>CM033476.1:39839224-40258595 GCA_019447015.1 Hymenochirus boettgeri
CCAGCCCTCCCCCCAGTCCCCCCCCAGCTCACTTACCCGTACCTGGTCTTCAGTCTTCCTCTCTCTGCAATCCAAAGCAGCTGCGAGTCCGGCCGGCAGTTCCCATTACTGCTTCGCGGCTGCGGATGACGTCATCCCGCCAGCGTGCGTGATGACGTCATCGCGCAACCTGATAGAACTACTGGGAACTGCCGGCGGACTCCGCGCTGCCTCTGGATTGAAGGTAAGTTCCTTGTGACTCGAGTATAAGCCGAGTCAAGGTTTTTAGGTTAATTTTTAACCTAAAAACCTCGGCTTATACTCGAGTATATACGGTACTGACATAATAATGCTTCCATTCCCTTTCCTAAAATTCCCAATCAGACAGACTAACACTAAAACAAATAACTCCTTGAGGATATGCTTGTGAAGGTTCTCATTCATCCAGGTCATGGTATTCTGTTGTATTCAATTAGATCAACTGGACTTCAAGAACTTATGAACACTCTTGGCTTAATGGTGAATATGGTGAATGGCAAATCACCAGGTTTGGATAGACTCTTAGTAGAAATGTATACATAAATACAGCAAATCCCTTCTTCCTCAATTGCTAGACACCTATCGTCAAGCCTTCTTGGACAATCTATTACCCCCTCTATGTATGAAGCACATATAACCCTATTACTAAAATCCGGGAGGGAAAACCAAGAAGGGTGGGTCCTACAGACCAATATCATTACTAAACCTGGACTCAAATTATTACCCAAAATAATAACTGTTAGGCTACAAAAGTCTTTACTTGCATAATATACCAGACTGGTTTTATGCCCGGCAAGTCCACATCCTAAATATAAGAAAACATTGATACTTCCATATTTTTGGGAAACATTGATTGGCCATATTTATTGGCCAGCCTACACAGATTGGTTTTGGACCAGTTTTTACTGAGCAGATGTAGACCACTTTATGGATATTAAACTTTACATTACTAAATTTGTAGCTTTAGGGAACAAGTGTAAAAAAATTAGGTCCACTCCTGCATTTCTTAATGCTCAGGTAAAAGGGGAAATGGAAAAAAGAAAAAAACCTTTTAATTTTGAAATCAGAGGGAACAGAACATCTTACAGGGAGTAGAAAAGCTGTAATAAAGAGTGCAAGAAAGCAATTAAACTAGCTAAAATAGAAAATGAAATACACAAGCAAGTCCGACCTCAAATGTTTTTTAAATGTCCACCCTTCTTAAAAATGTTTAATATATAGTCTCCCTGCTCCCCCCCCAACCGCTAAAGTTTTAATTTCAGAAAGTGCCCACAAAGATTACTTACCTTCCTCTTCCTTTCCTCCGCCGCACTGCCAGTCCCTCTGCTTGCGCGAAAATGCAAGCAGAGGGCGGGACCGGCAGTCGTTTCTGTGATTGGCTGAGCGCAGCCAATCACGGACGTGGCTGCCGGGAGTTCAGTGCGGCGGAGGAAAGAGGGAAGGTAATTAACGTTTGGGGCACTTCTGATATTAAAACTATAGCGGTTGGGCTGGGGAAGCAGGGGAGACTATTACATAAAAGATTTTTACGCTAGGGGGAGGGAATCTAAATCGGGAGGAGGGGGGGAGGGCTCTTCTGCGCATGGCAAAATTCTCCCGGAGGAGAGCAGAGAGGCAGAGTCCTATATGGACTCTGCAGTATTCCTGGTGGGTGTTTTTTTTGGACTTTGGGGGGGATAGCAGAAGAACCCTATGGAGCTGGGATGTAAGGTAGGATTAAACTACACTACACAATGGGGCCAGTAGTAGGGGGATTATAGTTTTGGGGTGGACATGCCCTTTAAGTATATAAATGGTAAATAGATGAGGACTAAGAAAATGGGGCGATTAAACTATGGGGCTGAGATGGTTGTAGAGGATGCCAAAAAGGCTAATCTGCTAAACCATTTGTTTACAGCAGGGTTGTCCTTTCCACTGTAGATGTTTGGAAACTACAACTCCCAGCATGCTTGGTTGCTGGGAGTTGTAGTTTCGAACCACCTATAGTAAAAAGGTAATGTGGGTGTCTGCATGGCATACTGTCCCCCCAGCCCTCCCCCCAGTCCCCCCCCAGCTCACTTACCCGTACCTGGTCTTCAGTCTTCCTCTCTCTGCAATCCAGAAGCAGCTGCGAGTAACACACTGAGGCAGCAATTGGTACATCCGAAAGACCCAATACCAAAACACAAGAAAAGCGACATCATATATGCAGTGCAGTGCAGTGAAGAATGCTCTGATTTGTATGTGGGGGAGACCAAACAGCAAATGCATCAACATATGGCCCAGCACAGAAGAGCCAATTCCTCAGGTCAGGACTCAGCCGTGTACCTGCATCTTAAGGATAAAGGACATACCTTTGTAATGTTAACATATTGGCAAAGGAACGTGACTGGTTCAAGAGAGGTGTGAAGGAGGCCATTTATGTGAAAATAAAGAAACCAAGCCTAAATAGAGGTGGGGGGGTTCGACACCAACTGTCTGCCATGTACAATGCTGTTTTAACACCTTACGCTGGGCTTTCCTATAACACCTCTTAGCCACTATCCAATCACACCCTTAACACCTGGCTGTGATATGCTAATTGGGATTTTCCAGGGTACATAATTGCCACAGATTCTTGTACAAGTCATTCTGAATAGAGAAAGCCAGTCTGATGACTAGCGAAATGTCTTCAAGAACTACATTTCAAGTCCAGTTGATCTAATTGAATACAACAGATATATCCATCAAGTCCAAACTTTTCACACTCCTTTTTAACCTTACCTAACAGTTGATCCAGAGGAAGGGGGGAAAATAACAGCTAAAAAGGGGGGTGGGGGGGAATTCCTTCCTAACTCCTAAGTTAATGTATTAATAACAGTAACTCTCAATATTATATCCCTGTACCAACCAGAACTACAGTATATGTATTAATACCAGTAATTCTTAATATTATATAGTATCCCTGTACCAACCAGAACCACAGTATATGTATTAATACCAGTAATTCTCCATATTATATAGTATCCCAGTACCAACAGGAACTGCAGTACATGTATTAATATCAGTAATTCTCAATATGTTTTAGAAACTTTTCCAGCCCACTTTTAAAGCTATTCAATGAACTTGCCATTTCCACATCTGCTGGAAGACAGTTCCAACAGTTCCACTGTTCTCACTGTAAAGAAACCTTTCCTAGAACAAACACTAAACACCAAGCTTACTGAGTAAAGTCAGGGAGTCTGAAATACCCTCAAACAGCACACCGATCAAGTAGGAAACATCGACACTACAAATAAAGGGCATCTATACCAAAAAATAGGTTATTTTAAATTGACCATAACTAGAAACTATAATTCTTCTCAACCACCACTGTATCATTTTTTTTTTATCTGCCCCCTATTTGTTTTAGATATCCAATCTAAAAAAGTCAGGTCGGATGAAGGTGGGAGTGGTTAAAAGAGGGAGGGGGGATACTGCTCCTAAACAAAATGCATGCTGGATTGAAGGCATGCAGAAACACATGCAAATCAGAGTAAGTGCTACTTAAATGTATTCAATTATAGATTAAGATGAGCCAAAGTCATTTTTTCAGTATAGTGTCCTTTTAAGAATGTCAAAAAGCACAAAGATTTTTATTAAACCCTATACAAAAACCTGTCTGACCCCACCCTATTAAAATCAATAAAGTGCTCCATAAAAACATACATAGGTGGATATAAAACCATACTACGCATAGATGTTAAATGTTGTATATTGTAATATTGTATATTTGAATACAGAATAGATTTACCGGTAAAAGAGATATACAAGTAATATACACTAATAAGAATACAAAAATGTATTGTTTAATACATTAACAATGAAGTACCTGCCCTAATGCTACGTTCACACTGTAGCTGTCTATGCTTGACATTGTACAAAAACGTCCCCCCCTAGTGTGCGCGAGCTCTAAAAAGTCTTACAATCCAAATGCAATAAATTTCACATTCGCAACCTACCTGCACTTGTTTCCACAACGTATTAACCTACCGTTAATACATTGTGAAAACACTAGCAGTAAGGTGCTACCTTTTGCGCAGTGTTAAAGACAATTTAAAAGACGTTAATTGTTGCGCAAAAAAATATCACATAAAGTGGCACAAAATGTATTGCATCGCTTGCAAGCAGCGCAAAACCTTCACTAACACGTTAGTACATAGGTTAGTGTGAATTTAGCAGTTATTTTCTCGTTAGTGTGGGATATTGCATCTACCTGCTAATACTTATATAATTGAGCACTATTTTCTGTTTGTTTTTGAACGCCAGACTAAAGGTGTCCATACACATTCTATCATTTCCATTTCCATTTCTATCTCAATGTGCGGACAGATCACATTGGTGTCGGCACAATGCGAAGGGAACCACACACATGGAACCAACTGATGGCACATATGGGAATTGGTCGGCCATGTGGCCATACACGAGCAGACAGAGTAAAAGTAAAGGGAGCCGATAACGACAGATGGAAATTTTCCATCTTTCCCAACCCCCTGTAATGACGACCGTTAGTTAACATTACAGCTGGTGGGATTCGGCCCCTACACATTATACCATCAGCCCACAATAATATCGCTAATGTGTATAGCTACATTTTGTACAGAATTTAAAAAATTGTTGTATTTATAAAATCTGGAATTTTTGTTGTTAACATCGCCCAATATTTTGTGTAAAGTTTAACAATCTGATAAAAAATATTCAATCACAAAGGGGCAATATTTTTGTGTGTGTAATGTGTTCTAAACATTTTTTTACAGATCTTTCAAAAAAAAAAAAAACCTCTGCACAATTTTTAAAAACATACCATGGGGAATTTTTTTCTAGCCAAGACCTCCAGAAATGCCTTCTTGCCACTTTATTTATTTTTTTAATAAAAATTTATTGATCAAATTTTTAATAAAAATCAGATTTTCGGCTTTTTACAAATTTTCTAAAAAGAAATGTGCTTTTGCCAAATGGGAGAATTTTTTTTATAAAAGCCGAATTTTCTCCTCTTTATAAATTACAAAATATATATTGAAAATAGGGCCAATCGACATCACCCATTACAAACATCCCCCATATCACTCATATTTAGGTATCTGATCCACATTCCAACAGGATTTGTTTGCACTAAAACCAATGAATGGTAAGTACTTAGAATATTTCATGGTTATTAGGAAAAAGGATTTCCCTAAAACCAGGAAACCATCACAGGTCATTTCAAGTTGATAGGGTCATTGTCTATTTTTCTCATATTTCAGTATTAATGGATCAGATTATGTTTCAGAGGTTGGTTATTTTTGTAAACAGATATCGCAGTGAATTTGACATTTTTATGAAAATGGGGGGAAGGGAAATCATTAGTATAGTATAGTATAGTATTTGAGGTTGAATAAAGACATACGTCCTTCCAGTTCAACCTACTCAGCAATACCCACACAATACCCTGCCTAACAAAAAACAGAATTATGACTCCAAAATCTCTATTCTATTTTATGTATCAATACCAGTAATATGCAACAGTCCTTGTTTTCAGAAACTCATCCAGGATTTTTTTTCAAACTTTCCAATGAACCTGCCATCGGAAGACAGTCCAATTGAACCATGTCCAATGGAAGACAGATGTGCATAATTTTTTCTTTATGTGTGCTATTTTATCTTGTTTGACAGTTACATAGTATTGGAGGTTGAATAAAGCCATGTGTCTATGTAGTCCAACCTTTTCAGCCTACCCATAATCAATGGAAGTCAAAAAAAAGTTGATCCAGTCCACTTTTAAAGCTATTCAATGAACTTGCCAATGAACTGGAAAACCTTTCTAACCTGAAGCTATATATTTTTCTTGCCGAGATAAGGTTTGCGCTAACAAATGACTGCTGTTATAATCTATCAATGAATACACATAAGCAGCACTTGCTGAGGTTTATAGGTTGCTGTTTCTTCAGTACTTGTTTTGTGGAGACTCAATATTCTGCTCGCTCTTCTAAACAACTCCTCCTTTTAGCCGATCTGACTATCTGCTAACTTGAGCATGCTTGGTAATCACTATCAGCCTTATACTGAGGATTAATAAGCTCACCGTAGTTTGTTCCACTAGGGTGCTTACAGAATTTGGAATTCTGAAAAATGCCATTCACTACCCTATTTTATCGTAGCTTTAGTTCTCCTTTAGATTGACACATGACTACAGAATAACATGCATTGCTTTTGGGTGGAAATTAACTTTCATCCAAAGCACATGAGAAGTGGCTTCATATCCATAGTCAGCGGATGCACAGTAAGACTACCCAGTAGCTATCCATGAATGGCTTCTGTTTGATCATTTTACATTTCAATAGACTTGTTAGATGAGATTGAAAATGAATTGATAACAGAACAACACAGGGGAATAGTTTTTCATTCTTTAAGTCCAATCCTTTACTGAATTTATAGGCCCAATTTTAAATATCTTCAACAGGAACCAATCAACATTTGTTTAATCAACTGATGGAGTACTCAAAGTACTTTGATGGAGTATAGGAAAGAGCATCCGTTTCAAATGGATTCAATAAAAAGAATCAGGTGAGCTAACTGAACTGAAAATGGGCCTATACACAGTCCTCTATGCTCCGACCAGCATTGCCAGGCTTCCCTATTTGGACGTAATTGCCCCGACTGCAGGGACAAAATCCATAGTTTCCCAGTCAAGGCTGAAATCCCATCTTACAGAAGGAACTGGCAGCCTCACCCTGTTGTGCCCCCTAGTCCCGCCTCTGGTTGCCGCCTAACCCAGTCTCTGCCTCCGGAATGCCTGGTCTCCCCATCATGCCTCTTATGACATCACTTTGACATCACCGCCATACCCCTCTCGCTCAGGCATGGTGAAAATAAGGCAACTGTGGCACACTGATTTTCATGTCCATGCATGTATGGAAATCCATATGGTGAGAAAGAACTCAATGTGTGCTTGTCTGGGTAATTCCTCTCCAACACGGTTCTGTGTATAAGAGGCATACACTGTAAAGCTGAGTACACACAGTACCAACATTTATCAGATCACTGGCAGATTCCTTTATATTCCATCTGTGATCTCCTATAGATGTGTATACATACAGTCCAGACCCAATCTCCTTGTACTGAACATAGGGAAGATTGTTGTGGTGGCCACACACAGCGTTCACTGTCGACTCCCTATATAATGTATGCTGATGGCTGTAGTACAATACAAAGTACAGTACAACACAGAGACTTTTGTATAACAGGGATACAATGTAATCCAGATTGATGCATTTTCCTCTCTGTATGAATTAAAATCTCTCGCACACTGATATGAGTGTATCAGTAATGTAAAGTGCTCTGTGCAGCCTGCAGATACAGCAGTACCAGAATCTATAAAGACACGCACACCTATTGAGAAAAAGAATAGCTGGAGCGCCCTGTAGATTATCACATTAGCACTTTAGAGTAATGTGCACAGTCAGCATGACCATAAAAGGCATCGGAAATAAGCAAAGTAATAAGCAGTAGGTGGGTATTTCCCGAGCCTGCGTCATTTCTTGACTATCCCCCATAGAGCAGCTCTCTGATTTATTGAGCAGATGCTCCAGGGATACCCACTGGCTGTCCATGTCCTGAGTTCCTGGAAGGAGAGTCCTCAATCTTCCAGTAAAACACATTAATTCTCATTCATTCACAGGGAGGACTTAGCCTGGATATTTACAATGCTTTGCAGATAATAAGGGATGGAGTTTGTCTAGACCAGAGCAGAGCAAGACAAGGATAGAGGAAATTCATTTGTAATTCAGATACAACCCTTCCTCCTTCTTAGTAATCCAAGAACAGACAGACATTCATTTTACATTTCCAGTCACAATGTCCAGTGTAACACAATTTTTTCTGGTCCAAGAAAAGATCTTTGGAGGAGTTGTTTAGAAGAGCGAGGAGAATATTGAGTCTCCACAAAACAAGTACTGAAGAAACAGCAACCTATAAACCTCAGCAAGTGCTGCTTATGTGTATTCATTGATAGATTATAACAGCAGTCATTTGTTAGCGCAAACCTTATCTCGGCAAGAAAAATATATAGCTTCAGGTTAGAAAACTTTTCCAGCAGGTGTGGTAATGGCAAGTTTACCCTTTACTTTCTCACTTATTTCCCAGGAAATTCTTCTTAAGGCTGCGGCCACACTGTATCAGACAGTTAACGCTAGGCCACACTTACTTGTTTTTCACGCTTTGCACACGCGATTTTGCTAGCGCATACAATTTTGGTTAGAATGGAAATTGCGGGAATGCAAAAGTTAACGCGGTTTCCTATGCGCATCCATTTACATTTTGAAGTCACCATTTTTTTTGTGCAAACGCATGCATTTCCATAATGTTCAATTGCATGCGCAAACAACGCACCAGAATCACACGTGTGTGCTGCGGTGCATTGTAGCCTAAAGCACATGAAAAGCGCAAGCACATTGCGGCCGAGGCCCCACTACAATGCACTGAAGCATAATCATAAGCGATTCTGGTGCATTGTTCCGTGTTTGCCTGCGCAAACACTTGAAAAACGTCTTAGTGTGGCCTAGCCCTGCGGGACATTTCACACGCGTCACTGTCCATTTTCAATGTGCACCAGTAATATTACAGAATCGGAGTGCATTTAACAGAACCCAGCACCCACAATGGAGCCACCAACATAATACACTGCCATGGGTTTCTCATGGCTCACAAAACGCGATGGTAAGCACGTAAGAAATGCACTGGTGTGGCCTAGCCCTAAATAACTCCAACTTGGTAATCCAGCATTACAAGCATCTGAGTGAGATCTTTATGGTTCCACCCCTTTCCAGATGTGTATACGGCAGTTAAGGTAAATGCTTTTTGCCCAGAGGAAGATATTACTAGAAATCCCCAGGCCCTTCCAGCAAACCTATTATGGGCCTGCTTCATCGACAGGTTGCCTGTGGCAGTGGGCTGTATCTTTTATATGAGTAGTAGGCAGTTGGAGTCCCTTGAGGCTCCTGGGTTCCCTGCAGTTGTAGGGGCTGCTAATGGTAGTTACACCTCTGGACACAATCTTACTAGATTACTGGGAGAAGCATCACTGACAAAGCCAATCCATTGAGATTATTTTACACCTGCAATTTAAGCAGTTAGCACCTAGAAAAGGAAGCGATCAGGCTGCCCGTCTGGTGAAAGGTATGTTAAGCCATGTAAAGACAATGAAAGCTTTCCCTAGAGCAGGCAATCCTGTGTATTCCCCTCCACACCCACATGTCAGTGTTCCCTCATAGCTTATATATGGCTGTGTATGCAGATACATGCTATCTGTGCAGATGTGACATAAAAGCTGGTGCTACATGCAATGCAATGCTTATATTGTGTGCGCACATTTTGGCACAGATTTCTCCCACAATTAAAAGGCGCTGAGCATACCTGTAGCCACCAGGTAAGGAGTAATTTGAAGACTTGCTGTAGTAAAAGGTTTTCCTTATTTTGCATGTGTAAACCTCTAAACAAAACAACTGGTACATTATATTATCTGCAGTCCCTGGATGTAAGAACAATATGAAGATTTTCTTGATGTCACTCTAACATTGCCCCTAGTTTGGCTGAGCTGAAGCTGTTTTTCCTCTATCCTATTGCATCAGGTTAATTCTACATCATGGACCTGCTTTCCAAATATGGCACCCAGACCCTTATTTTTATAGCTGCTCCTGGTCCACCACCATGACATCCAAAACCTTATTCCCATGTTTCTTTCACAAAGGAAAACCAGTCCGGTAAATATGATGTTGTGCCACCATCAGCTCTGTACTATTTGGCCACCAAAGAGCCCTTGTGTAAGGCCAAGTACCACACAATAAAGACAAACCATCATTATTTCAGTCAAAATCGAACAAAATTCCAGATAATTTAAATATGCCAAAAATGACCCCAAAAAAGAAAAGTCTGTGGCAATATTTCTGAATTATATTTTGACACGATTACCCAGTGGTTGGCTGGGCCAAACTATTTACCCATGTGTACCCAGCCAAGCAAGTAAAGGAACATTATCCTTGCACAGTAACTGACAGCTCTGCCCCCTCATCATTAATATATGCTCATCTATGTCAGAGATGGGAGTGGCAATGACATTGACTGGGGGAGGTTACTGCATAGTTAGGGAGATTCAATAAAAGTTCTTATCGTTTAAAATGGTGATAAATTTGCTCCAACCAATCAGATCTTATTTAGCATTTGAAAGTTAACATCTGATTGGTTGGGGTAAAATTAGCACCATTTTAAACAATAAGAACTTAATTGAATAACCCTAAGGCTGAGGCCACACTGCAACACACAGGAATCACGCACCAAATCGCGAGCGT
This sequence comes from Hymenochirus boettgeri, assembly GCA_019447015.1. Classification (NCBI taxonomy): domain Eukaryota; kingdom Metazoa; phylum Chordata; class Amphibia; order Anura; family Pipidae; genus Hymenochirus; species Hymenochirus boettgeri. The sequence goes on from CM033476.1 coordinate 39,849,562, forward strand.
TATAGCATGCGATTGTGTGCGCAATTCTTGCGCATTTTGTGTTTGTGCACGCGTTTTGCGCATGCGTTTTGGACGTTTTGCGTCACGGGAATTATCGCGTTCCCTCAATTTCCATTTTAGCGAAACGCGAGCGCAAACGTGCAAAAACGCGCTAGTGTCGCCTCACCCTAAGTGTCTTTAAATCTCCCTCTGGTGGAAGATTATCGGTTAACAGGGAACATCAATGGCAAGGTATATGCAGTTCCCAAACACTTTGAGCCTATGGAAGTAGTAGAGAGTTCTTGGTGGCTTCTTTCTTACATTCTTTCTTGCATTTTTTGCCAATGGCTTTTCCTCCTCCTACGCAATCTAATAGTTCTACAACATCCAATCAATAAGATCATTGCAGTGCCCTATTCATTGGCCAAACTGAACACAGTCCAATCTGTTAAGTAGGCCATACCTGGATTGTATGATTGAGATTGGTCCGATACATTTTTTTTTTACTCTTTCCTGATCCGGTCGAAAATTGCCTGACCATCAGGCAATCAACCATACACAGTTGGACGATTATCCGATATTGCGATTTTGGATGATTGGATTGTGTATGGGCCCCTTTGGTGTTTTGGTTGTACAATAGGATTGTATGGGGAAAAGTTCATGCACAGAATTATCTCCTGCTGAGTAAATAATAGGCACAATTGTGAAAATGAAAATACAGTACCATGAAAAGGTTAATGATGGATGAAAGATGCAAAAAAGAGCATGATGGGAAAGCAGTCCCTGCTGTTTCTGTGACATCTGTGCTTACATAATAATGGAGTTATAAATGGGAGTCTTGCTGTGAGAATCCACTCATTGGCCTGATTGAGTGCAGACACCACTGCTGGCTAAACCTTGTGATAATTGGTAGGAAAGAAGGAGAAATTACACATTCAGCAACACACGGTCAGGAGCCGGTTTGGCTTCCATTTCACTAAAAGTCAAGTGGTAATACTTAACCCTGAAATGGAGACAGCACAGGCGAGGCCACACTGTGCCGGACGGTAACACACGTGAAAACGCACACACCGGTACTTTCACATTAAAGGAAACCTTCATTATATTTTCCTTGCCACTAGACTTTATTATGCAGAAATAGTAATCCCCTTCATTTTAAAATATTACGATATAAGAAGTCACCAAGGATCATGTGTGAGGTATTGCTATGTACTGTATGTTGTATCACAATGTAAAAATGTTTCAATCATTTGCTACAGGAGCATACCACATTATAATATAAACAACAATGTCGTATACATCCTGGTTCCTATTTGTCCTTGTGTATGCTCATTGGTCAGTCTGTCCTTGTATACACAATGTAAGCTCATTGGTCAGTCTGTCCTTGTATACACAGTGTAAGCCATTGGTTCGTATGTCCAGTATGTATACACAGTGTAACTCATTGGTAGTCTGTCTTGTATACACAGTGTAAGATTCATTGGTCGGTACTTCATTTATACACAGTGTAAGCTCATTGGTCAGTCTGTCCTTGTATACACAGTGTAAGCTCATTGGTCAGTCTGTCCTTGTATACACAGTGTAAGCTCATTGGTCAGTCATTCCTTGTATACACAGTGTAAGCTCATTGGTCAGTCTGGCCTTGTATACACAGTGTAAGCTCAGTGGTCAGTCTGTCCTTGTATACACAGTGTAAGCTCATTGGTCAGTCTGTCCTTGTATACACAGTGTAAGCTTATTGGTCAGTCTGTCCTTGTATACACAGTGTAATCTCATTGGTCAGTCTGTCCTTGTATACACAGTGTAAGCTCATTGGTCAGTCTGTGCTTGTATACACAGTGTAATCTCATTGGTCAGTCTGTCCTTGTATACACAGTGTAAGCTTATTGGTCAGTCTGTCCTTGTATACACAGTGTAAGCTCAGTGGTCAGTCTGTCCTTGTATACACAGTGTAAGATCATTGGTCAGTCAGTCCTTGTATACACAGTGTAAGCTCATTGGTCAGTCTGTCCTTGTATACACAGTGTAATCTCATTGGTCAGTCTGTCCTTGTATACACAGTGTAATCTCATTGGTCAGTCTGTCCTTGTATACACAGTGTAATATGTTGATATGTTCTATGAGACAATAAAGACGAAAAGCATGCAAGTTGCCATTTGTGCTACTGTGTGGCCTCTGTCACTGTCTATGCGATAAGTTTTACATCCCGTTGTACACATGTTAAATAAATCACCTGATCCCTATTCAGACATGTCACTTAGATGATGAGCTGTGGGGGGTTGATGGTAAGGCCTCCCGGCTCCAGCAGTGTGGAAGAGCAGTTTGATTGCTCCACCTGCCTGTTGTTTTGATCCATCAGGACAAATCACTTAATAATGTTGTTGGGACTGCTACACATATTGCCGACAATGATCTAACGTGAGCGGTAAGTTGTAATTAACACAGGCATTCTGTATCTGCATCTTGACTAACTTAACACCCTTTGCACTTTCTGATGACCTTAAGGTGCCAGAACTTACATTAAGTCTGCAGAAAGCGGGGAATCCGGACACCCCATAATCAACCCTAAATCCCCCTTGTTTGTGGTTCCATTTTGGGTGTTTTGTGCAAAATAAAAGTATTTTCTCTTAAGATTTTCTTGTGCATCTCAGAACCTGTGACCCTAAAATGTTTTGCATAGACCCACCATACACTCTGCCATAGTGCCATAGATGGAAATCTGGTCCCTTGTCCAAAATGAATGTATATTGTCAACCAGTGGGTTGAATTTGGCCTGTCTACCAACCAAGGGTGGTTGACCACTAAAGCCTGGGTAGCAGGGCAAAGGATTTTCTTGGTCCGATTTTGGTCATTTTGGTCGCCATACACAACAATTTTACATACAAATGCAAGGCTGGATTAAGTGTGACATCCAAGTCAAAGGCTCCTCCGGAAAATGTACATGTCCCAAAAAGTAATGCCTGGAATCAACGTGTGCGTCAAAGACAATATGTGTCGTATGTGAAATTGAGGCAAGACTATGACCCAGGACAATCAGTGGCGTAGCTACAGACTTATGGGCCCTGGTGCAAAATATATAACCACTGGTAAATAGTTGGCACAAAGACTGGTTAAATGCTTGGCAAGCAGACACTGATAAACTGGATGGGAAACTGGCACTGCACACAGCCAGGCACTGGTTAAATGCTTGGCACACAGACAATGGTAAAAATGCTTTGTATACAGACCACTGGTAAAACAGTTGGCACACAGACTGGTAGTTTTGGAACCTTTGCATAAAATGGGGCCCCTTCTTAGCCAAGGGCCCTGGTGCGGTCGCATCCCCTGCACCCCTGGTAGCTACACCCCTGAGGACAATACATGACAACACATAAATAAGCACTTGACTAATGCACAGATAGGAATATGTAAGGGAAGAAGTTATTGTGTTTTCTGTCTTAAAGCTGCACTTACCGATTTATCAAGTGTTACACCTAATGGCGGTTGTGGCGGTACGCAACTTTTGCAACCAATGTACAGAGTCAATAGCATCTTTTTATGATAGAATCTTTAATGTCAGGAGACATTATGCAGATTTTGCAATGCACAAAGAACGCTATCAGCTCAATGTATTGCCTAAAGCAGGCAATGGAGGGTACATAGCCTTGAGGGCGTTGTATTCGCTGTGTAGGAATATATCACATATTATCAACCTAATAACTTGAATTCATTTCCCCTTCTTTTGCCTTAATGGCCCAGTCTGAACAACCAGGCTACGTGACTTGGATCCTAACGATCAGCTCATTTTATTTGGAATTGGGAGCCCAATCTGGAATATACTAATCTGCGTGCATGTGGGGGGTTATCACAAGATGCTACTCTATAAAGGATCCGCATCCTTCCCCACACAATCCTCTGGCTGAGGAATTCCCAGCTGTGACATCAAATAACAAGTGACTACTTTAGCTTGACATTTACACACAGTGACACAGCTAATCAAATCTTCTTCACATTATAAATTTATACGGATTTATACTCGCTCCTGTCGTAACTGCGTCTCCTTGGAGGATCTGTGATAACTGGTGCTAGAAAAAAACTGTAAAGTTGGCCACACACCTTAGAATGTGAGGGGACAATCATAAAACAATCGCCTTGTAATATGTCAGACCAACTGGCTGAATATTATTTAGACGGATTAACCGCACTCCCTTATTTTACACAATTCTTTTAAAATTGCGTGAAAGCAAAAATTAGGCTGTAAGGCATGTGGGCAGCTATATGGTTAAATAGGTCTATGTCAATCAGGGACCCCGATTGAACATGTTAGATGGACGCTAACATAGCTGTAAAACCTGCAGTGTTATTCCACCTGACAAACACCAGAAACAAATTCCATTATTAACAGGTGAATAGATTTGCTGTGTTGTGTTGGCAGATTATAAAACCATCACATGCATTTAATATCAGCCTTGCATACATAATGTCCTGGGATGTAAGAGGGTCTTTCCTATGTAGACCGAATGAGATTTCCATCTTCTTCCAGAATGCATAATTTAATCTCCCATATGTTAACTCTTTGATGTTTTAAAAAGCTCAGAATACTCAAGCTCACAGACCAATTTCTTTATCCCACCCCGAACAATTCAGTCTGTCAGGATATCTCTCCCCCCCCGACAGAAATCCAGGTGGTAAAACGAATAACTGAGCAGATCTGACGGATTACTGATTCCATCACATATACACTTGAGCACATAATAATTGCTGGGTCCTGAGGACCAGTCTGGAGACGAGGGATGCAATTTTGGGTCATTCACATTGGCCATTAATATATGCAAACACTAAACATTTTCATACACAGAATTTCACTGTGCCCTGCAAGCCACAGATTGAATATTTCATGAAACTGCATCCCAGTTGGAGTAATGCAATATTGATGGGAGCAGAGCAGTTCCTGGTTTACTGAAGGCAGCAGTACAAAGCTTTCTAGGTAGTTATATAACGTGGAAATCCACGTGTCTGCCTCCAGCAAAAAAAGGGATTTAAATATCTCCCTCCACGTCCCAACTCCACTATCATTCAGATGGAGCTTTCCATAGAGAGGAGTTGATTTGTGAGAAAAGGTTAAACATGGGAAGAATAGATTAAGAAAAGAGACATATCCTATAGGAGTGAGCTAGACCAGTAAGTTATTTACTGCAGGGAATCTTATTCTGAATGGATTTTGGGGAACAATATATATTTTGGGCTATTCTTAGCAGCTGGATTTGTCCGACAACACGTTATAAATGAATGAATTAGTATGTTAGTGCTTGTAAAGCCAAGTATCCTAATTACTTGTAGTTTAAAGGAAATCTTTAAAGGGCAAGTTCACCCCTCAAATAAAAAATTGTGTATAGGTAAATCCCCTCCAACCCCAAAAACTGCAATAGTTGAATCTGAGAGATGTAAGACTAACTTGATTTTTTATCAAGTTGAATAAAGACATACGTCCATCCACTCCAACCTACTCAGCCATACCCACATTTCCTGCCTAACTGTTTATCCAGTATGAAGGGGAACAAAAATCCTTCCTGTCTTTAAGTGGCAATTGGAAATATCCCTGGATCAGCTTCACTTTATGTATTAATACCAGTAACAGTCCTTGTTTTTAGAAACTCATCCAGCTTTTTTTTTTAAAACTATCCATTGAACCTGGCGTCACAACTTCCAATGGAAGACAGTTTCATAGCTTTACCGGTCTCACAATGAAAATACCCTTCTGAACTTCTAAACTTCATTTCTTCCAGTTTTAAGGATGTCTACATGTTCTCTGACATTTTCTATTGTTGAACACTGCACCAGATTTTTAGATTCTTTAGTGTGCATTATCTATCTTCATATTCAAGCTCTCCCAGTCCCCTTGTTAATTTTGTTGCCTTTCTCTGAACTCTTACATTTTCAATATGCCCTTTTTGTACATAGGATTACAATCTGTACTGCATATTCCAAATGAGGCCAAACCAATGCTTTGTAAAGAGGGAGAATTATTTTTTTTTACCTTGAATCCATACCTCTCTTTATACAAGACAATGGGGCATATTTCTAAAGGTTTGTTAACTTTTCGCGGCCGTTTTCGCGGACATTAGCGCATAAATCGCGTTTACCGCGATTTATAAAAGTCCGAAAACGGCCGCGAAAAGTTAACGAAGCGTTAACCTTTCGCGGCGATACTTACCTGTTACCGCCGCTTCTATTTATAAAGCGGCGGTACTGGTTTCGCTCGGCTAGTATCGGCTGTTTTACTTCGCCACCTTGAAGGTGGCGAAGTCAGCCGATACTAACCTCCCGTGGCGGGGATGGGAGGCATGCCCACACCCCCCGCGGCGGCGACGCGGCGGCGACCACCCGCCGCCGCTTCCCAGCAGCCCCTCCCAACCCGTTCCCCGCTCGCGGCAATCTCGGAACGGGAGGCTAGGAGGGGCTGCCGGGAAGGGGCCGCAGCAGGTGGTCGCGACCACCCGCCGCGCACCCCCTCCCCGGCAACCCCTCCAAGCCCCCCGCCCCAGCCGCTCCCGGGGAGGGGAAGGGAGGGAGCTGCTGGGAGGGGTGGAGGCTCCCTCCAGCGGGGCCTTTTGGGGCTTAGGGGGTCCCGCAGCTCGAACCGGGACCCCCCCTCCCCGGCCCTTATAAGGGCCCTTGCGGCACTGACAAGTGCCTTTTCGGGGGTCCCGCAGCTCGAACCGGGACCCCCAGTGCGGCTCTTAAAAGAGCCCTTGGGCGGCGTCTTCTTTCTTCCAGTCCCGGCGACACCAGCTCCGCCGAGGCCGCCGACCCCCGAGAGGTACCCCTGTGGCCACCAGGGGTACCCCCGGCGGGCGCCGGCGACCTCAACGAGGCCGATGTTGCCGGCGTCGGCGACACCAACCCCACTCAGGTCGCCGATGCCAGGCAGACTCACTGCGGCCGCCAGTGAGCCCGCTGGCACCGCCGGCCTCAGCGGAGCCGATGTTGCCAGCCGCTTCTTTCTTCTTTCTTCAGCCATCTACTGCGATGGCATCTGTGTTCCGCGGCGGAAAGCTCCTCTTTATATAGGTTTGCAGAAATCCATAATCCGTTTCTGATTGGTCAATTTTTAATACTTGCTTTACATTAACCAATCAGATTTCTGGAAAGTGAGTGAGTCTGCCTGGCATCGGCGACCTGAGTGGGGTTGGTGTCGCCAGCCCGAAGACGTCGCGTCGGATCAAGACGCCGGCAACATCGGCCTCATTGAGGTCGCCGGCGCCCGCCGGGGTACCTCTCGGGGGTCGGCGGCCTCGGCGGAGCTGGTGTCGCCGGGACTGGAAGAAAGAAGACGCCGCCCAAGGGCTCTTTTAAGAGCCGCACTGGGGGTCCCGGTTCGAGCTGCGGGACCCCCGCCAAAGGCACTTGTCAGTGCCGCAAGGGCCCTTATAAGGGCCGGGGAGGGGGGGTCCCGGTTCGAGCTGCGGGACCCCCTAAGCCCCAAAAGGCCCTTCTCAGGGCCTCCACCCCTCCCAGCGGCTCCCTCCCTTCCCCTCCCCGGGAGCGGCCGGGGGGCTTGGAGGGGTTGCCGGGGAGATTGCCGCGAGCGGGGAACGGGTTGGGAGGGGCTGCTGGGAAGCGGCGGCGGGTGGTCGCGGGGTGGGCGTATGCCCCGCCCCCTTAGTAGAGGCGTCGGGAAGGGATTTTAAGTCCCTTCGCGGCGATACTATACAGTATCGCCGTGAAGGGGCTTAAAATTACCGCAGCATATCACGGGAATAGCGCTCGCCGTTATAAATACGGCGATAACGCTATTTTCGCGGCCACGATGCGCGGCGGTAATTTTTTGGCGCTATTATCGTTGCTTTATAAATATGCCCCAATATCTTGCAGGCTATAGCTGCCTCGCACTGCTTGCTACATTTAAAGGGAATGTCCGGCATAAAAAAACTTTTTTTGTTCTGGTAGAGCACCCCCCAAACCCCATTTTTGCATTATTAAGATTTGTCAAAGATGCCTCTGAGGGGCATCCCTCGTTGCCTGTGGGCCACCCCCTGCTCCTGTTTCGAGCTCTTATCAAGCAAAAACAGGAGCAGTGCTCCACTTTCTGGTTGGGGCTGTCAGGCAATTGGCGTCACACCTTGAATGACAGCTGCGACCAGGAAGAAAAGCTGTCAGAGCAGTGTAGAATGGCAGTGGACTGGGTCAGGTTAGGCCCTTTAGAAGCATCTTTGACAAATCTTAACAACGTAAAAATGGAGTTGGGGGGGGGCTCTATCAGAATATATATATAAAAAAAATTAAAGCTGGACATGCCTTTTAAGTTTGTTATCCACCAAAACTCCAAGATCCCTTTCCAACAGGCATTCACTTAACACAGAGCCATTTATAGTATAAGCAGGACAGGGATTTTTATGTCCAAAATGCATCACCTTACATTTATCAACATTGAATCTCATCTGCCACTTAGCAGCCCAATGTGACAATCTATCTAGATCCCCCTGCAACGATTGCACATCCTCTGAAGTTTTTAATGGTTGGAAACATTTTGTGTTGTCCACAAACACAGAAACCTTGCTGACAATACCCACTTCCAAATCATTAATAAATAGATTAAATAGAAATGGCCCCAACAAAAAACCCTGTGGCACCCCACTTAGCACTTTAGTCCATAATGATGAAGCCCCATTAAAGACTATCTCCACTGGGAAAAGCACTTTTTGCTATTCAGTTTTTATTTAAAAAACAGGAGGTTAAGGAGCTGTGCCTTACCTCCCATTCTTCTATAAAACATTGAGGAGCAGGGAAGTTACAGAACTTACCTGGTCTCTCACTCCTCCACCACCTCCTCTGACAGGTCCTGAAAGACTTACAGGGTTATTCAGTAAAAGTTCTTATCGTTTCAAATGGTGCTAATTTTGCCCCAACCAATCAGATGTTAGCTTTCAAATGTTAAATAAGTTCTGATTGGTAGAGGGAAGGTAAGTAACTATCTGGGCACTTTCTATGAATTCTGTTATGGTGGTTGGGGCTGGGGGACCAATATCTATAATATATACAGGGAATTTTACACTAGGGGGAGGGAGAAGAAAACGGGAGGGAGAGGGAGGGGGGAGGACTCTCCTGCACATGCCTCAGACCTTGTCGAGGTTGAGACAGGCGCAGGATGAGCCACACAGAACGTCTACACTACACTTTCCTGGATTTTGGAGGGGCACAGCATGGCAACCATAAGGAGCTGGGCTGTAAGGTAAGGATTTTTGTACACTAGAGAGTGGGGCCAGTGTGGGGTTAAATTTGAGTTTTGGGGGTGGACATGCCCTTTAAATGAAAGAAGTGTAAATTCTAGTGTAAAACTATTGAGGATGAAACATGGCTAACCTTACCAATGCAGGATACAGTGATACCAGTCTCTATATGGCTACACTACTACCACCTGATGCATTAAAATGTATAGATCGATCCCAGAACTAACATCCTCACTTAAAGCACTTTGGATGCATTCATGAAAACAATTTGTAAAATTTTATTACACAATTTGTATTACATTATTCCAATGCTTTTATTTGTCTTTGTTTAACCCAGGGATGCCCAACCTGCCGCCCTGCAGATGTTTAAAAACTACAGTCCCAGCATTCCTTGGTTGCAAATGCAATAAACAGAGGGTCCATTTGGTTTCCCGCTATTACCATTATAGCGAAAATCACAGGCGCAATTGTGAGCGAAAACGTGTGTGCAAACGCGCGAAAAACACGCTAGTGTGGCCTAGACCTTAGCATTTGATAGAATTGGTGATCGAACATCAAATCTATGAAATGTCACATCAGTACACCTGGTGTAGGGTTAAAGAAATAGCCACATGATTTTTAAAGGTATATGGAGGGAAGAAAGGAAACATATTTCTATTTAAGGTTTTACCTCTCTCTTTAAAGGGACCGTTCAGTGGAAATGATCAATTTTGTTAAATTGTAGTTTGTGTTAATGCCTTATTAGTTATTCTACATATTCTCTCCCATGTTGAATAATCAGCTGATTTTATACCCTTTGCTGTTCCCTGCTGTTGACATTAGTGAGCTGACATTTCAGGTTCTAACTGTCCTTCTTCTTACCAGGATGCATCACATTCTTGGAATGTTTCCTAACAGTAATTTCTACTGATTGGCTGTGGATGGGTCAACATGCTCATATCTCTACTGAGCAACTGATTCAACCCAGGTATGGGTAAAGGGCAAAACCATAATGGTCTCTACAGGGGTCCTGCAAACAGGAAGTCAGTATTTTGGTTACATTATTTTTATACACATTGGGATGAAAAAATACTGCTCTTTTTCCAGAAAAGCATGGGTATTTGCACTGAACTTCCTTTTAAACTAAACACATACCAGTATGCAGGGCGGATTTACACCTCAGAGCACGTAGGCACGAAAGCCCACCCCTAAACACAGACCACACCCCAAAGAAAATAGACTGTATAGATGCTGAGGGAGATTGACAGGTGCCCCTTGGCATTTTTTATAGTATGCCTAATGGTAAGTCCGAGCCTGCCTGTATGAAATCTGCAGGCTAAGTACCAGTTCATTGAATGCTATTTGGCTCACATGGAACAGATGCAGCAGTTTGATTTCAATGAGAAGTGGTTGGTGACTGGGGGCAAGTGCATCCTTCAAGGGTTTCCTGGGTCACTGCTGCACAAGCCAGAAGGAAGTTCATGACAAAATACATCCATATATTCTATTATACATATAGTACTATAATATTATATATATAAGCTCTACTTGACATAATTATAATGACAACTGGCCAATACAGATGTCCCCTTTACTTTTAATATAAAGTATATTCAAATAAGGGCACTATAATCCCCCCCCCCCACTACTGGCCCCATTGTGTAGTGTAGTTTAATCCTTACCTCCACTCCCAGCTCCATATAGTTCTATGGTTCTCCTGTAGTCCCCCCACAAGTCCCAAAAACTGCCCACCAGGAGGATAGCGAGTCCATAAGGACTCTGCTCCTATCTGGCCTCCGGAGAAGTTGGCATGCGTACGCAGCCCTTTCTCCCTCTCCCTCCGTTTTGCGATCCCTCCCCACCATAAAAACCCCTTGCCCATATAATAGAATATGTTCCCCCAGCCCCAACTGCAAAAAAATAATTTTAAGAAAGTCCCCAGAACTCTACTTACCTTCCCTCTCTCCCCGGCATTCTGAGAAGCCGGCAGCTGCGTCCGTGATTGGCTGCCTCTCAGCCAATCACGGACGCGGCTGCGGTCCCGCCCCTGCTTGCAGTGTCTTGCAAGCAGAAGGCGGGCCGAGCATCGGAGGAGAGAGGGAAGGTAAGAAAGATCTGGAACTTTCAGGAAAACACTCAGCACACCTCAATGGCACGGGCTTTGGTTGGTAGGTGCAATCCTCCCAGCCCTCCACCATAAGGGCCACAGCATATGGCAAATGCAAAAAAGTTGGAGGAGCACACTACTTCGTTCTCATGTGTTTTATTTCAGCAAAAAGACATACTGTTCGGTTCCCCTTCCTCAGGTATAAAGATCTGGTCACTTTCTTAAATTGTTTTATACGGTTGGGGCGGGGGGGGGAAGTTATTCTATTATGTGACAAAAGTATATTAAGGTGGGACATGCCCTTAAGGTGGGTACACCACAAGCAGATTTTTCAGCCCAACCGACCAATATTTCATCAGTGGGGGCAACCCCTGTTCTGACAGAAATTGCTGAATTATCTGTCTATTGGGCAAGATGGAACATTTCCATTACCGGCCTCAACCACCTCCAGGATTTCTAATGTCCCTCTTCCTGCTCACTAACTCCATCACAGTGTAGCAGGTACAGTAAGTGCTGTATGTAAACCCAGTCTCAATCACCTCAGGCAGCTGCAGGGTTAATGTCAGGGAGTGGTTCGCCGATCCGCCAGGCAGATCAACGAACGACCCCCGACTGAACGCATACAACAGACGATCTCGGACAAACAGATGGTCGTCGTATGTAGTGCTCGACCGTTGGGGGTTGTTGCTGCAAATTGAGTGCGTGTACAAACCTTTACAGTCTGTGTAACAATCTATGGGACCAGGAGAAGTGGAACAGCAGACTGCACTGAGCAGGCAGAAAGGGTGGTTCCAGGCACCAGTAATCCCCCCCTAAACACGCTCGATGGTTTTCTGCTCATTTAGGGCTAGGCCATACTGCTGCGATTTTTCAAATCATTGGAATTGCGGCAATGCACCAAAAACGCATGGTTTCAGGATGCGATTGCACTTGCGATTTGCATTCCGCATTTTAAATCACAATCGCATGCGTTTTCCAATACTTAGTATGTCTGTGGCTGCTAATTTGCAGCAACCATCAAATGTTTTTAAACTGCCATAGACCATAGACCAATATGATTGGTCTCTAAAGATTAATACCATTTGCAAACTTTTCCATCTATAACACAATTGTTTTAAATAGGAAAACAGTAACAATTCCTTTGATGGGTAGAAAGGCTGCTAAGTTCCCGTGCATGTTCCGTACCAGTATTAAATTAGGATTGTTAAATTTGTTTGCTTAACTCTGCTATTTTGTATCAGTGATTGCAAATGATTATACGTATTCATTTAGAGACACTCATTAGAAGAACTGATACAAGAAATAGGCTGCAAATGGTGCCTAAACAGCTTATTTAGGATAATTTCTAATGATTTTGAACTAAAACACAATGAAGTCATTTGTTCGGTGCTGTTTGAATGTCTGTATTTGCATGTTAACAATTTCTCTTAATTAAATTAGGAGACCAGGAATGGAACCTACTTTATCATTGCTTAATAAAGGAGATAAAATTGATTCTTACATTTTTAATAATTATAGGAATATCAGACCTCATTATTAAACCTAACTTAAAGGAAATTGTGGTCTCCAAAGGAGTCTTACTCCAATGAACCCTGGAACACATCTCTCGGGGCAACCCGGATTCAGGGTCCGCGAATCATGGATCTTGCGGAATTCCACTTTCGGAACTTTTCTGAAAAATCCTTGAATGTTCCCCCCTCCCTTGGAAGGGCCCTTGTGGCACTGACAAGTGCTTATGGGGCTAAGGGGTTCCGCAGCTTGAAACGGGAACTCCCCTCCCTGGCACTTAGAAGTGCCCTTTTGGCACTGACAAGTGCATATGTTGCTGGTCTTGTAGGTCACAAAGAGTCCTTGCAAGGGCCACAATGGTCCTTTAAGGACCCTGGAGGGGGTCCCAGGTTGATCCGCGGGCCCCCTGAGTGTGCTACTTCCGTTTTTTTTTGCTGTTCTTCCCACGGGGATGTGTTCCCCAGACCATTTCTAAGTACCAGAACCATTTACAGTCACCACTGCTATTAAAACCAATTTTAGGTGAAAATTTCTGAACTTTTCCTCCCCATTGACTTTAATGGAAAAATTTTTCGAATTTTCATTTTTTCCAAAATCCTTGGGCAGAACAGATTTTCGGAAGTCCAGCGATCTCTTTTCCGGCTAATTGCAAACCTTGTATAGGTTTATATAAAAGTCCTATTGTTTTAGACCTTTATACTGCAGAAACATACATTCTGTCTGTAAAAGATTTAGAAGCTGGGGCGGTTTTCTGATGACAGGGAGCATGCTCAGACCCCACATACAGGAGAAAGCAGAGTGTGCAGATAATGCACTCAAGCAGCTGAAAGCAGGAATTGTTAAAGTCAGTCTCAGGATAACTTTGGATAAGCTTCAGTTGTGATTCAGTGCTCATTTTAAGTGCATTCCATCCCAAAAACAAATTCAGGTTCTAAAGTTGCTTACCAGCCTTCATTCCCTTGGCTGCCGCTCAGCCAACACAGACGCGACTGCCGGTCCCGCCCTCTGTTTGCATTTTCTTGCAAGCAGAGGGCCTGGCAGCGCGGCGGAGGAAGAGGGAAGGTAAGTAATGTTTTGGGCATTTTCTGATTATACAAATATGCGGTTGGGGCTGGGGGGACAGGGGGATTATTATGCAAATTTTTTTTTAGAAGGGTGGACATACCCTTTAAAGGCTGACCTCTGGTTTCATTAGAGGCAGGATGCAGGCTGCATAGATTTCGGTTTAGCCATAGAATTTGATCAATGAACTGGTACTTAGCCCTGCACCATGTAGATCTCAGTTTTAAAGTGAATGGTGGCTACATGAGTGGATCGTATGTATAAAATTAAAAATACAGACATATATACGGTAAAGGGCAGTCCACCCAAAAACTATAATTTCACCCACTACTGGCCCCACTGTGTATTGTAATAAAATCCTTACCTTACATCCCAGTCCAAAGGGTTCTGCTTTAATGTCCCTCCAAAGTCCAGAAAACTGACCACCAGGAGTCTGGCAGAGTCCATATAGCACTCTACTTCTGTTCTCCCCTTCAGGAGAAAAAATACATAAGCACTGCAGCCCCCCCCCCCTCATTTTCCTCTCCTCACCCTAGCACAAAAAACCCTTTGCTGTAGTGTAGGCTCCCTCCCCCGATCATTACGTACTTTGCCTCTTTCCCGGCGATCTGCACCAGGAAGCCGCATCCGTGATTGGCTGAGTGCGCGTCTGCCGGTCCGGCCCCTGCTTGCAGTTTCATGCAAGCAGAGGGCCGTGACAGATCACCAGGGAAAGAGGCGTAGTAGTAATGATCGGGGAGTTTTGCAGGAGATACTAAAGCATTTGGGGTAGGGGAGGGAGTCCTACACTAAAGCAAAAATTAAAATGGAGTGAACATGCCTTTAACACCAAATTTAAGTCTGCAGTTACTCAAGCCCTAAGCATTTCTTAGTAATACGATCCAATGTAATATACAGTAACTATTTAAAAGGATATGATGGACCATACATGAGACTAATATTCCTACAATCCACATCCTTAAAGGAGAATTAAACCATTTTTAAATACTTATAATCTGAGAGCACCCCACCCCCACCTCGCCCCGATAACACTAATAAACTGTAAATGACCACAACCTAAATACACATTAAAGTAAATGTAACCTCTGAAGAACTGGATAAGGAACTGTGTATGTAAGTACACTTCATTGTGAAGTGACTTCAGACATGGTCTCCCCTAAAGGACTGGAACAGGATTGGCTAGAGGCTACTAATAGGCGTGACCTGCTGTAACTAGTTCCGCAGTAGATTAGAACTGCGCATGTGCAAACAACACAAATGTCAGTGACCACAATGCGATACTGCATTGCTGGTAAATAAACACAAACCCATGGTAGAAAGGAAAATTTCCCAGCACCCATATTAAAATAAGAGGTCAGATACATAGTTCCTGCGTTTATATCAATGCACTATGCCTTCTGATTCAGTGTTGTTCTAAAGCCTTTATTGTCCTAATTATAAAAAAAACCCCTCATATTCCTTTCACTTTGTTTCAGCTGCTCTGTAATGGAATATAACAAAATAAACAAACTGGCACAAGAAGACAGACACATAGTGACAATGTAAACTAGAATCTCATGAGAAACCAGTGAGACAGCAGTGGATCCATGGCTGAAATGCAAGTCTGCTCACTGTTGGTTAGAGAAATATGCAAGACCTAGGAAAGTGTCCATACTGCAATATCCTCCTTATTCCCCTGTGTCTTGTAATAAGAAACTTTCCAAGGCAAATTGTTTCAGATCCACCATTCCTGGCCAGAGCTGCGAACAAGCACAACCTGATTAATTGCAAGTAGACATTTTTAGATCACTGTGATTATTGACAAACCAAGAGACCGAAGATGCTGAGGATGTCATCTCGTCGGCAATGTCGAACTGAGCACAGTTTGTTTAACAGTTGATTTACTGTTGGGTTCTGTGGAGGTTGGAGCTGTTTAAAGGAGACGTAGAGTCTCCAGCAAGTTTAACAGAGATACCAAGAGCAGGTTCTAAAACCAACACTGATGCAGAGACAGTAGGAACTGTGGGAAATCTCTGTTGACTGAAGCTCTGGGGATTGTTACATTTATTTAACTTAAGGGGCAACTATAACCTAAACAGGAGGTAGGAGCAAGTAATCCTACCTTCTACAATGAAAAATATTTATGTTACTAGCCAGAAGTCATACATAGAAAAGATTTATACAACCTATATTGTAACAATGGAGGTTTAAAGCAAGAGCGACTAAACTTCTACAGTTAATTACTTTTAAATGAAAGGGCGTAGCCACCGCAACTTTACAATCTCTCTCACTCCCTCCCCCAAACCAGAGATTGTTATATTTACTTACCTTTTTTGCACCAGGTAACAAAGTGCCAGAGGAACGAGGTAAATAAAGAGAGCTTCAGGGACTGTGGATGTAAGTATAATGATTTATTTTGGGGGTGGAATTCATTTTAAAATAATTGCTCCTACCTCCCAGAAAGATTTTTTTAGGGTGTAGTTGCCCTTTAAAAAAACTGAAAAAACTGTGAAGGAGATGTTCGGGGAGATTAATACACAAAATCCACGCTTTTTACCTTTCCACAATCCCGCGATGCAGTACCAGACGCAATACACTGACCACAGCACCAGGTTGTGTGGGCCCTGCACTTTTTCCCCCTATATTGAATCTGATTGGGGGTGACTGACGGCTGCAATCTATTGATGAAAGACAACAACAAAAAGAGCTACAAGCAGCAAAGATCTGTTGGGTAGAATTTGGCTTCCTTGCAGAGTTTTATGCAATGCATTTTAAAACTGGTAATGCTCCTTTACCAAAGACTTTCCCAATATAATTCCACTGTGAATATCTTCATTTTCCAAGGAAACATTGCAGGGGGGTGCAATATTGTTTATGAGCCCATTTCTTGTGGACAATAAGTGCAATATGGAAATAAGGAAGACAAAGGTGATTCTATTGTGGGGCTTTTACATCCTATTAAATAAAAAGATGGTGCAATGTATATAGAGACACTATCCCTCTCTATTGCCCCCAAAAGGCAATGCACCAACCCAATAGTGTCTCTCTATGCATTGCAATGGAGTTAACCCAATCGAATCTTTAACGCCAGCTATTTGCTAAAAGGTTGATATTAGCTTGGTGCATTGGTTGGGGAGGTGTGCCCCCCCTTTTTGACACAGGGCACAAAACGCCATTATTTCCATTATAAAGCCAGCAAAATATTGTATGGATTCAAAGGAGAAAAAAGTTATTCTCCCAGTTTACAAGCATCAGTAAGCATGCAGAGAAGGGCAACTAAATAATAGGGGAATGGAGGAGCTTGAATATGAGGACAGACTGGATAAGTTACAATTATGGTGTATGAATACAATAACGGGCCATACAATAAACTATCTGGGGCATGTTCACCATAGAACATGTCAGGGACTCAGGGGACAAACGGACATTGGAATTCAGTTTTATTGAAAAGGGAAGGTAAAGGATCTGAGGTAGACACAGCTGAATTCCAAAAATGTGTAAGTACGAGTGGAGATACCCTTTAAGATTTGAAGGCAAGAAGTTTAGTCTTCAAGCTCGGAAAGGGTTTTTCATGTGGGAAGGTAAAGCTATGGAACGTCTCCAGTGGACGTTGTTATGGCAGGTTCATTGGTCAGTTTCGAAAAAAGCGTGGGAGTTTCTGCAAACAAGAATGTACAAGTTACTGGTATTATACATAAAGTAGAGTTGTCCAGGGAATTTCCGATTGCCACTTCGGAAAGGAAATTTTTTTCCCTTCATAATTCTGGTGTTTTTTTTTCTTTCCTTCCTCTGGATCAACAGTAAGATTATGGAAATGTGGGTATTGCCGAGTAGTGACTGGATGGACGTATGTCTTTATTCAACCTCAAATTCTATACTATACCATTCTATACTTTTCTAAAGCCGCATTAAACCTTGGTGCATTGGCACAATGGGGTCAACATGGTTTTATAATGGAAATAGCCATAGTGGCTTTTTATACACTGCCCCGTTAGTTTTAAAAGTTAACTTTAACTTATTCCATCATGAAGTAAGAGCCCCACTAAATCAACCAATAAGGATTCAACAGAGTTCTGACCTGAAACCAGTCCCGGTTGAAATGTCTGTAGTTTAAAAGAAGAAATAATAGTTTTAACTTGGAAACTACCGATATTACTAGAGTATAAACTGAGATTTTCTGGCTAAAAAAATAGCCTGAAAATGACGAGTCTCGGTTTATACTCGAGTCAAAGACTTACCTGCTCCGGTGGCCGCACACTCCGCACCCTCTGCTGGCTGATGTCAATTCTCGGCGCCGGGTAGTGACGTAGCCCGCAGAGGAAGTGGAGCATGGGCCGCCGGAGCTTAGAAGAGGATCCAGAGCAGCTGCAGGGGAACATGTGGAGAAGGGAAGAGAAGGCAACTGTGGGGATTTAGAAGGGGGGAATGCACAGAAATTCCTGCGTGGCTATTCCTTGCACTGCAGAGTTTGGAAACTACAAGTCCCCTGGGAGATGTAGTTCCAAACATCTGGAGTGCAAGGAATGAGGCTTTGATTGCCTTTTAAATGGACATAAGAATTCCCATACAGTAATAGCCAAATACAGTATGGCTATTACTGTATGGGACTTCTGATGTTCATTTAAAGAGCAACTAAAACCAAAAACAATAAAGAATTAGAAGAAGAATGTTATCTATTTCGCCTTCTGATTCTGTATGTTTTGAGGCTTTACTGCCCTTTAAATGGACAGCAGAATTCCCTACAGCAGTCCATACAGTAATAGCCATACTGGTTTGGGCTATTACTGTATGGGACCACTGCATGGGAATTCTGCTGTCCATTTAAGGGCAACTAAAGCATCAAAACAATAGAATCAGAAGGCAGTTGGTCATAATTACATTTACTTCTTTTCAGAGGTAAAAGTGGGTGCCTCCGTTTATACTGGTGCGGTTTATACTCAAGTATATACGGTACTGATATTTTGATCACAGAGAATCCACAGCTGTAAAGTAGCTACAGGGCCTAGATCCCCTAACATTGTTAAGAAGTCTTTTCTACCAGGGCTCCCAGGTGTTTTCAATGGTAGGAATTTCACAGTTCCGACTGGGCGTTGTTCCAAACCTGGGTCGTTCCAGGAGCCTGCCAGCAGAAAACATCTGGCAGGTTTGTACATCCTGCTAACCTGATATTACATTGGATACTGTGGGTTTTATTGAAATGAATCATATTGCCCTGTTCTTGTTTACATTTTTTTAATTTGCAGAATGAAGGGGATAATGAAATATTCCATATTCTACATGAAAGGGATTGGTAACTTGGTGTTGGCTGGTGGAATCTTAAGTGATAAATCATAACTGCCGTTTGGTATGAAAATCTAAGTCGCTTACATAATGAGTAGGAGATCCAACGATTGTGCAAAACCTGTCCTTGGTCTGAAATGTGAATTAAGGTTACAGGACCTGGGAATTAAGGATTTTCACATTACAGTATTGCTAGTAGGTTTCCAACTGCTACCGCATTTGCATTATTACTATGTTTATCTTCCATAAAGCTTCTATGCTGTCCATTAATAGAGCTCATGCGACCCCATGCCCTTCGGTAACAGAATATTGTCCGAAAAGCAGTGCTAACACATGGTTACACTGCACTGTAGTGTGGTAGCAGCATAAAATATCCTTAAGGCTAAGGCCACACTATGACGGATGGAAACATGCGAAACTAGCACTGATGTGCTGCGATACCTGCAATATTGTGCAATGGACAGCAAAAAAAATTGGATTGCATACGGATCGCAGCACATGCAATGTGGCATGAGAAATCACGCTGGTGTGCAAACAAATAAGGAAATACACTGGCACTCTCTATCTCCCCTGTTCCTTGCCGTGCACGTCCGAGGGCTCCACAGCAACACCTCCAAAGCAATAAGGAAAGATAGGACGGAACTTGCTTCACTAAAATCACTTTTACTTTTCGTCATTGTTAAAATAAAGGCTTTCTCGGCCAAAAAGTCATCAAGGCAAACAGTGTAAACCAAGCAGGTATATACCTGCTGGTTGTACACTGTTGCCTTGATGAGCTTTGTGGCCAAGAAGAGCCTTTATTTTAACAAGACGAAATAAAGTAAAAGTGATTTTAGTGAAGCAAGTGCCGTCCATCTTTCCAAATCGCGCTGGTGTGCCCTAGCCCTAAACCAAGAACGGAATTCATCTTACCAAGTGCTGCTGTTAAGTAATAAATATGCTGGCCTATGTAATAAAAGTTCTTATGTTAAAAATGGTGCTAATTCTGCCCTAACCAATCAGTTGTTAGCTTGCAAAGGTACATAACATCTGATTGGTTGTGGCAAAATTAGCACCAACTGTTAACTTTATTTCATAGGCCTGTTAGTGTTAAGGGACATTAGTGCCACCAACCAGGTTCTTTTTATTGCTAATTCAATATGGAACACAGATAATTGTGCAAACAATCAATAAAGGGGTTAAGCAATACTTATTTATACTGAGGAGGGGATAAAAGTAATTCAGTCAAATATGATATATCATCAGATGGGTGATTGATGGGAATAGGGCAGGTACAGAACCCTCATAGGTGTAATGAGCACACTCATAACAGAGCCAGTGTGAACAATGCCATATTAAGATATGTAAGTTAAAGGCCATATTCACCTCCCACAGAATTTTCTACTTTTTTTTTTAAACCTTTTCAACCTTTAGGTTGTTTTTAGGGTGTACAGGGCCAGCATTTGGATATGATAGGAACTTACTTGCAGCAAATATAACACAAGTAGAGTCGCTTTTATGCAAAACTCACTACATTAAACAGGTTTGTGATATTGTGAAACTACACGTTTTATCAATACAGTTATGTTCTGACTAATCAGCATTACCAACACAACCAATCACAGCTAATTTCACTTGTGCCTGCCCCTTGACTATAAAAATCGCTGTTCCCACTTTCCAGTAGACACACTGTATGTCAGTGTTGAAGTCGAGATAAACAGAGATTGTTCTGTATATTGTTCTTGTATGTTAACTGCACATAACCGCCACACAATGTCAAGTACATCCTTGTCCTTGATCAATGTAAACAAATCACAAACATGTGTCCTTAAATTTTTACTGAGCTCAATTTACATCCATATTCTGTCCTTTGTCCACTAAAGATGAATGAAACTGGCAAGTTTTAACCTATTAAAGCGCCCATACCTGCGTATCGCAATGTTCGAACAATATTGTGAGGTAGAAAAAAAAACGCAATGGTATTGTATGGATCTATGTTCGCGGTCATAGATCTTACGACGCAATAGTTAATTTATGACGCTATTGCAGATTTATGACCACGATTGAAATTTACAATTGCGCATGCTGGTTAAAGGTATCCAAAATGTGGCACAAAGTTTCGAAAATCCATTTGAACCCAATTGAATCGGAATTTTTTGATCACAATTTTTTAATTATTCAATTGTAATTTCATTAGAAATTTGTTTCCAAACCGGGACTAATCATCATTACCACCAGGGGTGAATCCAATGAGGGGAACTGATACATTTTGTTCCTCGTTAGGAAATTCCCAGATTGTTATACTGTTTGTCTATTGAATTGAGAATATGTGAATGAATGATGATGAAACTAATGTTCTGTGTGTTGGATATGACATCCAGTGAACACCACGTGGTGAGTGTAGGGATTCCCTAGCTGTTCCCAAAATAGAAGGGCTGCTTATGAACAGAATAAGTACTTTCGTCTTGGGCGACACTTGACAACAAGAAACTGCACAGGTCCACCTTATGTGTAAGTTATAGGCCGGAGGGCTACAAAGCAATAAAATAAGCACAGGAGAGAGCCACCTCCCCCACCCTTGTCACAAAGGTGTTAATTCAACCCCTATCAATAACAAAGGCTGAAACACAGAGGGACCAGAAGACTGTAGACAAATAATGTCAGTCAGCACTTGGTGTTGCTTTGGGATACAATACAAAAAGGTGATCACTCTTAGATCATTTGGGTCAAGTTTTTTTATTTCAACTAAAAATTACACATTTTCTTTTTCAGCACAAAGGATGTTGGTTTTTAACACAGATTGGTCCTTTACCATTACGATCATCGCTTTTGCCTCTTTGTTTCTGAAATGAATGTACATAGACTTATCCTTGTCCCTTTTACAGAAACAGTGTATGACTCAGATCTTGATCGTGAAAGATCATTCTTATGATGTTATTGGCTACCACGCATTTCACCTCCATTTTTTTCTTATGAAAATTGGCACATATTCAGTAAGATGTCAATCACTTTCTAATTAAATAAACCGTATTTCAGTATCACCTTGAAAAAAGCAGACAGAATGTAAAAGGTGCGAACATGTGACTGAACTTCCCTTATATGTTCTAAGGTAAAAACAGTCCTTGATTGTATGCATCTTTTAATGTGGTTAGAATGTATAAACCACTGACATTTCAGGAAAAATGGCCTTTAACTTATAGGCCAACCAGATATCAGTTATTAAAGGGCTATAACATTGAAACCATTAAATACAGTAATACATGAGAGCTGAATAAGGGAAGCTAGCCATACAAGTTTTGATTGGTCCTATGGACCGACAGAAATTATCTAAGAAGAGAACACCAGAAAGAATTATGACATTGAATGACTGGTCAGCCTTGTGCTGAATTAGAGAAACATGTCCCCCCATAAATGGTCAAATGTACAATATTTGGTAGATCAGTCCATGACAAGTTGTGTTGGGTAGCAAAATATAACGTATTATATCGCTAGACATGCTCTACCTTGATATTCATAATGAAGCAAATATCCCCCTATATGCCGCCATATTGGACAACTTGCTTGCTGCAATTGTATCTTGATATCTTACTTCAACAGGCACATTTGTGGTTCTACAGATAGGGATAGCACACATTGGTGACAATAACTTCATAGTGTAGCAGCAACGTCCAAGAAAGTGGTCGGCAGGGGCAGGGGCGTAGTACCAGGGAAGCAGGTGGGGGGTGGCAACTGCACTAGGGCCCAAAGTTAGAGTGGTTGGATTGGCTTTATAACCTCCTCCCACAGGTACAAGGCACCACTGATTTACAGTATTCTTTTAATCCCATTCAGAAAGTGAATTAATTTATGGTATTTTGTCTGAATGGATGTGGGGAGGTGGTCTAGGGCCTGATATGGGAGATAGTGGGGCCCTTTAGTGTGGTTGATGCAGGAGGGCCCAGTTCCCAATTATGCAGGATAGATAAAGAAACATATAACCTCTATCGGCACCATCCTCTACATGGTAATCCTATTGCTTTGGTAGCTGTTCAGTTAACATACAGAATAGTCAGGATACACAAAAGCAGACGAGACATCTCATTATTCATATATAAAATGATTGTGAATAGGAGTCTGTAGCCTACTTTGTGCTTGGACATTTGGTCATCTTCAAGGTCACATGTAACCAGCCCATGAGCTACCTGGGGGTGTTTGTATATAGTATACAGCACAGATAATCTTTATCTACTAGACTCCCCCACTTATATGAGCAATGTTTTCTGAATTGTAATCGTGTAAATGAGTTAATATTGAATTAACGGATAGTCTGATCACAATGCAGCAGACAGTGTAAAGTGATACACCCCCTTTTACTGCAATACATTTATCTTTCCATCCCCTGGAGAAGGTCTTGGCAGACTGGAACCTAATCTGCCTTATGTAGGTGCCCCGAACCTGGCAATACCCCGTGCAAAGCATTTTAAGAGGGTAAGGGGGGAGGGGGGGAAAAGGAAGTGCTAAAAAGCAACCAATGTATAAGTTTATTAGGATGGGAAAAGAAAAGGCAAGACAAGTACTGTCCATGGTAATGTGCACTAATGAGTGTCATACATTGTGGTACATTGTGATACTTGTATTTAGGTCCCTGTCCTTCATATGCAATAAACCTTACAAGAGCAGCAGCACCAAGGACAGTTCCCTGCACTCTGTCCCTTCCTGTTCTCACATCAGCTGCACTGCCAACAGACCTTAACTGTGAGCTACAAGGAAACACTGGGTACCACTGTGTCTCGTGTCTGGATGTGGTTAAAGGACAGTTCAGTGGAAATGAACAAATATTGTTAAATTGTTAGTTTGTGTGATGCCTTCTTAGCTATTCTACATATTCTCTCCCATTGTGAAAATCAGTTGATTTCATATTACGGGGGCGTAGGAATACTAGAGCAGCCATAGCAGTTGCTATGGGGCCCAGAGCCAAAGGGGGCCCTGTCTAGGTCCCTGCAGACATGTCCACCCTCCTAAGCCAATGTTTACCTCAAAGCCACAAGTTCAGTCCCAAAAGCCACATTTTTAGTTTACTTAAACCTTTTAAAGGTATGTCCACCTTAAAATTAGTTTTAATTGATGTTCCCCCATGTTTGCCAGCCCCAACCGCATATATTTTATTTCCAAAAGCCCCCCAACTCTTACTTACTCCCCTCGTTCCTCCGCCGCACTGCCGGCCTCTGCTTGCAAGAATGCAAGCAGAGGGGACGGGGGACCGGCAGTGCGTCTGTGTGGTGAGCGGCAGCCAATCACGGACGCGCTGCCGGTCATTCAGTGCAGAGGAGGAAAGAGGAGAGGGATGTAAGAGTTTGGGGAGCTTTTGGAAAATAAAAAAATATGCGGTTGGGGCGTGGCAGACATGGGGGGAACAACATATTAAGGGGGTTTTATGTATAGGGATAGTAGAATGGAGGAGGGGAGGGAGGGGGGGAGAAGGGCTGCAGTACGCATGACAAATATCTACCTGAGGCAAGGTAGCAGGCAGAGCCCTGCTATCCTCCTGGTGGTTAGTTTGGGACTTTGGGGGGGGTCTACAGGAAACCCTATGGAGCTGGGATGTGAGGTAGGATTACACTACACTACATGGTGGGGCCATTACTGGGGGGGATTATAGTTTTGGGGGGGACATGCCTTAAAGATGCCAACAGGTTTACGTAAATGAAAACAGGGTTTGTGGGGCGGAATACGTGAGGTACTTTCTTTTAGTAGGGTGGACTGCCCTTTAATAAAACCTTGCTGCGGTTAGGCCAGATTAGTTTGAACTGGCACCAACAACTAATTTTTTGTGGGGGGGGCCCATTAAAATCTTGTGTGGGGCCCTGTTATAACTACATGCCACTAATTTCATACCTTGGTGTTTCTCTGCTGTTGACATTAGTGGCTACAATTCAGGTTCTAACCAGTCCTTCTTCTTCCCAGGAGCACCATTCCTGGAATGTCCAACAATAATTTCTACCGATGACTGTGGATGGGTCAAACATGCTCATA
This sequence comes from Hymenochirus boettgeri, assembly GCA_019447015.1. Lineage (NCBI taxonomy): Eukaryota > Metazoa > Chordata > Amphibia > Anura > Pipidae > Hymenochirus > Hymenochirus boettgeri. Next base: position 39,874,657 of record CM033476.1, read on the forward strand.
TCTCTACTGAGCAACTGAATCAACCCAGGCGCTGGGTCAAGGGCAAGACCATAACGGTTCTCTAATAGGGGCCTGCAAACAGGAAGTCAGCATTTTCGGTTGCTTTATTTATACACAGACCAAAATGAGAATTGGCAGATTAAGGTCATTGGGATGAAAAAATACTGCTCTTTTTCTGAAAAGCATATGTATTTGCACTGAACTTCCCTTTAAACTGACCAACATGGGTCAACTGTTTGTCACATATACAGATTTCTGTCTACAACTTTCAGAAAAAAATTCAGTCAGATTTGATTTATAAATTGATCAAATTTGTTAGGAGCCAATCGACTGAGTGAGTTGAGAATCAGTTTTTGACTGATTTTAATAAAGTTATCGAATCAATTAAAACGTCAGTCTGTGGGTTGGCTAGCTTTGGCTACACTCAAGGGTAGCCAAATGGATTTTTATCTCAATTAAGAAAAGTTATGTCTCTTCCTATTTACAAAGCAGATGTCTCTGCGTTATATACAGAAACTGGACATGTCCCAATGCAAACTACCAGTTTACAATGCTAGATCAAGGCTTGCTGGGGATGTAGGAGTTGTAGTATCCAGCACACATTAGACATTTCCCTTAGTGAGCAAACACAACCTGAAAAGAACAAGCAAACCCTGTCCCTTTAACTGGTTTGTATACATCACCTGTCTGCTGGACAGGACAGACAGGCTCAGTGAGCTTTATCCGGGGGAGAGGAAAAAGCTGTCCACTGCTACATATTCACAAAAGTTTGCAGTTTTTTATTGTGTAAGCCCCTTAGTATCTTCTTGTGCTAAAGGTTTAAAGGGCTGTAAACAGGAGCGAGCTTACTCTGCCAAAACTGAGGCAATAACAATAATATTATCCTTAAATATCGGTTAGTAAAACATCTAGTAAAGAACTGAATACATCATGTGGTTGGGGGGGTAGGTTGCTGACAGGTGGACTAGTTTTTACTTTTAAGGTGAGATACCCTTTAAGAGCAAAGCAAAGCAACTGCAAAACTGCTGTAGTTGAAAGTTTTTTTTCTTTCCCCCCCCCCCCAAAAGTTTATCTTTGGTTATGAAAAAAGTAAGGAAGGCGATACATATGGGGAATACAGTACAAGGGGGTGTATACTGTACTGGGGAATACAGTACAGGAGGGAATACAGTACAAGGGGGTGTTTACTGTACTGGGGAATACAGACAAGGAGGGAAATGCTGTATGGGGGAATATTAGTTTATATGGGGTATCCAGTTAGAACGGGGGACAGTTACAGGGGGGAATACATCTTGAGGAGATCACGTGTACAAGGGGGGGATAGTAGTTCAGGCGGGAATACAGTACAAGGTGGGGTGTGATACTGTACTGGGGTGAATACAGTACCATGATTGGAAGATGCTGTACTGGGAATAAGTATGTGTGGGACACAGTGACTGGGGGAATCCAGTACAGGGGAATTACAGTACAAGGGGGTGTTATACTGTACTGAACTGGGGGAATATCGGTATCAGGAGGAGAAATGCTTGGTATGTGGGGGAAGTGCATATAGTAAGGGGAGATACAGTACGGGGGAATTACAGGTACAGAAGGGGGTAAATGACAGTACTGGAGAGAATACAGTACAAAGGGGGGGGAATATAGGGTACATACAGGGGTGAATAGCAGTACGTAGGGGGAATACCAGTACAAGGGGTGGTGTATACTGTAGCTGGCGGAGATACCAGTACAGGAGGGAAATGCTGTAGCTGGGGGGAATATAGTTATGGGGGATACAGTACTGGGGGATTAATACATAGCTGTGGGGGAAATACAGTACAGGAGGGAAATGCTGAGGGAATGAGTATGCGGGGATAACAGTACGTGGGGGAATACAATACTGGGGGAATACACGTACAGGGGAAATAAAGCTGTACTAGGGGGGAATATAGTTATGTGGGGTATACAAGACTGGGGGAATTACAGTAGGCCGGGGGTAATACAATACTTGGAGGAATACAGTACAAAGGGGGGGAATAGTCGTCAGCGGGGTACTATACAGGGGAATACAGTACAAGGGGTGGGATACTACACGGGGTTATCTGCTTGGGGGGAATCTCAGTACAGGGGGAAATTGCTGTTACTGGGGGGTGAATAGTAGTTATGGGGGGATACAGTACTGGGGATATACCAATACTGGGGGGAATACTAGTACAGGAGGGAATGCTGTGGGGAATAGAGTTATTGGGGTTCTCGCATACTGGGGGAGATACGAATACATGGGATCTGTAGGGGGGAATGACTTCAGGGGGATACAAGTACTAATGGGGGGATAAGTACAGGGGGATATAGTTAAGGGGGAATACAGTACAGGAGGGAATACAGTCTAGGGGGTGTATACGTAATGGGGGAAGGAATACAGGACAGGAGTTGGTAAATGCTGTACTGGGGGAATATAGTTATGGGGGGATACAGGATGGGGGGAAAACAACTAGGGGGAATCCAGTACAGGAGGGAAATGCTGTAGGAATAGAGTTATGGGGGGGATACAGTATGGGGGAATACCAATACTGGGGGGAAGAATACAGTACAGGGGGGAACCAGTCTTGGAGGAATACAGTTACAAGGGGGATATAGGTTCAGGGGGAAATACAGTTACAGGGGAATACATACAAGGGGGATGTATACTGTACTGGGGGAATACAGACAGAGGTAAATGCTGTAATGGTGGGAAGGGAATATAGTATGAGGGGGAATCACAGTAACAGGGGGGACGGGAATACAGTACTTGGAGGAAGACAGTTACAAGGGGTGGGATATAAGCTCAGAGGGAATACAGTACAGGAGGGAAATGTTTGTACTGGGGAATATATGATGGGGGGATAAAGCACTGGGGGAATACAGTACTTGGGAGGATACAGTACAGGGGGATATAGTTCAGGGGGAATACAGTAAAGTGGGGGATATAGTTCAGGGGGAATTACAGTACAGGGGGAATACAGTCAAGGGGGGTGTTATAATGTACTGGGGGGAATACAGTACTTGGAGGAATACAGTAAAGGGGGGATATAGTTCAGGGGGAATACAGACAGGGGGAATAAAGTACAAGGGGGTGTATACTGTACTGGGGGGAATACTCAGTACAAGGAGGAAATGCTATTGTACTGGGGGAATATAGTTATGGGGGGATTACAGTGACAGGGGGAATACAGACAGGGGAATACAGTACAAGGGGTGTTACTGTACGGGGGGACTAAGTACAGGAGGGAAATGCTTGTTACTGTGGGAAATAATTATGGGGGGATACAGGACTGGGGGAATACAGTACCTGGGGATTAAGTACATGGGAGGAAGGGAATCACTGTAATTAACAGTTACGGGGGAACCAGTACGGAAGGAAAAACAGTACTGGGGGAATCTAGTACCAGGAGTAAAACAGTGCAGGTGGGAATACAGTACTGGGGGAAACAAACTGGGAGAATATAGTTACAAGTGGTGTGAATACATACAGTGGGAAAACTAGCACTGGGAGAATATAGTACAGGGGGAACAACAGTATAGGGACAAATGGTACTGGGGAAGGAAATATAGAACTGGGGGAATACAGTATAGGGGGAACATGGTATGGGGGAATATAGTACTGGGGGGAATATAGTGCTGGAGGAATACAGTACCTGGGGGGAAAACAGTCCAGGGGGGAGTACAGTATAGGAGGAAGGAAACTGGTACCGGGGTAGGTAATAGATAGTACAGGGGAGGAATACAGACAGGGGTGAGTACAGTACTAAGGGGAAACCGGTAATGAGGGTTATATGACAGGGGGAGAGTAACATTAATAGGGGGGAAAATGGTAATGGGGTGAATATAGTACTGGGGAATGGAAGACAGACTAGGGGGAAAATGGTAAACTTTGGGGGGGGAATATAGTTACTGGGGGAGTATTATGCTGGGGGAATACAGTACTGGGGGAATTACAGTACAGTGGGGAGACAGGACGAGGCGAGGAGAGGAAATGGTACCGGGGTAAATAGTACAAGGGAATACAGTTAAAAGGCGGGTACAGTCCTAGGGGGGAAAACGGGGACTGAGGGTTTATAGAACAGGGGGCAGTACAGTACTAGGGGGGAAAAAGGTTACCGGGGGTGGTGGTAAATATTAGTACAGGGGAAACAGGACAGGGGAGTACAGTACTAGGGGGAAACCGGTACTGAGGGATTATAGAACAGGGGGGAGTACAGTACTAGGGGGAAAATGGTACTGGGGGAATATAGTACTGGGGGAATACAGTACAGGGGGGAACAGTACTTGGAGGAATACAGTACAAGGGGGGGATATAGTTCAGGGGGAATACAGTACAGGGGACATACAGTACAGGGGGTGGTAGACTGTACTGGGGGAATTACACGTAAGGAGGTAGGTAAATGCTTGTAATGGGGGAATATAGTTATGCGGGGGAATACAGTACAGGGGGGAATACAGATTGGAGGAATACAGTACAAGGGGGGGATATAGCTCAGGGGAAAGACAGGACAGGAGGGAAATGTTGTACTGGGGGATATAGTTATGGGGGGATACAGCAGGGGAATACAGTACGAGGGGAATACAGTACAAGGGGGTGATTGTTCAGGAATACTAGTTACAGTGGGGATTAGTTCCAGGGGGAATACAGTACGAGGCAAGGGAAATGACTGAGTCAAGGGGGATATGTGGGGATACGTACCTGGGGGAAAGTACAGGGGCAAAGGGAAAGACTTGAGGATAAGTAAAGTTCGGGGGATATATTCATACAGGGGGAATTACAGGACAAGGGTGGTCGTATACTGGTCGGGAGAATACAGGACGGGAGGGCAAATTGGCTGTACGGGGGGAATGGATAGTTAATGGGGGATACACGTACTGGGAGGGGAATACAGTACAGGGGGGGAATAAGTACAAGGGGGGTGTATACTGTACTGGGGGAATACAGTACGAGGAGGGAAATTGTATGTAACTGGGGGAATATAGTTATGGGGGGATACCGAATCATAGGGGGGAATACAATGGAGATACTAACAGGGGGATAAGTTCGAAACCGTACAGGGGAAAGTACAGGGGTACATACGGGTTATTACGTACTCGGGGGATAACAGTACAGGAGAAAATAAGTACTGGGAGGGAATATAGTCGGTGCAGTGCAGGTGGGATACACGTACTGGGGGAAACCGGAGGCAAGACTGAGTAAAGGTGAATACAGTACAGATGGGAAAGCTTAGAGGGATAGATTATGATAGTACTGGGGCAATACGGGGGGAACAGTACTAGGGGAAATGTTGTCGGGAATATATTATGTAGATGGGGAACATACTAGGGGAACGTTACTGGGTACAGATGGGGGGATAAGTCAGGGATACAGTAAGGAAATACAGTACAGGGGGGATATACAAGCGTGGATACTGTGGGGGAATCAGGAAGAGGTAAAGTGTACTTGGGGGGAATAGTTATGGTGGGGATACAGACTGCGGGGGAACTACATACGGGGGGAATACCGTACGGGAGGAGAAATGCGAAATAGAGTTTATGGTGGTGGTAATATAGTACGGGGATACAAGTACGGTGGGAGAGTACAAGTGGAACGTATAGGAGGAAACTGGTAAGGGGGGCTATGAATAGTCAGGGGGAGTACAGTACAGGGGGAAAATGTACAGGGGTGTAATACTGTACTGGGGGGAATACAGTACAGGAGGTAACATGGTAACTGGGGGAATACTTAGGTAGGCTGGGGGAATTACATAGGTGGGGGAATACAGTTATGCGGGGAAACAGTAGATAAAGTCAGGGGAGGGAATACAGTACAGGAGGGATAAATGGTACCGGGGAATTAGTTATGGGATACTAGTACTGAGGGGGAATACAGTTCGAGGAGAACAGTACCAACGGGGAACGGATAATAGTTAGGGATGTATGGGGAAGCAGGGGGCATACAGTACTAGGGGGAATAATAGGTGTTAGGGGGTATGTAATACGGATACGTACAAGGGAGGGGAATAGGTCAGGAAACAGTACAGGGGGAGACTACAGTGCATAGGGGGATAACTGTACTGAGGGATTATCAGAACAGGAGGGAATCGATGGGGACATAATTTAGGGGGAAAATGGTACTGGGGGGGGAATACTAGTCTGGGGGGCATACAGACGGATAGCTATGGGGACCGTAAAGAGGAGGTTACTGGGGGTGATGGTGGGAAGATGGGATAAGTACGTTATGGGGAACTGTAATCAGATAAGTCCGAAGGATACGTCTGGGGGGTATATACAGGTACTGAGGGGACTACAGTACGGGAAAAAAGGGGATGTAATGATCAGTACAGTGGAAACTCAGGATAGAAGGAAACATACTAGGATGTACGGGGTAAATATGAGTCGGGCAAGGGAAACAGTACAGGGGGGAGACAAGTACTAGGGGAAATACGGTACCTGGAGGAATATATGAGAATACGAGGGGGGAGGGACCTCAGGGAGTACAGTGATAGGGGGAAAATGGTTACCGGATAGGTAGTAATATAGTTACAGGGGACGAAATACGTAAAGGGGGAGTACAGTATAAGGGGAAAACCGGGGTACTGAGGGATTATAGACAGGGGGGGAGTACTAAGTATAGGGGGAAAATGGTACTGGGGAATATAGTACTGGGGAATACAGGACTAGGGGAAAAGAGGTGACTGGGGGAATATAGTACTGGGGGAGGAATATAGTGCTGGGGAATACAGTACTGGGGGGAATAACATTTACAGGGGGAGTACAGTACTAGAGAGAGAAAATCGGTAACCGGGGGTAATATAGTACAGGGGGAATACAGTACAGGGGAGTATAGTACTAGGGGGAAAACGGTACTGAGGGTTTATAGAACAGGGCGGCAGTACAGTACTAGGGGGAAAGTATGGGGATACTTGAGAAGCACACCGCCGCAGCGAATCACAAGGGGTACGATACCGTTGGTGTGAACCGTATAAGCGCAGAATAACCTACCCCCGCGACTACGGTGGGTAATAGTACTGTGGTCGGGCGAGGTAGCAGTGATCAGGGGGCACAGTTACTGGGAAGCTAGAAAGCCTGGTTGAGAGGGGGAAATACAGTCTGGGGGGAAGTTAAGATGACTGGGAGGGAATACAGTCGGGGAATAGGGGGTTACGACTAGGGAAAACGGTACTAGGGTGAATACAGTACTGGGGGAGTACAGTTACTTGGGGGGAATACAGTACTGGGGGGGAGTACCGTTACTGGGGGAATACAGTCGGGGGGAGTAAGTTACTGGGGAATTACAGTCTGGGGAGATTACAGTATGGGGGATACATACTGGGGGATACAGTAGGGCAGGAAGCCAGCGTCTGTGGGAAATTTTTTTTTAAAATCTGAGTATGGACTCAGAGCCTGAAGCAAAATAGAGGATTTGTTTTCTGGTCGTTGTGCTGGTTCTGTGGGGGTTTTCTTGCAGGACACCATCTGGTATGTCGTTTGATATAAACATCGGTGAGTCTCTAATTTATTCTTTTAAATCCAATGGATCATGCTCGTGATAGAGCAGAATAGGAATTACAAGTTGTCCAACGCCTCCAGTTCCAGCAGGGTAAGATGGACCGTCACCACTGCCAATTTATTCATTAAAATATATTTTAAGTGCCACTAAACCGTGAGATGCTGATAGATGCCAGGAACAGTACCAATACTGCCTGCAATTAGATATTACACCTAGAAGGTGCATCTATTGGTGGAACATCCCCCTTGTTTCTAGTAACCCCTTCAAATTCCAGCACATGATGGGACTCCATTTAGCGGATCTCTTGTGCAGTTGTAAACTGGTGGGTTGAACCTTTCCCTGGCACACAAGTGCAGCATTGTATGAAGAGACTCCAAATACTGCGATGGGGAATCCAGCAGCTGGCTGCGTTTACCTGCCTATAGGAACAGTAGCAGCCATTTTCACCTCTACCCTTTAAATTGGACCATATAAAAATGTTGGCGCTATATAAATCCATAATAAAATTAATAATGTGGGGCAAAAAAGTTAGAACAATTTTAACAAAATAACTTTATAGATCTCTTCAGTTTGCTCTTAAAGGGCCATCTCCACCCTTAAAAAAAAACTATTAACTTGTCAGTTACCTCCCCAACCCAACTGAAATTCAGCCACTTTCTCAGTGTCTAGCCAGATAATTAAATAAAAGTAATTAAATAAAAATTGCCCCCTTTCGGAGAGGAAGATTTCAAACTGTTTTGCTTTGATGATAAAATTTACACAGTTGTGACCCAGAAATGGAAATTTTCAAACCCATTGACTTCCACATGAAACTTCCCTCGTGACCCTGAAGAATAGAAGGCGAAACCGGCAGCTTATCCCCAGGAACGATGCAGACTGCAAGATTTCACTAAAGCCATACTGCACACATTTAATAAACTGTACTAGCCTAAACTGGTGGGCAACCATAAGCCAAGGAAATACCCCCCATACAATCTTGGGTTTTGGTACTTAAAGGACAACACCACCACCCTGATAGAACATCTTTTAGAAGAAAGCAGAATGGCCTATTTAAAATATTTTGTATATCAAAGCTGTGTCCTATGAATTCATTACTGTATGCCTGCGTATGCTTCTGGATGACGTCATGGAAAATCGAGCAATTTAGTGACTGTACGTGGCCTGGGCATGCTCAGAAGGGAAGACAGGGGATATTAAACATTCAGTCATTGTTGTGAGGTCAACTGTCAAATCCTCTAACTGAATGCAACTGGAAGCAAACATAAACAGGGAACACTTGTGAGGATTTAGGTTAGGACTTATATAGTTCAGATTCGAAACTATTACCGTTTAGGGTTTTGGGGGTGATTACTGTATGTAAGTTTTTCATTTTAGGGATGGACTTTCCCTTAAAGGCAGAGATGTGCAAGCAGTAGCCCTCCACTTGAGGTGTGTAAACCTACAAACTCCCAGGCAGTACCAGTGAGGCTTGAAGGGCAAATGCTGAAAGTTGTAGTTTTTCAAAACACCCGGAGGGCACTTGCTTACACATTTGTTATAGAGTCAGACTTTAGCCTGTTAAATCCTACATAACCTTATACCACAATTAATAATGACGGCTTCAGGAATTGGAGTTAGGACCAAGATGGATATCCCGTGATTGGATCACACCACCACAAGAGATTTGATAAACAAGTGGGGTGTGGTAGAAATACATCATTAAAGGGGAACTTTACTCCTTTATCTCCCCTTTAAATCCCAGGTCCCCATTATTGGGACGTTATTTGGATGGAGAGAGGGGGTGATTGGGTCCTGTGTTGTTCACATGATGTTCCCATTGATGCCCAGTGAAAGGGAGGTGAAATGGGGGTGACATGCAGCTGCTGTTGCGGAGGTTCTACCATGTCCAAGCTGCCAGACAGATGCATAGATGGGAGTATATATGGAATGTCCCAGCCTGTTCAGGCACAACCAACATCATGGGGCCACCTACAGCCACAGAGATAACCCCAGAACCAGCAGATTGTCTAAGTAAATGGAATAATTACTAAGGCCGACAATGTGTCAGCGAGGGAGGGGTGAGAATGATTGTCCCATTGTCACTGGAAACTTCCTTGCTAAAGTTCTCCCATCAGCCCATGACAATTAAACTGGGGGATTTTCTCCCTTCTGAGTCCGGGCCCGCCCCACCTATATATAAAGGGAGGCACTGCGGTAGGACGGACAGCGCTGACAGCCCTGGTGCTGAGATTGCTTTAGCCCGCGGCTATGACTTCCCAGAGTCCCAGGAATTGTACCCGGACCCCCCACAGCCATGGGTGCCCGGGCTGCTGGCGGTGCCTGCTCCATCTCCGTTCTTTTTCCTGAGGGGATCCGCTACGAATTTCGCTCAGAACCGGTTCATTGGCACCTCCGTGCCAGGTGGATGTGGATAGTGTGCCACCTCGTCCATGCCAGAAACAGCCCCACAGAGGACTTGAAAACCACGGTGCCTCCAGCCGGGAGACGTCTTCAGCAGAGAAAAGAGACCATCATGAGCCAGAGGACACATCAGGAGCTGACCACCAAACTGGCCACTAGTGAGGGCAGACCGTCCTGGAGCACCGTCAATGATACTTAAACCTGGGAGCCCACGCGGGGGGGGAGGAAGGAAGCTGGGGCCCCCAATGAACACCATGGGGGATTTGGTCTAGGGGCTCCCACCAAGAGACTCTGCTCCAGCTCGGTCAGTCCCTGCAGGGCTTGAAGACCAGGCTTGGAGACCTAGGGTGAGACTATGGCCTGACCATTGCAAGGCGTAGACCTTCCATTAGGGGGGGGACGGGGCGATGGTCAATCAGATACAAGTGCCAACAGTACGTACCAGACCACAGTGTAATAATAACCTATGGTAATGGTTCTATGGGAAATCTAGATGTTTGGAAACTACAAACCCAGCATGCTTGTTAGCAGGAAAGTGTGTTTCCAAAACACTGACTGCCAAGTTCCATCAATGTTCTATCATACCCACAACCCCCTTCTAGTTTCCTTAGTCATTGATAGGAAGATTTCAATTATCCAGGTTCTGCTGCCCCTTAAATTAAGTTTGGCAATGGTAGGAATTTTAGTTTATATGGCTACATACTATAGTTGGTGGGAATCACTACTTACGGTCTCCCTCCCATATCCCGTATCAAGCAGCAATACAACAGAGGGAATAGTCTCATGACCCCCAAGCCAACAGCCATGAAGGATCTAATGCAGAACAAGATAGATGATCTGGAGCAAGCCAGGTCCTTTTAGATCAACAGCTGGAAGAGGGAAAGACCAGTCAGAGGAATGACCCCTGATCAGAGATGGGAAGATGAGAGCACATGACTCTCTACACCAGAGGATCAAAGGGATTTTTAGAAAAAGGTACACAGAAATGGAAGTAGCAAGCTGGATGGGGGGAAAATTTCAGATAGTTAAGATAAACATTGTGGGATATTTCAGCCTCTGTGTTTGTTTTTTTAAAATAAACAACTTTTTCAGAGTGGGCCAATATTGCCTTTAATTGCCAGTGATGTAGAAGATATCTTGCGCGTGGCAAAGCTAAAAGTCTCCTAAATAAAAATCTAAGTTTTCCAATATGTGCAATAGTCACTCGGGGCAAATGCTACATGAGGGCAGGCGAGAAATTGTGAAAACCATTAAATGAAAAGTTCAGTGATTCCAGACCAGAATGAGACATCGAAATTTCATTCACAGACCTTGCCTTGCTCCACTTACGGTCATATCTACATGTAAGTGATGCAACACAAGTTGCTCTTTAACACACACAGTCCACGCGCTACATGCTATGCAGTACCTGAATTTATTGCCTGCAGGAGATATTGACAGATTCTCCACGAGCCTTGAGTTTTGACTGATAACGCACGAAATCAGTTAGGCGGGAAATGCTTTTATATAAAACAATCTTTAACCTGCCTAAATAAGCCAAATTGATATGGTTGATCTATGGGATACTTGGATAGTCAGACCAGAGAAAAGAGAAAAACTGAAAGCTATAATCTTCATTAAGAGTGGACAAAGAGACCCACAATGAGGATGGGGGAGGGGTATAGAGCAGTTTTTAAAGATGCAGTGATGATTACTGTAGTTGAGGTAATCAAAGAGTGTGCCTCCTATCATTAACCACGTCCACTGAACTACACCTACGTCAAATGTCATGCTTAAATATGCCAATAGAGTTGGGAGATTGTAGAAGAAGGTCAAAGTCACCCAGTGCTTTTAAGGTGTAAATGACCCCCCCCCCCCCTTGTTTTTCTGAAACAGGACAAAAAGAATACAGACATGCAGACAAATTCCAGCTCACCTTTCCCATGAGAACAAACTACATGTTGCAACCAAGTTAAGAGACTCTTCTGAAATGATACGCCTTTACGTGATGCATGTGGCTTAAAGTCAATGCCTTCCAGGGTCGGACGCCATTTCCTATGCAGTTCCTGGGACAGCACATGGAGATGTTTTTTGGGTCTGTTTTGGAGTGGGGCAAACATCGAGAACCCAATGGAAAGACAATACTAATGAATGACAAGGTAATAGAATTTACATTGCTATCCAACAATGAACAAAGCTGCACTGTCAGTGGCATTAACTACCAGGGGAAGACCCTGCAGGTCGGCCCCATTTCCCCCCCCCACTAAACGATGCAGCCTCTCCCAGAAAACCCCACTGTCGATAAAGACAGCCAATATAGTTTTGCTGGAGAGCCAGTGGATCTATTTAGCCCCTGTGCACTGTCCATAGGAACGGGGAACGGACATTGTCCATTGGTGCCTATACATGCACAGAATATTTAGAATACTAGTAACCTGTCAGATATATAATGCATAATTACCACTAGTTAAGTCACAGTGCATAGGATAGTTACTTACAAGCAATAAATTTCTAATGTAGCAGTATATCTTTGGAAAAGGAGCTATTAAATGTGGATAACATCTAGATATGTACCTACTGTCCCCTGGTGGTAAGGTTTACATATCCACGATACGTGGCACTAAAGGTGGAGTTTGATGGTTCATTTATTGCTGGACCGAGTAGGAGCTGCCACAATGCTTTCAGATTAGTGAGGCGTGGTAACAATCTTCAGCATTTTAGTTGAAGTGGCCATTAACGGCGCCAATATAGATTGTATTGATCCTGATAAGATCAATCGGATTTTTTCCAAAAGAAAAATTTCAAACGTGTCTAATGCTCACAATATTCACACACCATAGGAACGTTGACAATATCGAGATATCCCTGTAGTGTACAATCAAGATTTGTTGTGGTATGGCACATTCCTAGGTTCAACAGACTTGTTACAAAAAAAATGAATCAGACACTTTTTCCTAATTAGGTTCCAATGCAGGGATGATGTGTGCATTTTAAAAAACATATAGTTCCCATACAATACTGGATGGTATATAGGTAACACCCAGTATACTCAGTGTATTATAGTATTAGTAACTATTGTGAACTGCTGTTGTACAGGAAGTACAGGTGATATCAGACACATGATGTAATGTGGATTTTTCTTTCTTTAAGGTGGCCAAAGTACCCCTTTGGATCAATGATGGCAAGTGGCATCACATTGGGGCTGGACTACCAGGTGGATGGTGTTTGGAAGCCTATCAGGGATGGAATTTTGAGGAGGCCAATGGAGAAAATTCTGGCTCCTTACCACCCAAATCAAACACCAGGGAGTTCTGTGTTCTGGTGTCAAGCGCAGGGATTTTTTTGTGAATTCACAAACACATTTAGGTATAAAGTAATTTGTTTTTTGTAGTAATAAATGGCTTACATCATAAAAAATCGTTAATGGTAATCTTTTCCTTGCAGGACACATTAGGAGGCGGATTGAGCCCCACTCAGGCTTTTGTGGGGGAGCTAGCTAACTTAATATGTGGGACAGACAAAAACTGAAGTGGGAGAAGTTTAAACTTGGCCACTGCAGCAAAACGGCATTGACGGGTAAACGTTATAAGATGCGGCAGAGAGCAACATTAGAAATCTTTGGTGGCGCCAAAAAGTGGACATTTGATGCATTCGTCAGATCAACTGGAAATTTGGATTTTTCAAGGTCTAATGATATATAATTTCTCATTCTGCACTCGCCTTCCAACGAGGGCCCCATCTAGATCAAGGTTGATCTTTTTTCTCAAGTTATTTATTTATTATTTAAGAAAAAAAAACAAAAATTCGTAATGATTCAGCCAAAGCAGCACTTATATTTTTATTTTACTTTTATTACCCCATTAAAATAATTCAACCACCGGATCACAAACTTGCAGACGAGCAGTTTCCGTGGTTGTTGAAAAGGAGTTGAACGTGTCAGGAGAAGAAATATAGGGATTGCTTACATTTTTTTTTAAAGTTGGAAGATTCCAAAACAGTTTATTTGACGTAAATTGCCCAACTTAGTTTAACCACCCCTTTTCTTATTAGATGCCGTGAAAAGGATCACATATTGCCTCCGGCAATTAACGGGTTAATCCTGAGTGCCTTCAGCTGGTGCAAATACTTAGCACGTTTGTCGTCATTTTATCTTTTTTTTCTTTTTAGAATTCTTTCTCTTAGACGTATACGGATTACAATAAAATGTTCTTGTATGCTGTTTGTTAAGGAGGCAATATTTATTTTGCCGGATCTTTCTTTTTTAGTTCCTGCTGCCTGTTTGTGAATTGTTGAATCAATTAATTCGCTTCAGACAACCACAAAAAAAAAATCCCCTGTATGGGAGAATATGCGTTGTGTTTAAAAAAAAAAATGGTCCAGCAAATGATACAAGCATGGCGGTGTATAATACCTTGCATCCCTTGTAGGAAGGGTGGGGGTTAGCAGCCAGGGCCATGGTAGCATTTTCTTTCATTAATATGGGTGTGTTTTCTTAGTAACACGTCAGTTGTGTAAATATTTCCTTAATTGCTGGGCAAAATATTTTTTTTTTATAAAAGAACCAAAACGTTGCATGATGGATGCCTTGACCCTTTTCTATAGATCGAAATGTCGACAGTCACTTTTTTTTATGCTGTTGATGAAGAAAAAATAAAAACAAAAAAAGCTGATTTCATTTATAGGACAGATTAAAGCTGAAATGATCAGCAGTGTCCGGGAGAATTATAAGCCTATACTGAACAAAATAGCCACACTCTTAGAAGAAGATCATATGTTGAACGCGTGTTTTGTTTTTAAACAACACATTTAAAGATTGTGTGTGTGTGTGGCTGTGATGTGGGGGTTCCTTTTCTAGTTTTACCGGCTTTATCAAACGGACGGTTTTCTCATTTGTTTTTTAAGGAAGCTCCGGGACTGTTTGTGTTTAGGTGACACAATGCAGTTCTGCATTAATAGTTGCAGAATAGATCACAGCATGTAGGACAGCCATGTTCGGTGTATCTGTAACTCTTCCAACTTGCTTTTGGTATGGCCCTCCCTTATTCAATGGCAATTGCAGATTTATAAATCTGAAGAATGTCAGAACCCATTTCTTGTAACATTCCACTTGCCACTGAATAAAAAAATATGCCTCACTCAGGTAACGCCATTTATGATAGGATTGCTGTTTTTTTTTTTTCATAAATACTGTGTAAAGGATTCCTCCCTGTCTTTCCCCTATAAGATCTGGAGCTACTGGCGGAATGTTTATCATCCTTGCCCCGAAGTTTTAGACGCTAAGCGCACCTACAAAGCCTTCCTCCTTTTGATAACGCAGTGTCTATAGCACGTTGTAAAATTAAAGAAACCAATTTATCATAAAGTTATTTTTTAATAAAAGAAAAAAAAAAGAGAAATATTTTACCTGGGCTTACCTTCCCTCAAATTATAGTCACATGCTAAAGGAACAGAGACAGAAGAAGCAACTTATTTTAAAACAGAACATGTATGTTTTGTACAACGACGGCTGATGTTAGTGATCGCCCGGTTTATTTTTAGATGACAGAGGGGCAGGCCTTGTTTATCTTTTTAAGGTCTTGTTGAAAGGATACAATATGTTGAATGGATTTTGTCATTAGAATTATTCGATATGGGTGTGTGAGAAGCCATTCAAAATACTATTACGGGGTAGATGGCTATGTCTTGTTATTAATGTCTTATGTTGAATGACATTAAAGCACAAATTTCCCCAAAGAGATGGAAACATTGCTCTTCATGTGTTGAATGCAACATAAAGAATGTAAATAATGTCTGTTTTGCTAACAAAAAGCTGTCAAGGCCCCCTGCGCCCTTGAAACTGCAGATGGGTTTAATAGTCACAGATCGTCACAATCTCTATTATGGAACTTTTTCATGTGTTCACGTTCGTTCTATCAAGCTTTCTGCTTTGAGTTTTTAATGATGAATAGTAATTGTTTTGTTTTATTTTACACAATAAAAGAACAATGCGAAAGAAAAACTGGTTCTCTATCTTTATATAATTGAATTCAAACTTTAAAATGTCAATGTCAGAACAGTGTGGCACTTACATTGCCTGAATTATATGCGGTGCTGCGTGCTTCACATTTCTACACCAATAAAGCTTTCCCATAGATTAATAGACGTCCGCAAACCTGAGATACACAGAATCAACAGAGCGAGCGTTAAAAAAGTTTCTCAGTACGGTGTTGTATAGAGAAAGTGGCTTGGTATTTCCCTAATGTAGCACAGAAACCAAAAGGTCTCATATTGCAGCTTTTGCTTGTGTGATTTTTAAATAGGGTTCCAAGCTTAGCAGCTGCAGTGCAGTTCATTGTTCAGAGAACGCTAGCTTTGAATATGTACACAGGGATAAAGTGTCAGCAAATAGTCCCTTGGTCCCTACATGGACATCAAAGAGGCAGAAAGGCACAGATGTGAAAACACTCGCTGGGCACGCTTGGCACTGACAAAGTGAGCACCATGACACCGACCGCTGCTGCATTGAGAGAAAAAAAACTGGGTTTTGTTGGTTGCAAAGAACATTGCTTATGGCTACAAAGAGTTAATCAATAAGGTGATTACACGGGTTAGAAGGCTTAGAAGGACAGAACCAGAAACAAAACGCACCCTGCATGTTAAATGGAAAACAGTTCGTTACAGAAAATTAGTACAAATCAGAACAGGGGGGTTACAACTGGTTAATCAGTGCTCATTTCTTGGCCTTCCCAGCGGTTGCCCTCTATTACAATTCCAAGCATCCCTTGAAATCCTACTGTAACACATACAACATAAAGTGAAAGCAGAGGATTCATGTTCCAAGGAGATGAATGAAAGGTAATTGTCCAACACCTGAAATGTGGCATTTTTAGCTAGATTGTGAATGCTTATTATTAACGGGGAGGTGAGATCGCTTATTCCCATCTCCCTGGAATAATAGAACCTAGGCAATCCAGGGTTCTACCTGCAGGCGTTCAATCGCTGCCTGCTAACCCGCGACGGTCTCGACCCAGTTCCTGGGTTTTGTGTATTTCGTGCATAAAATCAAAGAAGGAGGAGTTAGGGTGAAGATCAGCTTTTTAAAAGGCAAAAGTGGACGCGGGCTTGGCCAGGTAAGTTTAACTCTGGATTTGCCTAGTTTCTATTGTTCACAGGGAGAGGGGAAGAAGCATCCTACTCCCCGAATAATATATGCTTTACAATCTAGGCTTTTAAAAGGCCAGTTAAGTGATCCCTTACAAATGCGCCCCGTGACACAGCTGAATGCAATCATGAGAAATCAGATTTGATAAGGTGACAAATGAACAGATCAAGGCCGGTAATCAGTGCTGATTTGCGTTTGGTACAGCTGAATGCAATCATGAGAAATCAGAGATGATAAGGTCGACACAGCGAACACAGGACGGTAATCAGCGCTGATTTGGGTTGGCGCCATCAGCTGAATGAATCAAGTGAATCAGAGGAATGATAAGGTCTGACACAAAACTGAACACAATGCCAGTAACCAGCTCTGATTAGTTTTGGCACAGCTGATGCAATCATGAGGAAATAGGAGGATGATAAGGTCTGACACAGCTGAACACAAGCCGGAATCAGCGCTGTTGGTTTGGCGCACAGCGGAATGCAAGTCAAGAGAAATCAGAGATGATAAGATCCGAACAGCTGAATACAATCAAGAGGCAGGTATGTAGTTAGTGCAAAAAATGACTATAGTTTGCAGGAAACACACGCTAGCGAGGTAATAGGAAAACTTCAATTAGTGTCCCGCACATTGTACAAAATTTTAGAATTTTATTACACAATATTTGTATTACATTATTTCCAATGCTTTTATTTGTCTTTTGTTTAACCCAGGGATGCCCAACCTGCCGCCCTGCAGATGTTTAAAAACTACATGTCCCAGCATTCCTTGGTTGCAAATGCAATAAACAGAGGGTCCATTTGGTTTCCCGCTATTACCATTATAGCGAAAATCACAGGCGCAATTGTGAGCGAAAACGTGTGTGCAAACGCGCGAAAAACACGCTAGTGTGGCCTAGACCTTAGACATTTGATAGAATTGGTGATCGAACATCAAATCTATGAAATGTCACATCAGTACACCTGGTGTAGGGTTAAAGAAATAGCCACATGATTTTTAAAGGTATCATTGGAGGGAAGAAAGGAAACATATTTCTATTTAAGGTTTTTACCTCTTCTCTTTAAAGGGACCGTTCAGTGGAAATGATCAATATTTGTTAAATTGTTAGTTTGTGTAATGCCTTATTAGTTATTCTACATATTCTCTCCCATGTTGAATAATCAGCTGATTTTTACCCTTTGCTGTTCCCTGCTGTTGACATTAGTGAGCTGACATTTCAGGTTCTAACTGTCCTTCTTCTTCCCAGGATGCATCACATTCTTGGAATGTTCCTAACAGTAATTTCTACTGATTGGCTGTTGGATGGGTCAAACATGCTCATATCTCTACTGAGCAACTGATTCAACCCAGGTACTGGGTAAAGGGCAAAACCATAATGGTCTCTACTAGGGGTCCTGCAAACAGGAAGTCAGTATTTTGGTTACATTTATTTATACACATTGGGATGAAAAAATACTGCCTTTTTCCAGAAAAGCAGGGTATTTGCATGAACTTCCTCTTTAAAACTAAACACATACCAGTATGCAGGGCGGATTTACACCTCAGAGACCTGTAGGCACGAAAGCCCACCCCTAAACACAGACCACACCCCAAAGAAAATAGACTGTATAGATGCGAGGGAGATTGACAGGTGCCCCTTGGCATTTTTATAGTATGAATGGTAAGTCCGAGCCTGCCTGTATGAAATCTGCAGGCTAAGTACCAGTTCATTGAATGCTATTTGGCTACACTGGAACAGATGCAGCAGTTTGATTTCAATGAGAAGTGGTTGGTGACTGGGGGCAAGTGCATCCTTCAAGGGTTTCCTGGGTCACTGCTGCACAAGCCCAGAAGGAAGTTCATGACAAAATACATCCATATATTCTATTATACATATAGTACTTATAATATATTATATATAAGCTCTACTTGACATAATTATAATGACAACTGGCCAATACAGATGTCCCCTTTACTTTAATTAAAGTATATTCAATAAAGGGCACTATAATCCCCCCCCCCCACTACTGGCCCCATTGTGTAGTGTAGTTTAATCCTTACCTCACATCCCAGCTCCATAAGTTCTATGGTTTCTGTAGTCCCCCAAAGTCCCAAAAACTGCCCACCAGGAGGATAGCGAGTCCATATAGGACTCTGCTCCTATTGGCCTCCGGGAGAAGTTTGGCATGCGTACTGCAGCCCTTTCCCCTCCTCCCTCCCGTTTTGCGATCCCTCCCCCTAACCATAAAACCCCTTGCCCATATAATGAATATGTTCCCCCAGCCCCAACTGCAAAAAAATAATTTAAGAAAGTCCCCAGAACTCTACTTACCTTCCTCTCTCCCCCGGCATTCTGAGAAGCCGGCAGCTGCGTGTGATTGGCTGCCTCTCAGCCAATCAAGGACGCGGCTGCCGGTCCCGCCCCCTGCTGCAGTGTCTTGCAAGCAGAAGGCCGGGCCGAGCATCGGAGGAGAGAGGGAAGGTAAGTAAAGATCTGGAACTTTCAGTGAAATACACTCCAGCACACCTCAATGGCACCGGCCTTTGGTTGGTAGGTGCAATCCTCCCAGCCCTCCACCATAAGGGCCACAGCAATATGGCAAATGCAAAAAAGTTGGAGGAGCACACTACTTGTTCTCAGTGTTTTTATTTCAGCAAAAAGACATAAGTTTCGGTTCCCCTTCCTCAGGTATAAAGATCTGGTCACTTTCTAAATTTGTTTTATATCGGTTGGGGCGGGGGGAAGTATATTCTATTATGTGACAAAAGTTTATAAAGGGTGGACATGCCCTTTAAGGCTGGGTACACACAAGCAGATTTTTCAGCCCAACCGACCAATATTTATCAGTGGGGGCAACCCCTGTTCTGACAGAAATTGCTGAATATTATCTGTCATTGGGCAAGATGGAACATTTCCATTACCGGCCCCAACCACCTCCAGGATTTCTAATGTCCCTCTTCCTGCTCACAACTCCATCACAGTGTAGCAGGTACAGTAAGTGCTGTATGTAAACCCAGTCTCAATCACCTCAGGCAGCTGCGGGTTAATGTCAGGGAGTGTTCGCCGATCCGCCAGGCAGATCAACGAACGACCCCCGACTGAACGCCTACACACAGACGATTCTCGGACCAAAACAGATGGTCGTCGTTAGTAGTGCTCGACCGTTGGGGGTTGTTGCTGCAAATTGAGTGCGTGTACAAACCTTTACAGTCTGTGTAACAATCTATGGACCAGGAGAAGTGGAACAGCAGACTGCACTGAGCAGGCAGAAAGGGTGGTTCCAGGCACCAGTAATCCCCCCCTAAACACGCTGATGCTTTCTGCTCATTTAGGGCTAGGCCATACTGCTGCGATTTTTCAAACATTGGAATTGCGGCAATGAACCAAAAACGCATGTTTTCAGGATGCGATTGCACTTGCGATTTGCATCCGCATTTTAAATCACAATCGCATGCGTTTTCCAATACTTAGTATGTCTGTGCTGCTAATTTGCAGCAACCAATCAAATGTTTTTAAACTGCCATAGACCATGAACCAATATGATTGGTCTCTAAAGTTAATACCATTTGCAAACTTTCCATCTATAACACACATTGTTTAAATAGGAAAACAGTAACAATTCCTTTGATGGGTAGAAAGGCTGCTAAGATTCCGTGGCATGTTCCGTACCAGTATTAAATTAGGTTGTTAAATTTGTTTGCTTAACTCTGCTATTTTGTATCAGTGAGCAAATGATTAACGTATTCATTTAGAGACACTCTTAGAAGAACTTAACAAGAAATAGGCTGCAAATGGTGCCTACACAGCTATTTAGGATCAATTTCTAATGATTTTGAACTAAACACCATAATGAAGTCATTTGTTCGGTGCTGTTTGAATGTCTGTTTTGCATGTTAACAATTTCTCTTAATTAATTAGGAGACCAGGAATGGAACCTACTTTCATGCTTAATAAAGGAGATAAAATTGATTCTTACATTTTTAATAATAGGAATATCAGACCTCATTATTAAACCTAACTTAAAGGAAATTGTGGTCTCCAAAGGAGTCTTACTCCAATGAACCCTGGAACACATCTCTCGGGGCAACCCGGATTAGAGGTCCGCGAATCATGGATCTTGCGGAATTCCACTTTCGAAACTTTTCTGAAAAATCCTTGAATGTTCCCCCCTCCCTTGGAAGGGCCCTTGTGGCACTGACAAGTGCCTAGGGGCTTAGGGGTTCCGCAGCTTGAACCGGGAACTCCCCTCCCTGGCACTTAGAAGTGCCCTTTTGGCACTGACAAGTGCATATGTTGCTGGTCTTGTAGGTCACAAAGAGTCCTTGCAAGGGCCACAATGGTCCTTTAAGGACCCTGGAGGGGGTCCAGGTTGATCGCGGGCCCCCTGAGGGTGCTACTTCCGTTTTTTTTGCTGTTCTTCCCACGGGGATGTGTTCCCAGACCATTTTTAAGTACCAGAACCATTTACAGTCACCACTGCTATTAAAACCAATATTTTAGGTGAAAATTTCTGAACTTTTCTCCCCATTGACTTTAATGGAAAAATTTCGAATTTTCATTTTTTCCAAAATCCTTGGGCAGAACAGATTTTCGGAAGTCCAGCGATCTCTTTTCCGGCTAATCTGCAAACCTTGTATAGGTTTATATAAAGTCCTATTGTTTTAGACCTTTATACTGCAGAAACATACATTCGTCTGTAAAAGATTTAGAAGCTGGGGCGGTTTTCTGATGACAGGGAGCATGCTCAGACCCCACTACAGGGAGAAGCAGAGTGTGCAGATAATGTCACTCAAGCAGCTGAAAGCAGGAATTGTTAAAGTCAGTCTCAGGATAACTTTGGATAAGCTTCAGTTGTGATTCCGTGCTCATTTTAAAGTGCATTTCCATCCAAAAACAAATTCAGGTTCTAAAGTTGCTTACCAGCCTTCATTCCCTTGGTGCCGTCAGCCAATCACAGACGCGGATGCGGTCCCGCCCCCTCTGTTTGCATTTTCTGCAAGCAGAGGGCCTGGCAGCGCGGCGGAGGAAAGAGGGAGGTAAGTAATGTTTTGGGATTTTCTGATTATACAAATATAGCGGTTGGGGTGGGGGGACAGGGGGATTATTATGCAAATTTTTTTTTAGAAGGGTGGACCTACCCTTTAAAGGCTGACTCTGGTTTCATTAGAGGCAGGATGCAGGCTGCAAGATTTCGGTTAGCCATACAGAATTTGATTCAATGAACTGGTACTTAGCCCTGCACCATGTAGATCTCAGTTTTAAAGTGAATGGTGGCTACATGAGTGGATCTGTATGTATAAAATTAAATACAGACCTATATACGGTAAAAGGGCCTGTCCACCCAAAAACTATAATTTCACCCACTACTGGCCCCACTGTGTATTGTAATAAAATCCTACCTACATCCCAGCTCCAAAGGGTTCTGCTTTAATGTCCTCCAAAGTCCAGAAAACTGACCACCAGGAGTCTGGCAGAGTCCATATAGCACTTACCTTCTGTTCTCCCCTTCAGGAGAAAAAATACATAAGCACTGCAGCCCCCCCCCCCTCATTTTCCTCTCCCTCACCCTAGCACAAAACCCCTTTGCTGTAGTGTAGGGCTCCCTCCCCGATCATTACGTACTTTGCCTCTTTCCCCCGGCGATCTGCACAGCCGGAAGCCGCATCCGTGATTGGCTGAGTGCGCGTCTGCCGGTCCGGCCCCCTGCTTGCAGTTTCATGCAAGCAGAGGGCCGTGACAGATCACACAGGGAAAGAGGCGTAGTAAGTAATGATGGGGGAGTTTTGCAGGAGGACTACTAAAGCATTTGGGGTAGGGGAGGGAGTCCTACACTAAAGCAAAAATTAAATGGAGTGAACATGCCCTTTAACACCAAATTTAAGTCTGCAGTAACTCAAGCCCTAAGCATTTCTAGTAATACGATCCAATGTAATATACAGTAACTATTTAAAAGGAATGATGGACCATACATGAGACTAATATTCCTACAATCCACATCCTTAAAGGAGAATAAACCAATTTTTAAATACTCTATAAATTGAGAGCACCCCACCCCCACCTCGCCCCGATAACATAATAAACTGTAAATGACCACAACCTAAATGACATAAAGTAATGTAACCCTCTGAAGAACTGGATAAGGTAACTGTGTATGTAAGTACACTTCATTGTGAAGTGACTTCAGTCACATGGTCTCCTCCCTAATATGGACTGGAACAGGATTGGCTAGAGGCTACTAATAGGCGTGACCTGCTGAACTAGTTCCTGCAGTAGATTAGAACTGCGCATGTGCAAACAACACAATAGTCAGTGACCACAATGCGATACTGCATTGCTGGTAAATAAAACACAACCCCATGGTAGAAAGGAAAATTTCCCGCACCCATATTAAAATAAGAGGTCAGATACATAGTCCTGCGTTTATTCAATGCACTATGCCTTCTGATTCAGTGTTGTTCTAAAGCCTTTATTGTCCTTTAATTATAAAAAAAACCTTCATATTCCTTTCACTTTGTAGCTGCTCTGTAATGGAATATAGAACCAAATAAACAAACTGGCAACAGAAGACAGAACACATAGTGACAATGTAACTAGAAATTCATGAGAAACCAGTGAGACAGCAGTGTGGATCCATGGCTGAAATGCAAGTCTGTCACTGTTGGTTAGAGAAATATGCAGACCTAGGAAAGTGTCCAACTGCAATATCCTCCTTATTCCCCTGTTCTTGTAATAAGAAACTTTCCAAGGCAAATTGTTTCAGATCCACCATCCTGGCCAGAGCTGCGAACAAGCACAACCTGATTAATTGCAAGTAGACATTTTTAGATCACTGTGATTATTGACAAACAAGAGACCGAAGATGCTGATGGATGTCATCGCTCGGCAATGTCGAACTGAGCACAGTTTGTTTAACAGTTGATTTACTGTTGGGTTCTGTTGTAGGTTGGAGCTGTTTAAAGGAGGACGTAGAGTCTCCAGCAAGTTTAACCGAGATATCACAAGAGCAGGTTCTAAAACCAACACTGATGCAGAGACAGTAGGAACTGTGGGAAATCTCTGTTGACTGAAGCTCTGGGGATTGTACATTTATTTAACTTAAGGGGCAACTATAACCTAAACAGGGGTAGGAGCAAGTAATCCTACCTTTACATGAAAAATATTTATTGTTACTAGCCAGAGTCATACCTAGAAAAGATTTATACAACCATATTTGTAAAACATGGAGGTTTAAAGCACCGAGCGACTAAACTTTACAGTTAATTACTTTTAAATGAAAGGGCGTAGCCACCGCAATCTTTACAATCTCTTCTCACTCCCTCAAACCAGAGATTGTTATATTTACTTACCTTTTTTGCACCAGGTACAAAAGTGCCCGAGGAACGAGGTAAATAAAGAGAGCTTCAGGGACTGCTGGGATGTAAGTATAATGATTTCATTTTGGGGGTGGAATTCATTTTAAAATAATTGCTCTACCTCCCCAGAAAGATTTTTTTTAGGGTGTAGTTGCCCTTTAAAAAAAATCTGAAAAAACTGTGAAGGAGATGTTTGGGGAGATTCAATACACAAAATCCACGCTTTTTACCTTTCCACAATCCCGCGATGCAGTACCAGACGCAATACCTGACACAGCACCAGGTTGTGTGGGGCGCACTTTTTCCCCCTATATTGAATCTGATTGGGGGTGACTGCACGGCTGCAAATCTATTGATGAAAGACAACAACAAAAGAGCTAACAGCAGCAAAGATCTGTTGGGTAGAATTTGGCTTCCTTGCAGAGTTTTATGCAATGCATTTTAAAACTGGTAATGCTCCTTTACCAAAGACTTTCCCACATATAATTCCTCGTGAATATCTTCATTTCCAAGGGAAACACATTGCAGGGGGGTGCAATATTGTTTATGAGCCCATTTCTTTGTGACAATAAGTGCAATATGGAAATAAGGAAGACAAAGGTGATTCTATTGTGGGGCTTTTACATCCCTATTAAATAAAAGATGGTGCAATGTATATAGAGACACATACCTCTCTATTGCCCCAAAAGGCAATGCACCAACCCAATAGTGTCTCTCTATGCATTGCAATGGGGTTAACCCAATCCGAATCTTTAACGCCAGCTATTTGCTAAAAGGTTGATATTAGCTTGGTGCATTGGTTGGGGCAGGTGTGCCCCCCTCTTTTGCACACGGCCACAAACGCCATTATTTCCATTATAAAGCCAGCAAAATATTGTATGGATTCAAAGGAGAAAAAAGTTATTCTCCCAGTTTACAAAGCATCAGTAAGCATGCAGAGAAGGGCAACTAATATAATAAGGGGAATGGAGGAGCTTGAATATGAGGACAGACTGGATAAGTTACAATTATGTGTATGAATACATTAACGGGCCCTACAATAAACTATCTGGGGCATTGTTCACCAATAGAACATGTCAGGGACTCAGGGGACACACGGACATTGGAATTCAGTTTTATTGAATAAGGGAAGGTAAAGGATCTGAGGAAGACACAGCTGAATTCCAAAAATGTGTAAGTACGAGTGGAGATACCCTTTAAGATTTGAAGGCAAGAAGTTTAGTCTTCAAGTCGGAAAGGGTTTTCACTGTGGGAAGGTAAAGCTATGGAACTGTCTTCAGTGGACGTTGTTATGGCAGGTTCATTGGTCAGTTTCGAAAAAAGCGGATGAGTTTCTGCAAACAAGGAATGTTCAAGTTACTGGTATTATACAAAAGTAGAGTTGTCCAGGGAGAATTTCCGATGCCACTTCGGAAAGGAAATTTTTTTCCCTTCATAATTCTGGTGTTTTTTTTCTTTCCTCCTCTGGATCAACAGTTAAGATTATGGAAATGTGGGTGGTATGCCGAGTAGGTTGACTGGATGGACGTATGTCTTTATTCAACCTCAAATTCTATACTATACCATTCTATACTTTTCTAAAGCCGCATTAAACCTTGGTGCATTGGCACAATGGGGTCAACATGGTTTTATAATGGAAATAGCCATAGTGGCTTTTTATACAATGCCCTGTTAGTTTTAAAAGTTAACTTAATAATATTCCATCATGAAGAAGAGTCCCACATAAATCCAACCAATAAGGATTCAACAGAGTTCTGACCTGAAACCAGTCCGGTTGAAATGTCTGTAGTTTAAAAGAAGAACAATAGTTTTAACTTGGAACTACCGTATTACTAGAGTATAAACTGAGATTTTCTGGCTAAAAAAATAGCCTGAAAATCGAGTCTCGGTTTATACTGAGTCAAAGACTTACCTGCTCCCGTGGCCGCACACTCCGCACCCTCTGCTGGCTGAGTCACTCTCGGCGCGGGTAGTGACGTCAGCCAGCAGAGGAAAGTGGAGCATGCGGCCGCCGGAGCTTAGAAGAGGATCCAGAGCAGCCTGCAGGGGAACATGTGGAGAAGGGAAGAGAAGGCAACTGTGGGGATTAGAAGGGGGAGGGGGGATGCACAGAAATTCCTGCAGTGGCATTCCTTGCCACTGCAGATGTTTGGAAACTACAAGTCCTGGAGATGTAGTTTCCAAAACATCTGGAGTGCCAAGGAATGAGGCTTTGATTGCCTTTTAAATGGACATAAGAATTCCCCTACAGTAATAGCCAAATACAGTATGGCTATACTGTATGGGATTCTGATGTTCATTTAAAGAGCCACAAACCTAAAAACAATAAAGAATAGAAGAAGAATGTTATCTATTTCTGCCTTCTGATTCTGTATTGTTTTGAGGCTTTACTGCCCTTTAATGGACAGCAGAATTCCCATACAGCAGTCCCATACAGTAATAGCCATACTGGTTGGGCTATACTGTATGGGACCACTGCATGGGAATTCTGCTGTCCATTTAAGGGCAACTAAAGCATCAAAACAATACAGAATCAGAAGGCAGTTGGTCATAATTTCACATTTACTTCTTTTCAGAGGTAAAAGTGGGTGCCTCGTTTTATACTCGGGCGTTTATACTAAGTATATACGGTACTGTATTTTGATCACAGAGAATCCACAGCTGTAAAGTAGCTTACAGGGCCCTAGATCCCCTAACATTGTTAAGAAGTCTTTTCTACCAGGGCTCCCCAGGTGTTTTTCATGGTAGGAATTTCACAGTTCCGACTGGGCGGTTTGTTCCAAACCTGGTCTGTTCCAGGAGCCTGCCAGCAGAAAAAAACCTTGGCAGGTTTGTACATCCCTGCAACCTGATATTACATTGGATACTGTGGGTTTTATTGAAATGAATCATATTGCCCTGTTCTTGTTTACATTTTTTTAATTTGCAGAATGAATGGGATAATGAAATATTCCATATTCTACATGAAAGGGATTGGTAATTCTGGGTGTTGGCTGGTGGAATCTTAAGTGATAAATCATAAAATGCCGTTTGGTATGTAAAATGTCTAAGTCGCTTACATAAGAGTAGGAGATCCAACGATTGTGCAAAACCTGTCCTTGGTCTGAACATGTGAATTAAGGTTACAGGACCTGGGATTAAGGATTTTCACATTACAGTATTGCTAGGGTTTCCAACTGCTACCGCATTTGCATTATTACTATGTTTTATTCTTCCATAAAGCTTTCTATGCTGTCCATTAATAGAGCTCATGCGACCCCCATGCCCTTCGGTAAGAATATTGTCCGAAAAGCAGTGTAACACATGGTTACACTGCACTGTAGTGTGGTAGCAGCATAACTATCCTTAAGGCTAAGGCCACACTATGACGGATGGAAACATGCGAAACTGCACTGATTGCTGCGATACCTGCAATATTGTGCAATGGACAGCAAAAAAAATTGGGATGCATACGGATCGCAGCACATGCAATGTGGCATGAGAAATCACGCTGGTGTGCAAACAAATAAGGAAATACACTGGCACTCTCTACCCCTGTTCCTTGCCGTGCACGTCCGGGCTCCACAGCAACACCTCCAAAGCAATAAGGAAAGATAGGACGGCACTTGCTTCACTAAAATCACTTTTACTTTTCGTCATTGTTAAAATAAAGGCTCTTCTCGGCCACAAAGCTCATCAAGGCAAACAGTGTACAACCAGCAGGTAATACCTGCTGGTTGTGTACAATGTTTGCCTGATGAGCTTTGTGGCCAAGAAGAAGCCTTTATTTTAACAATGACGAAATAAAGTAAAAGTGATTTTAGTGAAGCAAGTGCCGTCCTATCTTTCCAAATCGCGCTGGTGTGCCCTAGCCTAAACCAAGAACGGAATTCATCTTTACCAAGTGCTGCTTTGTTAAGTAAAAATATGCTGGCCTATGTAATAAAAGTTCTTATTGTTAAAAATGGTGCTAATTCTGCCCTAACCAATCAGTTGTTAGCTTGCAAATGGTACATAACATCTGATTGGTTGTGGCAAATTAGCACAACTGTTAACTTTTATCATAGGCCTGTTAGTGTTAAGGCATTAGTGCCACCAACCAGGTTCTTTTTATGCTAATTCAATAGGAACACAGATAATTGTGCAAACAATCAATAAGTGGGTTAAGCAATAATTTTTATACTGAGGAGGGGATAAAGTAATTCAGTCAAATATGTATCATCAGATGTGGTGATTGATGGGATAGGGCAGGTACAGAACCCTCATCAGGTGTAATGAGCACATCATAACAGAGCCAGTGAACAATGCCATATTAAGAATGTAAGTTAAAGGCCATATTCACCCCCACAGAATTTTCTACTTTTTTTTTTAAACCTTTTCAACCTTTAGGTTGTTTTTAGGGTGTACAGGGCCAGCATTTGGATATGATAGAAAACTTACTTGCAGCAAATATAACACAAGTAGAGTCGCTTTTATGCAAAACTCACTACATTTAAACAGGTTGTTGATATTGTGAAACTACACGTTTTATCAATACAGTTATGTTCTGACTAATCAGCATTACCAACACAACCAATCACGATAATTTCACTTGTGCCTGCCCCTTGACTATAAAAATCGCTGTTCCACTTTCCAGTAGACACCACTGTATGTCAGTGTTGAAGTCGAGATAAACAGAGATTGTTGTATATGTTTCTTGTATGTTAAACTGCACATAACCGCCACACAATGTCAAGTACATCCTCTGTCCTTGATCAATGTAAACAAATCACAAAATAGTGTCCTTAAATTTTTACTGAGTCAATTTACATCCATATTCTGTCCTTTGTCCACTAAAGATGAATGAAATGCAAGTTTTAACCTATTAAAGCGCCCTACCTGCGGTATCGCAATGTTGAACAATATTTGAGGGTAGAAAAAAAAAACGCAATGGTATTGTATGGATCTATGTTCGCGGTCATAGATCTTACGACGCAATAGTTAATTTGACCGCTATTGAGATTTATGACCACGATTGTAAATTTACAATTGCGCATGCTGGTTAAAGGTATCCAAAATGTGGCACAAAGTTTCGAAAATCCATTTTGAACCCAATGAATCGGAATTTTTTGGATCACAATTTTTTAAATTCAATTGTAATTTTCATTAGAAATAGTTTCCAAACGGGACTAATCACTCATTACCACCAGGGGTGAATCCAATGAGGGGAACTGATACATTTTGTTCCTGTAGGAAATTCCCAGATTGTTTTACTGTTTTTATTGAATTGGGAATATGTGAAATGAATGAGATGATAAACTAATGTTCTGTGTGGTTGGATATGACATCCAGTGAACACCACGTGGTGAGTGTAGGGATTCCCTAGCTGTTCCCAAAATAGAAGGGCTGCTTATGAACAGAATAAGCTACTTTCGCTCTGGGCGACACTTGAAACCAAGAAACTGCACCGGTCAACCTTATGTGTAAGTTATAGGCGGAGGGCTACAAAGCAATAAAAAAGCACAGGAGAGCCCACCTCCCCCACCTTGTCACAAAGGTGTAATTCACCCCTATCAATAACAAAGGCTGAAAACACAGAGGGCACCAGAAGACTGTAGACAAATAATGTCAGTCAGCACTTGGTGTTGCTTTGGGATACAATACAAAAAGGTGATCACTCTTAGATCATTTTGGGTCAAGTTTTTTTAATTTCAACTAAAAATTACACATTTTCTTTTTCAGCACAAAGGATGTTGGTTTTTAACACAGATTGGTCCTTTACCATTACAGCCTCACTCGCTTTGCCTCTTTGTTTCTGAAATGAATGTACATAGACTTATCCTTGTCCCTTTTACAGAAACAGCCTGTATGATCAGATCTTGATCGTGAATAGATCATTCTTATGTGTTATTGGCTACCACGCATTTCACCTCCATTTTTTTCTTATGAAACTTGGCACAAATTCAGTAAGATGTCAATCATTTCTATTAAATAAACCGTATTTCAGTATCACCTTGAAAA
This sequence comes from Hymenochirus boettgeri, assembly GCA_019447015.1. NCBI lineage: Eukaryota > Metazoa > Chordata > Amphibia > Anura > Pipidae > Hymenochirus > Hymenochirus boettgeri. Next base: position 39,904,977 of record CM033476.1, read on the forward strand.
AGGCCAGAATGTAAAGGCTGAGAACATGTGACTGAACTTACCCTATTATGTTCTATAGGTCAAAACAGTCCTTGATTCGTATGCATCTTATTAATGTGGTTAGAATGTATAAACCACTGACATTCAGGAAAATGGCCTTTACTTATATGCCAACCAGATATCAGTTATCTAAAGGGCTAAAAAATTGAAACCATTAAATACAGTAATACATGAGAGCTGAATAAGGGAAGCTAGCCATACAAGTTTTGATTGGTTCCTATGGACCGACAGATAATTATCTAAGAAGAGAACACCAGAAAGAATTATGACATTGAAATGACTGGTCAGCCTTGTGCTGAATTAGAGAAACTAGTCCCCCCATAAATGGTCAATTGTACAATATTTGGTGATCAGTCCAATGACAAGTTTGTGTTGGGTAGCAAAATATAAAGTATTATATTCGCTAGACATGCTCTTACCCTTGATATTCATAATGAAGCAAATATCCCCACTATGCCGCCATATTGGACAATGCTTGCTGCAATTGTATCTGAACTTACTTCAACAGGCACATTGTGGTTCTACAGATAGTGGATAGCACCCATTGTGTGACAATAATCTCATAGTGTAGCAGCAACGTCCAAGAAAAGTGGTCGGCAGGGGCAGGTGGCGTAGGCTACCAGGGAAGCAGGGGTGGGGGGTGGCAACCACATAGGGCCCAAAGTTAGAGTGGTGGATTGGCTTTATAACCTCCTCCACAGGTACAAGGCACCACTGATTACAGTACTTTTAATCCCATTCAAGAAGTGAAAATAATTTATGGTATTTTGTCTGAATGGATGTGGGAGGTGGTCTAGGCCCTGATATGGGAGAATAGCTGGGGCCTTTAGATTGGGTCCTGATGCAGGAGGGCCAGTTCCACTTATGCAGGATAGATAAAGAAAAATAAACCTCTATCGGCACCATCCTCTACATGGTAATCCTATTGCTTTGGTAGCTGTTCAGTTAACATACAGAATAGTCAGGATACACAAAAGCAGACGAGAACATCTCATCATTCCTTATAATAAAATGATTGTGAATAGAAGTCTGTAGCCTACTTTGTTGCTTGGACATTTGGTCATCTTCAAGGTCAATGTAACCAGCCCATGAGCTACCTTGGGGGTGTTTGTATATAGTAATACAGCGCAGTAATCTTTAATCTTACTAGACTCCCCACTTATATGTAGCAAGTTTTCTGAATGCTAATTGTAAATGAGTTAATATTGAATTGAAGGATAGTCTGATCACAATGCAGCAGACAGTGTAAAGTGATACACACCCCTCTTTTACTGCAATACAATTATCTTTCCCATCCCCTGGAGAAGGTTTTGGCAGACTGGAAACTAATCTGCCTTATGTAGAGTGCCCCGAACCTGGCAATACCCGTGCAAAGCATTTTAAGAGGGTAAGGGGGAGGGGGGGAAAGGAAGTGCTAAAAAGCAACCAATGTATAAGTTTATTAGGATGGAGAAAAGAAAAGGCAAGACCAAGTACTGTTCCATGGTAATGTGCACTAATAGAGTGTCATACATTGTGGTACATTGGATATATGTATTTAGGTCCCTGTCCTCAATGCAATAAACCTTACAGAGCAGCAGCACCAAGGACAGTCCCTGCACTCTGTCCTTCCTGTTCTCACATCAGCTGCACTGCCAACAGACCTTACTGTGAGCTACAAGAAACACTGGGTACCACTGTGTCGTGTCGTGATTGTTAAAGGGACAGTTCGTGGAATGAAAGAACAATATTTGTTAAATTGTTAGTTTGTGTGATGTTCTTAGATATTCTACATATTCTCTCCCATTGTGAAAAATCAGTTGATTCATATACGGGGGGGTAGGAATCACTAGAGCAGCCATAGGTTGCTATGGGGCCCAGAGCCAAAGGGGGCCCTGTCTAGGTCCCCGCAGGACATGTCCACTCCAAGAAATGTTACCTCAAAGCCACAGTTCAGTCCCACAAGCCAACATTTTTAGTTTACTTAAACCTTTTAAAGGGTATGTCTCACCCTAAAATTAGTTTTTAATATGATGTCCCCCAGTCGCCAACCCCAACCGCATATATTTTATTTCCAAAAGCCCCCCAAACTCTACTTACTCCCCTCGTTCCTCTCGCGCCAGCGGCCCTCTGCTTGCAAGAATGCAGCAGAGGGGCAGGGACCGGCAGTTCGCGTCTGTGATGGCTGAGCGGCAGCCAATCACGGACGCGGCTGCGGTCATCAGTGCAGAGGAGGAAGGGAGAGGTTGTAAGAGTTTGGGGAGCTTTTGGAAAATAAAATATGCGGTTGGGGCGGGAGACATGGGGGGAAAACATATTAAGGGGGTTTGATGCTAGGGGATAGTAGAATGGGGAGGGGGGGAGGGAGGGGGAGGGCTGCAGTCGCATGACAAAATATCTACCTGAGGCAAGGTAGCAGGCAGAGCCTGCTATCCTCCTGTGGTTAGTTTTGGGACTTTGGGGGGGTCACGGAGAAACCAATGGAGCTGGGATTTTGAGGTAGGATTCACTACTCCATGTGTGCCCTTCAGGGGGGTTATTTTGGGGGGACTCCCTTCCGCTGCCACCAGGTTTAGTTTAACAAGCATGGGTATTTGCACTGAACTTCCTCTTTAAAACTAAACACATACCAGTATGCAGGGGCGGATTTACACCTCAGAGACCTGTAGGCACGAAAGCCCCACCCCTAAACACAGACCACACCCCAAAGAAAATAGACTGTATAGATGCTGAGGGAGATTGACAGGTGCCCCTTGGCATTTTTATAGTATGCCTAATGGTAAGTCCGAGCCTGCCTGTATGAAATCTGCAGAGCTAAGTACCAGTTCATTGAATGCTATTTGGCTACACTGGAACAGATGCAGCAGTTTGATTTCAATGAGAAGTGGTTGGTGACTGGGGGCAAGTGCATCCTTCAAGGGTTTCCTGGGTCACTGCTGCACAAGCCCAGAAGGAAGTTCATGACAAAATACATCCATATATTCTATTATACATATAGTACTTATAATATTATTATATATAAGCTCTACTTGACATAATTATAATGACAACTGGCCAATACAGATGTCCCCTTTACTTTTAATATAAAGTATATTCAATAAAGGGCACTATAATCCCCCCCCCCCCCTACTGGCCCCATTGTGTAGTGTAGTTTAATCCTTACCTCACATCCCAGCTCCATATAGTTCTATGGTTCTCCTGTAGTCCCCCCCAAAGTCCCAAAAACTGCCCACCAGGAGGATAGCGAGTCCATATAGGACTCTGCTCCTCATCTGGCCTCGGGAGAAGTTGGCATGCGTACTGCAGCCCTTCTCCCCCTCCTCCCTCCCGTTTTGCGATCCCCCCCTAACATAAAACCCTTGCCCATATAATAGAATATGTTCCCCCAGCCCCAACTGCAAAAAAATAATTTTAAGAAAGTCCCCAGAACTCTACTTACCTTCCCTCTCTCCCCCGGCATTCTGAGAAGCCGGCAGCTGCGTCCGTGATTGGCTGCCTCTCAGCCAATCACGGACGCGGCTGCCGGTCCCGCCCCCTGCTTGCAGTGTCTTGCAAGCAGAAGGCCGGGCCGAGCATCGGAGGAGAGAGGGAAGGTAAGTAAAGATCTGGAACTTTCAGTGAAATACACTCCAGCACACCTCAATGGCACGGCCTTTGGTTGGTAGGTGCAATCCTCCCAGCCCTCCACCATAAGGGCCACAGCAATATGGCAAATGCAAAAAAGTTGGAGGAGCACACTACTTCGTTCTCAGTGTTTTATTTCAGCAAAAAGACATACGTTTCGGTTCCCCTTCCTCAGGTATAAAGATCTGGTCACTTTCTTAAATTTGTTTTATATCGGTTGGGGCGGGGGGAAGTTATTCTATTATGTGACAAAAGTTTATATTAAGGGTGGACATGCCCTTTAAGGCTGGGTACACACAAGCAGATTTTTCAGCCCAACCGACCAATATTTCATCAGTGGGGGCAACCCCCTGTTCTGACAGAAATTGCTGAATATTATCTGTCTATTGGGCAAGATGGAACATTTCCATTACCGGCTCCAACCACCTCCAGGATTTCCTAATGTCCCTCTTCCTGCTCACTAACTCCATCACAGTGTAGCAGGTACAGTAAGTGCTGTATGTAAACCCAGTCTCAATCACCTCAGGCAGCTGCAGGGTTAATGTCAGGGAGTGTTCGCCGATCCGCCAGGCAGATCAACGAACGACCCCCGACTGAACGCATACACACAGACGATTCTCGGACAAAACAGATGGTCGTCGTATGTAGTGCTCGACCGTTGGGGGTTGTTGCTGCAAATTGAGTGCGTGTACAAACCTTTACAGTCTGTGTAACAATCTATGGGACCAGGAGAAGTGGAACAGCAGACTGCACTGAGCAGGCAGAAAGGGTGGTTCCAGGCACCAGTAATCCCCCCTAAACACGCTCGATGCTTTTCTGCTCATTTAGGGCTAGGCCATACTGCTGCGATTTTTCAAATCATTGGAATTGCGGCAATGCACCAAAAACGCATGTTTTCAGGATGCGATTGCACATTTGCATTCCGCATTTTAAATCACAATCGCATGCGTTTTCCAATACTTAGTATGTCTGTGCTGCTAATTTGCAGCAACCAATCAAATGTTTTTAAACTGCCATAGACCATAGACCAATATGATTGGTCTCTAAAGATTAATACCATTTGCAAACTTTTCCATCTATAACACAATTGTTTTAAATAGGAAAACAGTAACAATTCCTTTGATGGGTAGAAAGGCTGCTAAGATTCCCGTGCATGTTCCGTACCAGTATTAAATTAGGATTGTTAAATTTGTTTGCTTAACTCTGCTATTTTGTATCAGTGATTGCAAATGATTATACGTATTCATTTAGAGACACTCATTAGAAGAACTGATAACAAGACAATAGGCTGCAAATGGTGCCTACACAGCTTATTTAGGATCAATTTCTAATGATTTTGAACTAAACACATAATGAAGTCATTTGTTCGGCTGCTGTTTGAATGTCTGTATTTGCATGTTTAACAATTTCTCTTAATTAAATTAGGAGACCAGGAATGGAACCTACTTTATCATTGCTTAATAAAGGAGTAAATTGATTCTTACATTTTAATAATTAGGAATATCAGACCTCATTATTAAACCTAACTTAAAGGAAATTGTGGTCTCCAAAGGAGTCTTACTCCAATGAACCCTGGAACACATCTCTCGGGGCAACCCGGATTTCAAGGTCCGCGAATCATGATGCGGAATTCCACTTTCGGAACTTTTCTGAAAAATCCTTGAATGTTCCCCCCTCCCTTGGAAGGGCCCTTGTGGCACTGACAAGTGCCTTATGGGGCTTAAGGGGTTCCGCAGCTTGAACCGGGAACTCCCCCTCCCTGGCACTTAGAAGTGCCCTTTTGGCACTGACAAGTGCATATGTTGCTGGTCTTGTAGGTCACAAAGAGTCCTTGCAAGGGCCACAATGGTCCTTTAAAGGACCCTGGAGGGGGTCCCAGGTTGATCCGCGGGCCCCCTGAGTGTGCTACTTCCGTTTTTTTGCTGTTCTTCCCACGGGGATGTGTTCCCCAGACCATTTCTTAAGTACCAGAACCATTTACAGTCACCACTGCTATTAAAACCAATATTTTAGGTGAAAATTTCTGAACTTTTCCTCCCCATTGACTTTAATGGAAAAATTTTCGAATTTTCATTTTTTCCAAAATCCTTGGGCAGAACAGATTTTCGGAAGTCCAGCGATCTCTTTTCCGGCTAATCTGCAAACCTTGTATAGGTTTATATAAAAGTCCTATTGTTTTAGACCTTTATACTGCAGAAACATACATTCTGTCTGTAAAAAGATTTAGAAGCTGGGGCGGTTTTCTGATGACAGGGAGCATGCTCAGACCCCACATACAGGGAGAAGCAGAGTGTGCAGATATGTCACTCAAGCACTGAAAGCAGGAATTGTTAAAGTCAGTCTCAAGTAGTACTTTGGATAAGCTTCAGTTGTGATTCAGTGCTCATTTTAAAGTGCATTTTAAAACAAATTCAGGTTCTAAAGTTGCTTACCAGCCTTCATCCCTTGGCTGCTGCGCAGCCAATCACAGACGCGACTGCCGGTCCCCGCCCCTCTGTTTGCATTTTCTTGCAAGCAGAGGGCCTGGCAGCGCGGCGGAGGAAAGGAAGGTAAGTAATGTTTTGGGCATTTCTGATAATACAAATATAGCGGTTGGGGCTGGGGGGACAGGGGGATTATTATGCAAATTTTTTTTTTAGAAGGGTGGACATACCCTTTAAAGGCTGACCTCTGGTTTCATTAGAGGCAGGATGCAGGCTGCATAGATTTCGGTTTAGCCATACAGAATTTGATTCAATGAACTGGTACTTAGCCCTGCACCATGTAGATCTCAGTTTTAAAGTGAATGGTGGCTACATGAGTGGATCTGTATGTATAAAATTAAAAATACAGACATATATACGGTAAAAGGGCATGTCCACCCCAAAAACTATAATTTCACCCACTACTGGCCCCACTGTGTATTGTAATAAAATCCTTACCTTACATCCCAGCTCCAAAGGGTTCTGCTTTAATGTCCCTCCAAAGTCCAGAAAACTGACCACCAGGAGTCTGGCAGAGTCCATATAGCACTCTACCTTCTGTCTCCCCTTCAGGAGAAAAAATACATAAGCACTGCAGCCCCCCCCCCCTCATTTTCCTCTCCCTCACCCTAGCACAAAACCCCTTTGCTGTAGTGTAGGGCTCCCTCCCCCGATCATTACGTACTTTGCCTCTTTCCCCCGGCGATCTGCACAGCCGGAAGCCGCATCCGTGATTGGCTGAGTGCGCGTCTGCCGGTCCGGCCCCCTGCTTGCAGTTTCATGCAAGCAGAGGGCCGTGACAGATCACCAGGGGAAAGAGGCGTAGTAAGTAATGATCGGGGGAGTTTTGCAGGAGACTACTAAAGCATTTGGGGTTAGGGGAGGGAGTCCTACACTAAAGCAAAAATTAAAATGGAGTGAACATGCCCTTTAACACCAAATTTAAGTCTGCAGTAACTCAAGCCCTAAGCATTTCTTAGTAATACGATCCAATGTAATATACAGTAACTATTTAAAAGGATATGATGGACCATACATGAGACTAATATTCCTACAATCCACATCCTTAAAGGAGAATTAAACCAATTTTTAAATACTCTATAATCTGAGAGCACCCCACCCCCACCTCGCCCCGATAACACTAATAAACTGTAAATGACCACAACCTAAATGACATTAAAGTAAATGTAACCCTCTGAAGAACTGGATAAGGTAACTGTGTATGTAAGTACACTTCATTGTGAAGTGACTTCAGTCACATGGTCTCCTCCCTAATATGGACTGGAACAGGATTGGCTAGAGGCTACTAATAGGCGTGACCTGCTGTAACTAGTTCCTGCAGTAGATTAGAACTGCGCATGTGCAAACAACACAATAGTCAGTGACCACAATGCGATACTGCATTGCTGGTAAATAAAACACAAACCCCATGGTAGAAAGGAAAATTTCCCAGCACCCATATTAAAATAAGAGGTCAGATACATAGTCCTGCGTTTATATCAATGCACTATGCCTTCTGATTCAGTGTTGTTCTAAAGCCTTTATTGTCCTTTAATTATAAAAAAAACCCCTTCATATTCCTTTCACTTTGTTTCAGCTGCTCTGTAATGGAATATAGAACCAAATAAACAAACTGGCACAAGAAGACAGAACACATAGTGACAATGTAAACTAGAATCTCATGAGAAACCAGTGAGACAGCAGTGGATCCATGGCTGAAATGCAAGTCTGCTCACTGTTGGTTAGAGAAATATGCAAGACCTAGGAAAGTGTCCATACTGCAATATCCTCCTTATTCCCCTGTGTCTTGTAATAAGAAACTTTCCAAGGCAAATTGTTTCAGATCCACCATTCCTGGCCAGAGCTGCGGAACAAGCACAACCTGATTAATTGCAAGTAGACATTTTTAGATCACTGTGATTATTGACAAACCAAGAGACCGAAGATGCTGATGGATGTCATTCGCTCGGCAATGTCGAACTGAGCACAGTTTGTTTAACAGTTGATTTACTGTTGGGTTCTGTTGTAGGTTGGAGCTGTTTAAAGGAGACGTAGAGTCTCCAGCAAGTTTAACCGAGATATCACAAGAGCAGGTTCTAAAACCAACACTGATGCAGAGACAGTAGGAACTGTGGGAAATCTCTGTTGACTGAAGCTCTGGGGATTGTTACATTTATTTAACTTAAGGGGCAACTATAACCTAAACAGGAGGTAGGAGCAAGTAATCCTACCTTCTACAATGAAAAATATTTATTGTTACTAGCCAGAAGTCATACATAGAAAAGATTTATACAACCTATATTTGTAACAATGGAGGTTTAAAGCACCGAGCGACTAAACTTCTACAGTTAATTACTTTTAAATGAAAGGGCGTAGCCACCGCAATCTTTACAATCTCTTCTCACTCCCTCCCCCAAACCAGAGATTGTTATATTTACTTACCTTTTTTGCACCAGGTACAAAAGTGCCAGAGGAACGAGGTAAATAAAGAGAGCTTCAGGGACTGCTGGGATGTAAGTATAATGATTTCATTTTGGGGGTGGAATTCATTTTAAAATAATTGCTCCTACCTCCCAGAAAGATTTTTTTTAGGGTGTAGTTGCCCTTTAAAAAAAATCTGAAAAAACTGTGAAGGAGATGTTCGGGGAGATTCAATACACAAAATCCACGCTTTTTACCTTTCCACAATCCCGCGATGCAGTACCAGACGCAATACCTGACACAGCACCAGGTTGTGTGGGCCCTGCACTTTTTCCCCCTATATTGAATCTGATTGGGGGTGACTGCACGGCTGCAAATCTATTGATGAAAGACAACAACAAAAAGAGCTACAAGCAGCAAAGATCTGTTGGGTAGAATTTGGCTTCCTTGCAGAGTTTTTATGCAATGCATTTTAAAACTGGTAATGCTCCTTTACCAAAGACTTTCCCACATATAATTCCACTGTGAATATCTTCATTTTCCAAGGAAACATTTGCAGGGGGGTGCAATATTGTTTATGAGCCCATTTCTTTGTGACAATAAGTGCAATATGGAAATAAGGAAGACAAAGGTGATTCTATTGTGGGGCTTTTACATCCCTATTAAATAAAAAGATGGTGCAATGTATATAGAGACACTATCCCTCTCTATTGCCCCCAAAAGGCAATGCACCAACCCAATAGTGTCTCTCTATGCATTGCAAATGGAGTTAACCCAATCCGAATCTTTAACGCCAGCTATTTGCTAAAAGGTTGATATTAGCTTGGTGCATTGGTTGGGGCAGGTGTGCCCCCCTCTTTTGCACACGGCCACAAACGCCATTATTTCCATTATAAAGCCAGCAAAATATTGTATGGATTCAAAGGAGAAAAAAGTTATTCTCCCAGTTTACAAAGCATCAGTAAGCATGCAGAGAAGGGCAACTAATATAATAAGGGGAATGGAGGAGCTTGAATATGAGGACAGACTGGATAAGTTACAATTATGTGTATGAATACATTAACGGGCCATACAATAAACTATCTGGGGCATTGTTCACCAATAGAACATGTCAGGGACTCAGGGGACACACGGACATTGGAATTCAGTTTTATTGAATAAGGGAAGGTAAAGGATCTGAGGTAAGACACAGCTGAATTCCAAAAATGTGTAAGTACGAGTGGAGATACCCTTTAAGATTTGAAGGCAAGAAGTTTAGTCTTCAAGCTCGGAAAGGGTTTTTCACTGTGGGAAGGTAAAGCTATGGAACTGTCTTCCAGTGGACGTTGTTATGGCAGGTTCATTGGTCAGTTTCGAAAAAAGCTGGATGAGTTTCTGCAAACAAGGAATGTTACAAGTTACTGGTATTGATACATAAAGTAGAGTTGATCCAGGGATATTTCCGATTGCCACTTCGGAAAGGAAATTTTTTTCCCTTCATAATTCTGGTGTTTTTTTTTCTTTCCTTCCTCTGGATCAACAGTTAAGATTATGGAAATGTGGGTATTGCCGAGTAGGTTGGACTGGATGGACGTATGTCTTTATTCAACCTCAAATTCTATACTATACCATTCTATACTTTTCTAAAGCCGCATTAAACCTTGGTGCATTGGCACAATGGGGTCAACATGGTTTTATAATGGAAATAGCCAATAGTGGCTTTTTATACACTGCCCTGTTAGTTTTAAAAGTTAACTTTAACTTATTCCATCATGAAGTAAGAGCCCCACTAAATCCAACCAATAAGGATTCAACAGAGTTCTGACCTGAAACCAGTCCCGGTTGAAATGTCTGTAGTTTAAAAGAAGAACTAATAGTTTTAACTTGGAACTACCGTATATACTAGAGTATAAACTGAGATTTTCTGGCTAAAAAAATAGCCTGAAAATCGAGTCTCGGTTTATACTTGAGTCAAAGACTTACCTGCTCCGGTGGCCGCACACTCCGCACCCTCTGCTGGCTGACGTCACTTCTCGGCGCCGGGTAGTGACGTCAGCCAGCAGAGGAAAGTGGAGCATGCGGCCGCCGGAGCTTAGAAGAGGATCCAGAGCAGCCTGCAGGGGAACATGTGGAGAAGGGAAGAGAAGGCAACTGTGGGGATTTAGAAGGGGGGAATGCACAGAAATTCCTGCAGTGGCTATTCCTTGCCACTGCAGATGTTTGGAAACTACAAGTCCCCTGGGAGATGTAGTTTCCAAACATCTGGAGTGCCAAGGAATGAGGCTTTGATTGCCTTTTAAATGGACATAAGAATTCCCATACAGTAATAGCCAAATACAGTATGGCTATTACTGTATGGGACTTCTGATGTTCATTTAAAGAGCAACTAAAACCTAAAAACAATAAAGAATTAGAAGAAGAATGTTATCTATTTCTGCCTTCTGATTCTGTATTGTTTTGAGGCTTTACTTGCCCTTTAAATGGACAGCAGAATTCCCATACAGCAGTCCCATACAGTAATAGCCATACTGGTTTGGGCTATTACTGTATGGGACCACTGCATGGGAATTCTGCTGTCCATTTAAGGGCAACTAAAGCATCAAAACAATACAGAATCAGAAGGCAGTTGGTCATAATTTCACATTTACTTCTTTTCAGAGGTAAAAGTGGGTGCCTCCGTTTATACTCGGGTCGGTTTATACTCAAGTATATACGGTACTGATATTTTGATCACAGAGAATCCACAGCTGTAAAGTAGCTACAGGGCCCTAGATCCCCTAACTATGTTAAGAAGTCTTTTCTACCAGGGCTCCCCAGGTGTTTTCAATGGTAGGAATTTCACAGTTCCGACTGGGCGTTTGTTCCAAACCTGGGTCTGTTCCAGGAGCCTGCCAGCAGAAAAAACCTCTGGCAGGTTTGTACATCCCTGCTAACCTGATATTACATTGGATACTGTGGGTTTTATTGAAATGAATCATATTGCCCTGTTCTTGTTTACATTTTTTTAATTTGCAGAATGAATGGGATAATGAAATATTCCATATTCTACATGAAAGGGATTGGTAACTTCTGGTGTTGGCTGGTGGAATCTTAAGTGATAAATCATAAACTGCCGTTTGGTATGTAAAATGTCTAAGTCGCTTACATAATGAGTAGGAGATCCAACGATTGTGCAAAACCTGTCCTTGGTCTGAACATGTGAATTAAGGTTACAGGACCTGGGATTAAAGGATTTTCACATTACAGTATTGCTAGTAGGTTTCCAACTGCTACCGCATTTGCATTATTTACTATGTTTATTCTTCCATAAAGCTTTCTATGCTGTCCATTAATAGAGCTCATGCGACCCCCATGCCCTTCGGTAACAGAATATTGTCCGAAAAGCAGTGCTAACACATGGTTACACTGCACTGTAGTGTGGTAGCAGCATAACTATCCTTTAAGGCTAAGGCCACACTATGACGGATGGAAACATGCGAAACTGGCACTGATGTGCTGCGATACCTGCAATATTGTGCAATTGGACAGCAAAAAAAATTGGGATTGCATACGGATCGCAGCACATGCAATGTGGCATGAGAAATCACGCTGGTGTGCAAACAAATAAGGAATACACCGGCACTCTCTATCTCCCCTGTTCCTTGCCGTGCACGTCAAGGGCTCCACAGCAACACCTCCAAAGCAATAAGGAAAGATAGGACGGACACTTGCTTCACTAAAATCACTTTTACTTTTCGTCATTGTTAAAATAAAGGCTTTCTCGGCCAAAAAGCTCATCAAGGCAAACAGTGTAAAACCAAGCAGGTATATACCTGCTGGTTGTACACTGTATACCTGCTGGTTGTACACTGTTTGCCTTGATGAGCTTTGTGGCCAAGAAGAGCCTTTATTTTAACAATGACGAAATAAAGTAAAAGTGATTTTAGTGAAGCAAGTGCCGTCCTATCTTTCCAAATCGCGCTGGTGTGCCCTAGCCCTAAACCAAGAACGGAATTCATCTTTACCAAGTGCTGCTTTGTTAAGTAATAAATATGCTGGCCTATGTAATAAAAGTTCTTATTGTTAAAAATGGTGCTAATTCTGCCCTAACCAATCAGTTGTTAGCTTGCAAATGGTACATAACATCTGATTGGTTGTGGCAAAATTAGCACCACTGTTAACTTTTATTACATAGGCCTGTTAGTGTTAAGGGACATTAGTGCCACCAACCAGGTTCTTTTTATTGCTAATTCAATATGGAACACAGATAATTGTGCAAACAATCAATAAAGTGGGTTAAGCAATACTTATTTATACTGAGGAGGGGATAAAAGTAATTCAGTCAAATATGATATATCATCAGATGTGGTGATTGATGGGAATAGGGCAGGTACAGAACCCTCATCAGGTGTAATGAGCACACTCATAACAGAGCCAGTGTGAACAATGCCATATTAAGATATGTATAGTTAAAGGCCATATTCACCCTCCCACAGAATTTTCTACTTTTTTTTTTAAACCTTTTCAACCTTTAGGTTGTTTTTAGGGTGTACAGGGCCAGCATTTGGATATGATAGAAAACTTACTTGCAGCAAATATAACACAAGTAGAGTCGCTTTTATGCAAAACTCACTACATTTAAACAGGTTTGTGATATTGTGAAACTACACGTTTTATCAATACAGTTATGTTCTGACTAATCAGCATTACCAACACAACCAATCACAGCTAATTTCACTTGTGCCTGCCCCTTGACTATAAAAATCGCTGTTCCCACTTTCCAGTAGACACACTGTATGTCAGTGTTGAAGTCGAGATAAACAGAGATTGTTCTGTATATTGTTCTTGTATGTTAACTGCACATAACCGCCACACAATGTCAAGTACATCCTCTGTCCTTGATCAATGTAAACAAATCACAAACATGTGTCCTTAAATTTTTACTGAGTCAATTTACATCCATATTCTGTCCTTTGTCCACTAAAGATGAATGAAACTGGCAAGTTTTAACCTATTAAAGCGCCATACCTGCGGTATCGCAATGTTCGAACAATATTGTGAGGTAGAAAAAAAAACGCAATGGTATTGTATGGGATCTATGTTCGCGGTCATAGATCTTACGACCGCAATAGTTAATTTATGACCGCTATTGCAGATTTATGACCACGATTGTAAATTTACAATTGCGCAATGCTGGTTAAAGGTATCCAAAATGTGGCACAAAGTTTCGAAAATCCATTTTGAACCCAATTGAATCGGAATTTTTTTGGATCACAATTTTTTAATTATTCAATTGTAATTTTCATTAGAAATTTAGTTTCCAAACCGGGACTAATCACTCATTACCACCAGGGGTGAATCCAATGAGGGGAACTGATACATTTTTGTTCCTCGTTAGGAAATTCCCAGATTGTTATACTGTTTGTTCTATTGAATTGAGAATATGTGAAATGAATGAGATGATAAACTAATGTTCTGTGTGTTGGATATGACATCCAGTGAACACCACGTGGTGAGTGTAGGGATTCCCTAGCTGTTCCCAAAATAGAAGGGCTGCTTATGAACAGAATAAGCTACTTTCGCTCTTGGGCGACACTTGACAACCAAGAAACTGCACAGGTCAACCTTATGTGTAAGTTATAGGCCGGAGGGCTACAAAGCAATAAAATAAGCACAGGAGAGCCCACCTCCCCCACCCTTGTCACAAAGGTGTTAATTCAACCCCTATCAATAACAAAGGCTGAAAACACAGAGGGCACCAGAAGACTGTAGACAAATAATGTCAGTCAGCACTTGGTGTTGCTTTGGGATACAATACAAAAAGGTGATCACTCTTAGATCATTTTGGGTCAAGTTTTTTTAATTTCTACTAAAAATTACACATTTTCTTTTTCAGCACAAAGGATGTTGGTTTTTAACACAGATTGGTCCTTTACCATTACAGACTCATCGCTTTTGCCTCTTTGTTTCTGAAATGAATGTACATAGACTTTATCCTTGTCCCTTTTTACAGAAACAGCCTGTATGAATCAGATCTTGATCGTGAATAGATCATTCTTATGATGTTATTGGCTACCACGCATTTCACCTCCATTTTTTTCTTATGAAACTTGGCACATATTCAGTAAGATGTCAATCACTTTCTAATTAAATAAACCGTATTTCAGTATCACCTTGAAAAAGGCAGAATTGTAAAAGGCTGAGAACATGTGACTGAACTTACCCTTATTATGTTCTATAGGTCAAAACAGTCCTTGATTCGTATGCATCTTTATTAATGTGGTTAGAATGTATAAACCACTGACATTTCAGGAAAATGGCCTTTAACTTATATGCCAACCAGATATCAGTTATCTAAAGGGCTAATAACATTGAAACCAATTAAATACAGTAATACATGAGAGCTGAATAAGAGAAGCTAGCCATACAAGTTTTGATTGGTTCCTATGGACCGACAGATAATTATCTAAGAAGAGAACACCAGAAAGAATTATGACATTGAAATGACTGGTCAGCCCTTGTGCTGAATTAGAGAAACATGTCCCCCCAATAAATGGTCAAATTGTACAATATTTGGTAGATCAGTCCAATGACAAGCTTTGTGTTGGTAGCAAAATATAAACGTATTATATTCGCTAGACATGCTTCTACCTTGATATTCATAATGAAGCAAATATCCCCCCTATGCCGCCATATTGGACAACTTGCTTGCTGCAATTGTATCTTGATATCTTACTTCAACAGGCACATTTGTGGTTCTACAGATAGTGGATAGCACACATTGTGTGACAATAATCTCATAGTGTAGCAGCAACGTCCAAAGAAAGTGGTCGGCAGGGGCAGGGGCGTAGCTACCAGGGAAGCAGGGGTGGGGGGTGGCAACTGCACTAGGGCCCAAAGTTAGAGTGGTGGATTGGCTTTATAACCTCCCTCCCACAGGTACAAGGCACCACTGATTTACAGTATTCTTTTAATCCCATTCAAGAAAGTGAAGTAATTTATGGTATTTTGTCTGACAGGATGTGGGAGGTGGTCTAGGCCCTGATATGGGAGAATAGCTGGGGCCCTTTAGTTTGGGTCCTGATGCAGGAGGGCCCAGTTCCCAATTATGCAGGATAGATAAAGAAAACATATAACCTCTATCGGCACCATCCTCTACATGGTAATCCTATTGCTTTGGTAGCTGTTCAGTTAACATACAGAATAGTCAGGATACACAAAAGCAGACGAGACATCTCATTCATTCCTTATAATAAAATGATTTGTGAATAGAAGTCTGTAGCCTACTTTGTGCTTGGACATTTGGTCATCTTCAAGGTCACATGTAACCAGCCCATGAGCTACCTTGGGGGTGTTTGTATATAGTAATACAGCACAGATAATCTTTAATCTTACCTAGACTCCCCCACTTTATATGTAGCAATGTTTCTGAATGCTAATCTGTAAATGAGTTAATATTG
This sequence comes from Hymenochirus boettgeri, assembly GCA_019447015.1. Taxonomy (NCBI): domain Eukaryota; kingdom Metazoa; phylum Chordata; class Amphibia; order Anura; family Pipidae; genus Hymenochirus; species Hymenochirus boettgeri. The sequence goes on from CM033476.1 coordinate 39,920,920, forward strand.
AATTGAACGGATAGTCTGATCACAATGCAGCAGACAGTGTAAAGTGATACACCCCCTTTTACTGCAATACATTTATCTTTCCCATCCCCTGGAGAAGGTCTTGGCAGACTGGAACCTAATCTGCCTTATGTAGAGTGCCCCGAACCTGGCAATACCCCGTGCAAAGCATTTTAAGAGGGTAAGGGGGGAGGGGGGGAAAGCAAGTGCTAAAAAGCAACCAATGCTATAAGTTTATTAGGAATGGAGAAAAGAAAAGGCAAGACCAAGTACTGTTCCATGGTAATGTGCACTAATAGAGTGTCATACATTGTGGTACATTGTGATACTTGTATTTTAGGTCCCTGTCCTTCATATGCAATAAACCTTACAGAGCAGCAGCACCAAGGACAGTTCCCTGCACTCTGTCCCTTCCTGTTCTCACATCAGCTGCACTGCCAACAGACCTTAACTGTGAGCTACAAGGAAACACTGGGTACCACTGTGTCTCAGTGTCTGGATTGTTAAAGGGACAGTTCAGTGGAAATGAACAATATTTGTTAAATTGTTAGTTTGTGTGATGCCTTCTTAGCTATTCTACATATTCTCTCCCATTGTGAAAAATCAGTTGATTTCATATACGGGGGCGTAGGAATCACTAGAGCAGCCATAGAAGTTGCTATGGGGCCCAGAGCCAAAGGGGGCCCTGTCTAGGTCCCCTGCAGACATGTCCACCCTCCTAAGCAAATGTTTACCTCACAAGCCACAAGTTCAGTCCCACAAGCCACATTTTTAGTTTACTTAAACCTTTTAAAGGATATGTCCACCCTTAAAATTAGTTTTTAATATGATGTTCCCCCATGTCTGCCAGCCCCAACCGCATATATTTTATTTCCAAAAGCGCCCCCAAACTCTTACTTACCTCCCCTCGTTCCTCCGCCGCACTGCCGCCCTCTGCTTGCAAGAATGCAAGCAGAGGGGCGGGACCGGCAGTCGCGTCTGTGATTGGCTGAGCGGCAGCCAATCACGGACGCGGCTGCCGGTCATCAGTGCAAGAGGAAAGAGAGGTATGTAAGAGTTTGGGGAGCTTTTGGAAAATAAAAATATGCGGTTGGGGCTGGCAGACAGGGGGGAACAACATATTAAGGGGGTTTTATGCTAGGGGATAGTAGAATGGGAGGGAGGGGGAGGAGGAGAGGGCGTCAGTACGCATGCAAATATCTACCTGAGGCAAGGTAGCAGGCAGAGCCCTGCTATCCTCCTGGGGGTTAGTTTTGGACTTTGGGGGGGGTCTACAGGAGAACCCTATGGAGCTGGATGTGAGGTAAGGATACACTACACTACATGGTGGGGCCATTACTGGGGGGATTATATTTTGCGGGTGACTGCCCCTTTAAAGATGCCAACAGGTTTACGTAAAATGAAAACAGGGTTTGTGGGGCGACTACGTGAGGTACATTTCTTCTTAGTAGGGTGGACATGCCCTTTAATAAAACCTTGCTGCGGTTAGGCCAGATTAGTTTGAACTGCACCAAACTAATTTTTATGTGGGGGGGGCCCATTTAAAATCTTGCTGTGGGGCCCTGTTATAACTAGCTATGCCACTAATTTCATACCCTTGGCTGTTCTCTGCTGTTGACATTAGTGGGCTGACAATTCAGGTTCTAACTGTCCTTCTTCTTCCCAGGATGCATCACATCCTTGGAATGTTCCTAACAATAATTTCTACTGATTGACTGTTGGATGGGTCAAACATGCTCATATCTCTACTGAGCAACTGAATCAACCCAGGCGCTGGGTCAAGGGCAAGACCATAACGGTCTCTACTAGGGGTCCTGCAAACAGGAAGTCAGCATTTCGGTTGCATTTATTTATACACAGACAAAATGCAGAATTGGCAGATTAAGGTCATTGGGATGAAAAAATACTGCTCTTTTTTCTGAAAAGCATATGTATTTGCACTGAACTTCCCCTTTAAACTGGCCATACATGGGTCAACTGGTTTGCAACTAATACAGATTTCTGTCTATACAACTTTCAGAAAAAAATTCAGTCAGATTTTGATTGATAAATTGATCAAATTTGATTAGGAGCCAATCGACTGAGTGAGTTGTGAGAATCAGTTTTTGACTGATTTTAATAAAGTTATCGAATCAATTAAAAACGTCAGTCTGTGTATGGCTAGCTTTGGCTACACTCAATGGATAGCCAAATGGATATTTTATCTCAATTTAAGAAAAGTATGTCTCTTCCTATTTACAAAGCAGATGTCTCTGCGTTATATACAGAAACTGGACATGTCCCACTGCAAACTACCAGCTTTACAATCTATATCAAGGCTTGCTGGGGATGTAGGAAGTTGTAGTTCCAGCACACATTAGTACATTTCCCTTAGTGAGCAAACACAACACTGAAAAGAACAAGCAAACCCTGTCCCTTTAACTGGTTTGTATAATCACCTGTCTGTCTGGACAGGACAGACAGGCTCAGTGAGCTTTATCCGGGGAGAGAGGAAAAAGCTGTCCAAGTGCTACATATTCACAAAAGTTTGCAGTTTTTTTATTGTGTAAGCCCCTTAGTATCTTCTTGTGCTAAAGGTTTAAAGGGCATGTAAAGGAGCGAGCTTACTCTGCCAAAACTGAGGCAATAACAATAATAATTATCCTTAAATATCTGGTTAGTAAAACATCTAGTAAAGAACTGAATACATCAGTTGGGGTTGGGGGTAGGTTGCTGACAGGTGACTAGTTTTTACTTTTAAGTGTGGAGATACCCTTTAAGAGCAAAGCAAAGCAACTGCAAAACTGCTGTAGTGAAAGTTTTTTTTTCTTTCCCCCCCCCCCAAAAAGTTTATCTTTGGTTATGAATAAGTAAGGAAGCGGAATACAATACTGGGGGAATACAGTACATGGGGGTGTATACTGTACTGGGGGAATACAGTACAGGAGGGAATACAGTACAAGGGGGTTGTTACTGTACTGGGGGAAACAGTACAGGAGGGAAATGCTGTAATGGGGGAATATAGTTAATGGGGGATACAGTACGGGGAGAATACAGTACAGGGGGGAATACAGTACTTGAGGAATACAGTACAAAGGGGGGGATATAGTTCAGGGGGAATACAGTACAAGGGGGGTGTATTACTGTACTGGGGGAATACAGTACAGGAGGAAATGCTGTACTGGGGAGATATAGTTATGTGTGGGTACAGTACTGGGGGAATACAGTACAGGGGGGAATACAGTACAAGGGGGTGGTTACTGTACTGGGGGAATACAGTAAGGAGGGAAATTCTGTAATGGGGGAATATAGTTAATGGGGGATACAGTACGGAGGGGAATACAGTACAGGGGGAATACAGTACTTGGAGGAATACAGTACAAAGGGGGGGATATAGTTCAGGGGAATACAGTACAGGGGGAATACAGTACAGGGGGAATACAGTACAAGGGGGTGTATACTTACTGCGGGAATACAGTACAGGAGGGAAATGTGTGTACTGGGGAATATAGTTATGGGGGGATACAGTACTGGGGGAATACAATACTGGGGGGAATACAGTACAGGAGGGAAATGCTGTAGGGAATAGAGTATGGGGGATACAGTACTGGGGGAATACAATACTGGGGATGGGAATACAGTACAGGGGGGGAAATGCTGTACTGGGGGAATATAGTTATGTGGGGATACAGTACTGGGGGAATACAGTACAGGGGGGAATACAGTACTTGGAGGAATACAGTACAAAGGGGGGGATATAGTTCAGGGGGATACAGTACAGGGGGAATACAGTACAGGGGGAATACAGTACAAGGGGGTGTATACTGTAGTGGGGGAATACAGTACAGGAGGTAAATGCTGTGTACGGGGGGAATATTAGTTATGGGGGGATACAGTACTGGGGGAATACATTACTGGGGGAATACAGTTACAGGAGGGAAATGCTGTAGGGAATAGAGTTATGGGGATACAATACTGGGGGATAAATACTGGGTAGATACAGTACAGGGGGGAACAGACTTGGAGGAATACAGTACAAGGGGGGGGATATAGTTCAGGGGGAATACAGTACAGGGGGAATACAGTACAAGGGGGTGTATACTGTACTGGGGGGGATACAGTACGAGGTAAATGCTGTATGGGGAATATAGTTAGGGGATACCATACAGGGGGGAATACAGTACTTGGAGGAATACAGTACAAGGGGGGGATATAGCTCAGGGGGAATACCAGTACAGGGAGGAAATGTTGTACTGGGGGAATATAGTTATGGGGGGAGTACAGCATGGGGAATACAGACTTGGAGGAATACAGTACAAGGGGAATATAGTTCAGGGGGAATACAGTACAAGTGGGGGGATATAGTTCAGGGGGAATACAGTACGGGGGAATACAGTACAAGGGGGTGTATACTGTATGGGGAATAACTACTGGAGGAATACAGTACAAGGGGGGATATAGTTCAGGGGGAATACAGTACAGGGGGAATACGTACAAGGGGGTATACTGTACTGGGGGATACAGTACAGGGGGAAATGCTGTACTGGGGGAATATAGTTATGGGGGATACTGTATGGGGAATACAGTACAGGGGGGGAATACAGTAAAAGGGGTGTATATGTACTGGGGGAATACAGTACAGGAGGGAAATGCTGTACTGGGGGAATATAGTTATGGGGGGTACGTACTGGGGGAATACAGTACCTGGGGAATTAAGTACAGGGGAAATACTGTAATACAGTACCGGGGGATACAGTACGGAAGGAAATACAGTACTGGGGGGAATATAGTACAGGAGTGAAAACAGTGCAGGTGGGAATCAGTACTGGGGGAAAAACTGGGAGAATATAGTACAATGGTGAATACAGTACAGTGGGAAACTAGCACTGGGAGAATATAGTACAGGGGGAACAACAGTACTAAGGTGAAATTGTACTGGGGAAATATAGAACTGGGGAATACAGTACTAGGGGGAAAATGATACTGGGGGAATATAGTACTGGGGAATATAGTGCTGGAGGAATACAGTACCTGGGGGGAACACAGTACAGAGGGGGAGTACAGTACTAGGGAGAAAAACGGTACCGGGGTAATATAGTACGGGGATACAGTACAGGGGAGTACAGTACTAAGGGGAAACGGTACTGAGGGATTTAGAAACGGGGGGAGTACAGTACTAGGGGAAAATGGTACTGGGGGAATATAGTAATGGGGGAATACAGTACTAGGGGGAAAATGGTACTGGGGGAATATAGTACTGGGGAGTATAGTGCTGGGGGAATACAGTACTGGGGGGAATACAGTACAGGGGGGAGTACAGTACTAGGGAGAAAAATGGGTAACGGGGTAATATAGTACAGGGGAATACAGTACAGGGGGAGTATAGTACTAGGGGGAAAACGGTACTGAGGGTTTATAGAACAGGGGGCAGTACAGTACTAGGGGGAAAATGGTACATGGGGGAATATAGTACTGAGAAAATACAGTACAGTGGGTAATACAGTACTGGGGGGGAGTACAGTACTAGGGGGAAATGGTACTGGGGGAATATAGTGCAGGGGAATACAGTACAGGGGGGGATACTGTACTAGGGAGAAATGGTATGGGAATACACGTACTGGGGGGAAGTACAGTACTGGGGGATACAGTACTAGGGGGGAAACGGTACTAGGGGAACAGTACTGGGGGAGTACAGTATGGGGGAATACAGTACGGGGGGAGTACAGTACTGGGGGAATACAGTACGGGGGAGTACAGTACTGGGGGAATTACAGTACTTGGGGGAATACAGTACTGGGGGGATACAGTACTGGGGGGAATACAGTATGGCAGGATACAGTTCTGTGGGAATTTTTTAAAATCTGAAATGACGATGCCTGAAGCCAAAATCAGAGGGATTTCGGCTGATTGGGCTGGGTCTGTGGGGGTTTGTTGCAGTGACACCATCTGGATGTCGTTTGATAAAACATTCGGTGAGTCTCTATATTTATTTTACATCAATTGGATCATGCTCGTGATAGAGCAGAATAGAATTAAAGTTGTCCCACGCCTCCAGTTCCAGCAGGTAAGATGGCCGTACCATGCCAATTTATTCCCATTAAATATATTTTAATTGCCACTAAACCTGAGAGCTGTAGCATTCAGGAACAGTACCAATATGCCTGCAATAGATATTACACCTAGAGTGGGCATCTATTGGTGGAACACTCCCCCCTTGCTGTCTTAGTAACCCCTTCAATTCCAGCACATGATGGGACTCCATTTAGCGGATCTCTCGTGGCAGTTGTAACTGGTGGGTTGAACCTTCCCTTGGCATCCCCAGTGCAGCATTTGTATGAAGAGCTCCAATACTGGATGGGGAATCCAGCAGTGAGCTGCGTTACCTGCCTATAGGAACAGTGCAGCATTTTCACCTCTACCCTTTAAATTGGACCCATAAAAATGTGGCGCTATATAAATCCATAAATATATTAATAATTGTTGGGGCAAAATTAGCCCAATTCTTAACAATAATAACTTTTATTGAATCTCTCTTCGTTTGCTTAAAGGGCATCTCCACCCTTAAAAAAAACTATTAACTGTCAGTTACCTGCCCCAACCCCAACTGATATATTCAGCACTTTAACTAGTGTTTCTAGCCAGATAATTAAAATAAAATAAATTAAATAAAATTGCCCCCTTTCTGGCAGAGGAAGATTTCAAACTGTTTTTGCTTGATGATAAAAATTCACAGTTTTGACCCAGAAATGAAATTTTCAACCATTGACTTTCCACATAGAAACTTCCCTCTGTGACCCTGAAGAACTAGAAGGAAACCTGGCAGCTTATCGCAGGAGGAACGTGCAGACTGCAAAGATTTCACTATAGCCATACTGCACACATTTAATAAACTGGTACTTAGCCAACTGGTGGGCAACCATAGCCCAAGGAAATACCCCCCATACAATCGTTTATGGTACTAAAGGACAACCCCACCTGATAAGAACATCTTTTAGAAAGAACGGCAGAATTGCCTCTTAAAATAGTTGAATATCAAAGTTTGTCCTATGAATTCATTACTGTATGCCTGCTATGGTTCTGGATGAGTCATGGAAACTGAGCAATTTAGTGACCTGTACTGAGCCTGGGCATGTCAGAAGGGGAAGACAGGGGATTAACATTCAGTCATTGGTTGTGATGTCAACTGTCAAATTCATAACTGACAGTGCTAACTAAACAGGACATGGCAGGATTTCAGGTTAGACTTTATATAATTTCAGATTTCAAACTATTACCGTTTAGGGTTTTGGGGGTGATTACTGTATGTAAGTTTTCATTTTAGGGCTGGACTTGCCCTTTAAAGCAGAGATGTGCAAGCAGTAGCCCTCCACATGAGGTGTTGTAAACTACAACTCCCAGCATTCCCAGTGAGTGCTTGCAGGGAAATGCTGAAAGTTGTAGTTTTCAAAACACCCGGAGGGCTACTGCTACACATCTCTGTCTAGAGTCCAGACTTTAGCCTGTTAAAATTCCTACATAACCTTTATAACAATTAATATGACAGTGCATTCTGGAATTGGAGTTAGGACCAAGTTGGATATCCTGTGATCTGGAATCCACCACACAAGAGATTTGATAACAAGTGGGGTGGGTAGAAATTACATCATAAAGGGGAACTTTCTCCCTTTATCTCCCCTTTAAATCCCCAGGTCCCCATTATTGGACTTTATTTGGGAGGGAGAGGGGTGATTGGGTCTGTGTTGTCACATGATGTTTCCATTGATGCCCAGTGAAAGGGAGGTAGATGGGGGACCTGCAGCTGCTGGTTGCCGGACTTACCATGTCCAATGTGCCAGACAGTGCATGATGGGAGTATTATTATGGAATGTCCCAGCCTGTCAGGCACACCACATCATGGGGGCACCTACAGCCACAGACTGATAACCCCAGACCAGCAGATCTCCAGTAAATGGAATAATAATAAGGCCGACCATGTGTCAGGCAGGGAGGGGGAGACATGAGTCCCATTGTCACTGGAACTTCCTGCTAAAGTTTCTCCATCAGCCCACTGACAAATAAACTGGGATTCCTCTTCGTGACCGCCGGCCCCTCCCAACCTCTATATAAAGGGAGGCACTGCGGTAGGACAGGCACAGCGCTGACAGCTCGGTGCTGGTGAATTGCTTTAGCCCGCGGCTCTGCTTCCCAGAAGTCCCAGGAACTTGTCCGGACCCCACAGCCATGGTGCCCGGGACCTGCTGGCGGTGCCTGCTCCTCTCCTTCTTTTTCCTGAGGGGATCCGCTCCGAATTTCGCTCAGACCCGGTTCATTTGCACCTCGTGCCGGTGGATGTGGATAGTGCACCTCGTCCATCCAGAACAGCCCCACAGAGGACTTAAAACCACGGTCCTCCAGCTCCGGGAGACGGTCCTTCAGCAGAAAGAGACCATCATGAGCACAGAAGGACACACATCAGGGAGCTGACCACCAAACTGGCCACCTGTGAGGGACAGACCGTTCTGGAGCCCCCGTCCAATGAACTTAAACCTGGAGCCCCCGGGGGGAGGAGGAAGGAAGCTGGGGCCCCCAAGAACACCATGGGGGATTTGTCTAGGGCTCCCACACAGAGACTCTGCTCCAGCTCGGTCCGTCCCTGCAGGTCTGAAGACCAGGCTGGAGAACCTAGAGGTGAGACTATGGCCCTGACCATTGCAAGGGTAGACCTTCCCATTAGGGGGGCTGGAGGGCATGGTCATCAGATACAAGTGCCAACAGTACAGCTACCAGACCCAGTGTAATAATAACCTTATGGTAATGGTTCTATTGGAACTCTAGAGTTTGGAAATACAACACCCAGCATGCCTTGTTAGCAGGAAGTTGTGGTTTCCAAACACCTGGACTGCCAAGGTTCCACATCAATGTTCTATAATACCCCACAACCCCCTTCTAGTTTCCTTTAGTCATTTAAGGAAGATTTCAATTATCCAGGTCTGTGCCCCTTAAATTACAGTTTGGCAATGTTAGAATTTTATGTTTATATGGCTACTATTACTATAGTTGGTGGGAATCCTACTTACGGTCTCCCTCATTCCCCGTTATCAATGCAGCAATACAACAGAGGGAACTCGTCTACCCAAGCCAACAGCCTGAAGGATCTACATGCAGACAAGATAGATGATCTGGAGAAGCAGGTCCTTTCTAGAGTCAACAGCCTGGAAGAGGGGAAAGACCAGTCAGAGGAATGACACTGATCAGAGAGGGAAGATTGAGAGCACATGACTTCTCTACACCAGAGGATCACAGACTTAGAAAAAGTAACACAGAAATGGAAAGTAGCAGCTGGATGGGGGGAAAATTACGAGTCTCAAGATAAACATGTGGGATATTTCAGCCCTTTGTGTTTTGTTTTTAAAAATAACACTTTTGTTATAGAGTGGCCAATATTGCTTTAATTGCAGTGATGTAGAAATATCTTGCAGTGGCAAAGCTAAAGTCTCCAAAAATCTAAGTTTCCAATATTGTGCAATAGTACACTCGGGCAAATTGCTACATGAGGGCAGGCGAGAATTGTGAAAACACCATTAAATGAAAAGTCAGTGATTCAGACCAGAATAGAACATCGATAATTTCATTCACAGACCTTCTGCCTTGCTCCCTACGTGTCATATCTACAGGAAGTGATGCAACACAAGTTGCTCTTTACACACACAGTCCACGCAGGCCTACATGCTATGCAGTACCTGATTTATTGCTGCAGAGATATTGACAGATTCTCCCACGAGCCTGGTTTTGACTGATAAAGCACAGAAAATCAGTTAGGGAAACTGATTTTATATAAAAACATCTTTAAACTGCTAAATAAGCACAATTGTATGTTGATTCTATGGGATACTTGGATATTCAGATCCAGAGAAAAGAGAAAACTGAAAGCCTATATCTTCATTAGATGACAAAGAGACCCACAGATGCATGGGGGGCTATAGAGCAGTTTAAAGATGCAGTTGATTCTGTAGTTGAGGTAATCAAAGGGTGTGCTCACTTATCATTACCATGTCCACTGACTACACCTACCGTTTAAATTCCTGCTTAAATAGCCAATAGAGTTGGTGGAGATTGTAGAAGAAGTCAAAGTCCACCCAGTGCCTTTCTAATGTGAAATGACCCCCCCCCCCTTGTTTTTCTGAACAGGACAAAAAGAATCCAGACCTGCAGACAAATTCCAGCTCACCTTTCCCCTGAGAACAAACTACATGTATGCCAAAGTTAAGAAGACTCTTCCTGAAATGTACGCCTTTACCCGTGCATGTGGTTAAAGTCCAATGCCTCTCCAGGAGTCGGAACGCCATTTCCTATGCAGTTCTGGACAAGCCATGAGCTGGTTTGATTGAGTGGGGCACAACCCAATGGAAATACTAATTAATGACAGGTAATAGAATTTAACATTGTTACAAAATGAACAAGCTGCACTGTCAGGGGCATAAATACCAAGGGAGGAAGACCCTGCAGGTGGCCCCATTTCCCCCCCCCCTAAAACAGATGCAGCCTCCTCCAGAAAACCCACTGTAGATAAAGCACAGACAAATTAGTTTTGCTGGAGGAGCCAGTGGTTCCTATTATGCCCCTGTGCACTGTCCATAGGAACGGGGAAAAGGACTTGTCCATTGGTGCCTACATGACAGAATATTTAGAATACTAGTAAACCTTGTCCAGATATATAATGCAATGTACCACTAGTTAATGTCACAGTGCATAGGATAGTTACATTACAAGCAATACATTTCTAATTGTTAGCAGTATATCTTTGGAAAAGGAGCTATAAATGTGATAAATTAATATGTACCTACTGTCCCCTGGTGGTAAGGTTTACATATCCACGATACGTGGACTAAAAAGTGGAGTTGATGGTTATTTATTGCTGGAAACGAGTAGGAGCTGCCACATTGCTTTCAGGTTAGTGGGGTAACAATCTCAGCATTTAGTTGAAGTGGCCATTCACGACCAATATAGATTGTATGATCTTAAAAGAAAATTTCAAACGTGTCTAATGCTCACAATATTCCACACACCATAGGAACGTTGTACAATATCGGGATATCCCTGTAGTGTACAATCAGATTGTTGTGTGTATGGCCATCCTTAGGTTCAACAGATCTGTACAAAAAATGAATCAGCACTTTTTCCTTAGGTTCCAATGCAGGGATGATGTGTGCATGTAAAAAACATATAGTTCCCAACAATACTGGATGATATAGGTAAACACATTATACATCAGGTGTATATAGTTATTAGTAACTATTGTGCACTGCTGTTGTACGAATACAGGTATATGCAGACACATGATGTAATGTTTGGATTTTTCTTTTTTATAGGTGGCAAAGTTACCCTTTGTGATCAATGATGGCAAGTGGCATCACATCTGTGGCATGGACTACCAGGGATGGTGTTTGGGAAGCCTATCAGGATGGAATTTTGAGGGGGCAATGGAGAAAATCTGTCCTTACCACCCAATCAAACACCAGGGAGTTCTGGTTTGGGTCAAGAGCAGTGATTTTTTTGTGAATTCAAACACATTTAGGGATAAAGTAATTTGTTTTTGTAGTAATATAGGCTTACATTCATAAAAAAATCGTTAATGGTAATTCTTTCTTGCAGGAAACATAGGAGGCGGATTGATGCACTCAGGCTTTTGTGGGGGAGCAGCTCACTTAATATGTGGGACAGAAAAACTGAAGTGGGAGAAGTTTATAACTTGGCCACTTGCAGCAACAAGGCATTGACGGGTAACGTTATAAGCTGGGCAGAGAGCAACATAGAAATTTGGTGGCGCCACAAGTGGACATTTGATGCATGTCGTCAGATCAACTGAAATTTGGATTTTCCGGTCTAATGATCTATCATCTGTCTCATTCTGCACTGCCTTCCAACGAGGGCCCATCTAGATCAAGGTTGATCATTTTTTTCAGTTTATTATTTTTATTTATTTAGAACAAAAACAAAAATTACGTACTGATTCAGCCAAGCAACTTATATTTTTATTTTACTTTTTATTACCCCATTAAATAATTCAACCACCGGTCACAAACTTGCAGCGAGAGTTTCCGTGTTTGTTGAAAAGGCGTTGAACGTGTTCAGGAGAAGAAATATAGGGATTTCTACATTTTTTTTTTAAATTTGGAAGATTCCAAACAGTTTGATTGACGTAAATTGCCAACTTAGTTTAACCCCCCCTTTTCTTATGTAGATGCCGGAGCAATGGATCACATATGCCTCCGGCAATAACGGGGTTAATCCTGAGTGCCTTCAGCTGGTGGCAAATATTCAGCACGTTTGTTCCATTTTTTCATCTTTTTTTCTTTTAGGACTTCTTCTCTTATAACGTATACGATTACAATAAAATGTCTTGTTATGCTGTTGTTAAGAGGCAATATTCTTTTTGCCGGATCTTTCTTTTATTTCTGTGCTGTTTGTGATGTTTGAATCAAATTCATTGGCTTCATACAACCACAAAAAAAATCCCCGTGTATGGGAGATATGTTTGTGTTTTAAAAAAAAATGGCTCCAGCAAATGTCTACAGCATGGCGTGTATAATACCTGCATCCCTTGTATGAAGGGGGGTTAGGCAGCCCAGGGGCATGGTAGCATTTCTTCATAATATGGGTGTTTTCTTCTGTAACACGTCAGTTGTAAAATTTCTTATTGCTGGGCAAAAATTTTTTTTTTATAGACCAAACGTTGCACATGTGGATGCCTTGACCCTTTTCTATAGGTGCATTCGACAGTCACCTTTTTTTATGCTGTTATGAAGACAAAAAAAAACACAAAAAAGCTGATTCATTTCATTAGGCAGATTAAAGCTGAAATGATCAGCAGTGTCCTGGAGGTATATATAGCCTATACTGGAAAAATATGCCACACATCCTCTATTGAAGAGTACGATCATGTTGAACGGTGGTTTTTTTTTTAAAACACACACAAAGATGTGGTGTGTGTGGCTGTGTTCTTCTTCTCTTTTTCGTCATTTTCCCGCGGCTTTTCCTCGGTTCCACTCATTGTTTTTTAGGAGGATAGCTCCGGGACTGTTTGGTTTTAGTAACCACTGCAGTTCTGCATTAATAGTTTGCAGAATCAGATCACAGGCATGTAGGACAGCCAATGTTCGTGTGTATCTGTAACTCTTCCAACTTGCTTTTGGTATGGACCTCCCTTTTCAATGCAATTGCAGATTTCCTAAATCTTAAGATGTCAGACCATTTCTTTTGTAACATTCCCACTTGCACTGAATAAAAAAATATGCCTCACTCAGGTAACGCCATTTATGATAGATTGCTGTTTTTTTTTTTTGCCTAAATACGTTGTAAGGATCTCCTCCCCGTCTTTCCCCATAAGATCTGGAGCTACGGCGGAATTTTATCATCCTTGCCACCGAAGTTTTAGACGCTAAGCGCACCTACAAAGCCTTCCTCCTTTTGTAACGATTGTTCCCCCCCGTGTTCTTGTCCCACTCCTCGAGTACTGTACTCCCCCCTGTCTATAATCCCTCAGTACCGGTTTCCCCTTAGTACTGTACTCCCCTGTACTGTATTCCCCTGTACTATATTACCCCGGTACCGTTTTTCTCCCTAGTACTGTACTCCCCCTGTACTGTGTTCCCCCCAGGTACTGTATTCCTCCAGACTATATTCCCCCCAGTACTATATTCCCCCAGTTACATTTTCCCCCTAGTACTGTATTCCCCCAGTTCTATATTTCCCCAGTACAATTTCACCTTAGTACTGTTGTTCCCCCTGTACTATATTCTCCCAGTGCTAGTTTCCCACTGTACTGTATTCACCATTGTACTATATTCTCCCAGTTTTTCCCCCAGTACTGTATTCCCACCTGCACTGTTTTCACTCCTGTACTATATTCCCCCCAGTAACTATTTCCTTCCGTACTGATCCCCCGGTACTGTATTACAGTATTTCCCCTGTACTTAATTCCCCAGGTACTGTATTCCCCCAGTACTGTATCCCCCCATAACTATATTCCCCCAGTACAGCATTTCCCTCCTGTACTGTATTCCCCCAGTACATATACACCCCCTTGTACTGTATTCCCCCCTGTACTGTATTCCCCCAGTACAGTATCCCCCCATAACTATATTCCCCCAGTACAGCATTTCCTCCTGTACTGTATCCCCCCGTACAGTATACACCCCCTTGTACTGTATTCCCCCTGTACTGTATTCCCCCTGAACTATATCCCCCCTTGTAGTATTCCTCCAAGATCTGTATTCCCCCCAGTACAGTATACAACCCCCTTGTACTGTATTCCCCCGTGTACTGTATCCCCCTGAACTATATCCCCCACTTGTACTGTATTCCCCCTGAACTATATTCCCCCTTGTCTTGTACGTATTCCTCCAAGTACTGTATTCCCCCAGTGCTGTATCCCCCCCATAAACTATATTCCCCCAGTACAACATTTCCCTCCTGTACTGTATTCCCCCTGAGCTATATCCCCCCCTTGTACTGTATTCCTCCAAGTACTGTATTCCCCCCTGTACTGTATTCCCCTCATAACTATATTCCCCCAGTACAGCATTTACCTCCTGTACTGTATTCCCCCAGTACAGTATACACCCCCTTGTACTGTATTCCCCCTGTACTGTATTCCCCCTGAACTATATCCCCCCTTGTACTGTATTCCTCCAAGTACTGTTCCCCCCTGTACTGTATTCCCCCCAGTATTGTATTCCCCCAGTACTGTATCCCCCCATAACTCTATTCCCTACAGCATTTCCCTCCTGTACTGTATTCCCCCCAGTATGTATTCCCCCAGTACTGTATCCCCCCATAACTATATTCCCCCAGTACAGCATTTACCTCCTGTACTGTATTCCCCCAGTACAGTATACACCCCCTTGTACTGTATTCCCCCTGTACTGTATTCCCCCTGAACTATATCCCCCCTTGTACTGGTACCAAGTACTGTATTCCCCCTGTACTGTATTCCCCCAGTATTGTATCCCCCAGTACATGTAATCCCCCATAACTCTATTCCCTACAGCATTTCCCTCCTGTACTGTATTCCCCCCAGTATTGTATTCCCCAGTACTGTATCCCCCAGCATACTATATTCCCCCAGTACAGCATTTCCCTCCTGTACTGTATTCCCCAGTACAGTATACACCCCCTGTACTGTATTCCCCCTGTACTGTATTCCCCCTGAACTATATCCCCCCCTTTGTACTGTTCTGGAATACAGTACAGGGGGAATACAGTACAAGGGGGTGTATACTGTACTCGGGGAATACAGTACAGGAGGGAAATGCTGTACTGGGGGAATATAGTTATGGGGGGATACAGTACTGTGGGAATACAATACTGGGGGGAATACAGTACAGGAGGGAAATGCTGTAGGGAATAGAGTTATGGGGGGATACAGTACTGGGGGAATACAATACTGGGGGGAATACAGTACAGGGGGGAATACAGTACTTGGTGGTATACAGTACAAGGGGGGGATATAGTTCAGGGGGAATACAGTACAGGGGGAATACAGTACAAGGGGGTGTATACTGTACTGGGGGAATACAGTACAGGAGGTAAATGCTGTACTGGGGGAATATAGTTATGAGGGGAATACAGTACAGGGGGGAATACAGTACTTGGAGGAATACAGTACAAGGGGGGGATATAGCTCAGGGGGAATACAGTACAGGAGGGAAATGTTGTACTGGGGGAATATAGTTATGGGGGGATACAGTACTGGGGGAATACATACTAGGGGGAATACAGTACAGGAGGGAAATGCTGTAGGGAATAGAGTTATGTCCGTTGTTGTTTTGAGGAGATGGCGATGTTGAGCCCGGAGGGGGCAAGGGACTGTCCCGGAGGGGCAATGGGCTGCCCGTAGCCTTGAGGCAGTTGGTGTTAGGTTAGTGCTAAAAAAAAAAGGAAATTAGTTTAACCTCACTGTCATTAAATGTTCCAAATGACATTTACTAAACACTCTCGGAGAGTTGTCAAAAATTATGCAAACATTGGATAAGCGGCTTGGACATTATCAACGTGTAAAAAGCCACAATAGGTGTGGGACACAATGACTGTGATCCTCAATTTGTTGCAAATTATAGAGCGAAGTATGCACTCACATGGCAATACACATGAGCGCACGGAAACCACGCGCTTCGTCTGGAGGCTCGTGTAGGCTGGAAAATGTGGCCTTGGACAAATGTAAAGATTTAAAAAATGTTTTTTTTTTCATGGCTGCACTTACATTCTTCCTTCTGGAGGGGGACGAGGGACGTGGTGGGGGGTGGGGTATCCGAGGAGATTCCCCTGCAAATTAAAACTAAAAAATACTAATGAATGATTATATCTAAAGGAAAATTTATTATTTACTTTGAATTTGCTTTGAAATACAGATTAAATAAGGCAATATTTGTTTCGTTTTAAAGACAACCTATTCATGGCAATGATTCATACCTTATTCTGGCTAGTACTTATATTTTTTATTGTGTGTTATTGTAGCCACGGAATGGCAAAGATTTGTTGGGTGTAGGGAGCATCAGTACTGTGTTACTTGTATCTGTATAGATGTTTGGTTGGTAACACAACATTTAATTTGGAGTGTTGAAATCATTTTTAATAATTTGATCACATTTTTATTTTTGAACTTTACTTTCCCTTCAAATAGGCTGCCATGTAACTAAAAGTGTGGGTCAGGTAAGTGTGTTTAAAACTGTGTTATGTGGTGGGGATCAGTGTTGCATATAAGATAAAAATCAATTTTAATGATGATTCGTTTATACTTTACTGCCTTAAATAAGGCTGCCATGGAAATGAAGGGTGGGCCACCAAGTGTGTTTGGTGGGGTATCATTTTAAAATTTATAGGTGTTGTATGGTTAATAAAGTCACTTTTCAGTGATTATTTTTGACTTTACTACCTTTAAATAGGGCTGATATTGAATTATACAAGAATAATAATACATGGTAATAATAAACCAGTTGAACCATGAGAAAATACAAAGAACGTGGATTCCTCTCTTCTCAAGCCAAATAAGATATTGATGTTTTTAATAAAAACATATAATTATACTATATGTTTTTGTCAGAAGTGAATTAAAATATTTTACTACGTATATAATACAGTATATAATAAAAAGTCACTTGCCTCATCATTTGCCGAACGGCAGCCACCATTGAGCCTCTGCCTTCTTGTTCTGACCACTGTCTCCTGGAGGTAGACAGATTGTCTGTATCCCGAAGCGTCAGCAGGAGGCGGCGCTGTATCCCCTCCATTTTCTGCATCCTTCTGCGCTCCCGCGCAACCTGATGGTTGCCAGGGGGGAATCATCATACCCCCTGAGCGGAGGTAGTCAGGGCATATAGTTGCCTTGCAGCAATGGCAATTTGTAGGCAGAATCCGGTTCCTCTTTTAAGAAAATCCTCGTTTTTACGAAATCCCGTTTTTTTACGGAAATCTGGTTTTTTACGAAATCCTCGTTTTACGGAGATTCCGGACTTACGGAAAGCCTCGGTGTTTTACGGAAGTCCTCGTTTTTTTAGCTGAAATCCGTTGTTTAACGGAACTCTCGTATTTTCGAAAAATAATACTGTTTCGCTAAGCGGGACTGTAATTTTAGGTTATTGTGGCATGATTAGTGTTTCTAAGGACATTACCCAGGTCACCCTGAGTGATAGTTACATTACCAAGCTATTTAACCACCTTTAATTCTTATTTTTGCCGAACTGTCGTCATTTTATATAGCGTTTTAAACGGGTCCGCGTCGCGGATTTTCGAATTACGGATTTTTTCGAAAATCCAGTCGGATCCTCGCGCGGACACGATTGTTTCAAAGTTCGACATCGCTCTTACTGGTGGGATCGCCCCTACACACATATACCATCACCCACAATAATCATCGCCTAAAGTGTATAGCTGCATTTTGTACAGAATGTAAAAAATGTTGTTATTTTAAATTGGAATTTTTGTTGTTAACACGCCCAAGATTTGTGTTCAAAGTTTAACAATCTGATTAAAAATATTCAATCACAAAGGGGCAAGATTTTTGTGTGGTAATGTGTTCTAAAATTTTTTACAGATTCTTTCAAAAAAAAACACAAAAAAAAACCTACTGCCAATTTTTAAAAACATACCATGGGTTTTTTTTTTCTAGCAAGTCTCCAGCAAATGCCTTCTTTTGCCACTTTATTTATTTTTTTAATAAAAAATTATTGATCACAATTTTAATAAAAATCAGATTTTCGTTCGGCTTTTTACAAATTTCTAAAAAAGAATGTCTTTTGGCAAATGGGAGAATTTTTTTTAATAAAAGCCCAATTTTCTCCTCTTTATAAATTACAAAATATATTTGGGAAAATAGCGCCAATCGACATCAACCATTACAAACATGACCCATATCACTCAATTTAGGTATCTGATTCCACTTACACAGGATTTGTTTGCACTAAACCAATGATGGTAGTATTCGCTTAGTAATATTTCCATGGTTATTGGAAAAGGATTTCCTAAAACCAGGAAACCATCACAGTCATTTCAAGTTGATAGGGTCATTGTCTATTTTTCGTTCATTTCAGTATTTAATGGATCAGATTAGTTTTCAGAGAGTTGGTTATTTTTGTAAACACGATATCGCGTGAATTGACATTTTTATAATGAAATGGGGGCAAGGGAAATCAGTTAGTATGGATATTATAGTATAGTTGAGGTGAATACAGACATACTCCTTTCAGTTCAACCTACTCAGCAATACCCACCACAATACCTCCCTGCCTAACAAAAACAGAATTATGACTCCAAAATCTCTTCTATTTTATGTAATCAATCCAGTAATATGCAACAGTCCTTGTTTTCAGACAACTCATCCAGATTTTTTTTCAAACTGGTTCCAATGAACGCGCCATCGGAACAGTCCAATTGAACCATGTCCAATGGACAGACCAGATGTGCATAATTTTTTCTTTATGTGTGATTTTTATCTTGTTTTGACAGTTACATAGTATTGGAGGTGAAAATAAGCCTGTCTATGTAGTCCAACACCTGTTGCAGCCTACCCATAATTCAATGGGCAAAAAAAGTTGATCCACGTCCATTTTAAGCTATTCATTGAATCTTGCCCATAACTGGAAAAACCTTTCGACCTGAAGCTTATATTGTTCCTTGTGACGAGTAAGGTTGCGCTAAACAAAGACCTGCTGTTATAATTCCCCCCCCCCATCAATGAATACACATAAACAGCACTTTGCGAAGGTTTGTAGGTCTTGCGGTTTCTTCATACTTGTTTTTGGAGACTCAATTTATTCTGCTCGCTCTTTCTAAACAAACTACATCGCTTTTAGCCGATCTGACTATCTGCTAACTTGAGCAGAGCCTTGGTAACACTATCACATTGTACTGAGGATTAATACGCTCAACCGTAGTTTGTTTCCAAGGGTGCTTACAGAATTTGGAATTCTTGAAAAATGGCCATTCACTACCCTGATTTTATGTGTAGCTTGTCTCCTTTTAGATTGACACATTGAACTACAGAATAACATGCATTGACTTTGGGATGGAAATAACTTCATCCAACAGCACATGAGAATTGGTCATTCTATCCATAGTAGCGATGCACAGTAAGACTACCCAGTAGCTATCCATGAATGGCTTCTGTTTGATCATTTACAATTTCATAGCTTGTTAGATGAGATTGACAATGAATGATACAGAACAAACACAGGGAATAGTTTTTCATTCTTTTAGTCAATCCTTACGGAATTATAGGCCCAATTTTTAAACTATCTTCAACCGTAGGACCAATCAACCATTTGTTAAAATCAACTGTAGGAGTAACTCAAAGACTTGATGAGATAGGAAAGAGCATCCGTTTCAAATGGATTCAATAAAAAAGAATCAGGTGAGCTAATCTGAACTGAAAAATGGGCCTATACAAAGTCCTCTAAGCTCTGACCACATTGCCAGGCTCCTTCTATTTGGACGTAATTGTCCGCCGACTGACAGGGACAAAAATCCATATTTCCCAGTCAAGGCTGAAATCCATCTACAGAAGGAACTGCAGCCTCACCACTGTGGCCCCTAGTCCGCCTCTGGTTGGCCTGCTAACCCAGTCTCTTCCTCAGGAAAGCCTGGTCTCACCCAGTCATGCTCTCTATGACTCACTTGACATCACCGCCATACCCTCTCGCTAGGATGGTTGAAAAATAAGGCAACTGTGGACCACTGATTTCATGTCCATTATGTATGGAAATCCATAGTGGATATGAGAAAGACCTCAATGGTGCTTGGTCTGGGTAATTCCTTTCCAACACGGTTCTTGTATAAGAGGCAACCTGGTAAAGCTGAGTACACACTCGACCTACATTTATCGATCACTGCAGATTCCTTTATATTCCATCTGTGACGTCCTATAGATGTGTACAACGTCAGAACCCACAATCTCCTTGTACTGACATAGGGAAGATTGTTGTGGCCAACACAAGCGTTCATGTCCGACTACCCTATATATGTATGTATGGCTTAGTTACAATACAAAGTTACCAGTACAACACAGAGACTTTTGAGTAACAGGGATACAATGTAATCCGTATTGATGCATTTTTCCTCTCTGTATGAATTCAAATCTCTCGCACACCGATATGAGTGTATCAGTAAGTTGTCAAAGTGCTTCGTGCATCCTCAGATAACAGCAGACCAGAATCTATAAAGACACGCACACCCTATGAGAAAAAAGAATAGCTGGAGACGCCCTGTAATTATCACATAGCACTTTAGAGTAATGGCACAGTCAGCATGACATAAAGGCATCGGAATAAAAGCAAAGTTAATAAGCAGTAGGTGGGATTCCGAGCTGCGTCAGTTCTGTGACTATCCCCCATAGAGCAGCTCTTGATTATTGAGCAGATGCTCCAGGTAACCACCTGGCTGTCCATGTCCTGAGTTCCCTGGAAGGAGAGTCCTCAATCTTCCAGTAAAACACATTAATTCTATTCATTCCACAGGGAGGATTAGCTGGCTATTTATCAATGCTTTGCAGATAATAAGGGATGGAGTTTGTCTCGACCAAGCAGAGCAAGACAAGGATAGAGGAAATTCATTGTTAATTCAGATACCACCCTTCCTCCTTCTAGTAATCCAAGAACAGACAGCATTCATTTTACATTCCAGTCAAAATGTCCGTCGTGTAACACAATTTTTTTCTGTCCAAGAACAGATCTTTGAGGAGGTGTTTAGAAGAGCGAGGAGAATTAGTGAGTCTCCAAAAAAAAGTTACTGAAGCGGAACAGCAACCATAAACCTCAGCAAGTGCTGCTTATTGTTTATTCATTGATAGATTATACAGCAGTCATTTGTTACGCAACCCTTATCTCGGCAAGAAAATATATAGCTCAGGTTAGACAAGTTTCCAGCAGTGTGGGTAATGGCAAGTTTACCCTTATTTTCTCACTATTTCCCAGGAATGAAATTTTTCTTAAGGCTGCGGCCAACTGTATCCCCCCCCCTCCCCCCCCCCCCCCCCCCCCCCCCCCCCCCCCCCCCCCCCCCCGACAGTAACGCGATGGCCCACACTTATTGTTTTCACGCTTTGGCACAGCGATTTTGCTGAGCGCATACAATTTTGTTTAGCTGAGATAGAATGGAAATTGCGGGAATCAAAATCTTAACGGCGTTTCCTCATGCGTCACTCCATTTACATTTTGAATTCACCAGTTTTTTTTGCAAAACGCATGCATTCCATAATGTTCACATGCATGCGCAAAACAACAGCACCAATCACACGTTGTGCCTGTGGTGCATTGTACCTAAGACATGAAAAGCGAAGCAATTGCGGCCGAGGCCCCATAAACAATGCACATAAGCATAATCATAAGCGATTATGGTGCATTTGTCCGTGTTTGCTTGCGCAACACTGTTAAAAACGTCTTAGTGTGGCCTAGCCCGCGGGACATTTCACACCGCGCACTGGCCCATTTCAATTCCACCAGTAAAATCTTCAGACTCGGAGTGCATTTAACAGCAACCTAGCACCCACAATGGAGCCACACAAACATTATACACCCATGGGTTTCTCCATGGCTCACAAAACGGCGATGGTTAAGCCCACGTAAAAAATGCACTGGTGGGCCTAGCCCTAAATAACTCCAACTTGGTAATCCAGCCATTACAAGCATCTGAGTGAGATCTTTTGGTTCACCCCTGTTCCAGATGTGTATACGGCAGTTAAGTGTAATTGCTTTTGCCCAGGAAGATAGATATTACTAGAAATCCCAGGCCCTTCCAGGCAACCAATTATGGGCCTGCTTCATCGACAGGTTGCTGTTGGCAGTGGGCTGTATCTTTATAAGAGTAGAGTAGGCAGTTGGAGTCCCTTGAGCTCTGGGTTCCCTGCATTGTAGGGGCTGCTAATGGTAGTTACACATCTGGACAACAATCTTACTAGATACTGGGAAGAGCAATCACTGACAAAGCCATCCATTGAGATTATTTACACCTGCAATTAAGCAGTTAGCACCTGAAAAGGAAGCAATCAGCTGACCGAGCTGTGAAAGGTATGTTAAGCCATGTAAAGGACAGAAGAAGCTTTCCCTAGAGCAGGCCAATCCTGTGTATTCCCCTCCACAACCCACATGTCGTGTTCCTCATAGCTATATATGGCGTTATGCAGATACATGCTATCTGTGCAGTGTGGCATAAAAGATGGTGCTACATGCAATGCAATGCTTATATTGTGTGTGCGCACATTTTGGCACAGGATTTCTCCCACATTAAAAGGCGCTGAGCATACCTGTAGCCATCAGGTAAGAGTAATTGAAGACTCTGCGTAGTAAAAGGTTTTCCTTATATTGCATGTGTGTAAACTCCTAAACAAAACAACTGGTACATTATATTATCTGCAGTCCCGGATGTAAGAACAATATGAAGATTTTTGATGTCACTCTAACATTGCCCCTAGTTTTGGCTGAGTCTGAAGCTGTTTTTCCTCTATCCTATTGCATCAGGTGAATTCACATCTATGGACCTGCTTTCCAAATATGGCACCCAGACCCTTATTTTTTACTGCTCCTGGTCCACCACCATGACATCCAAAACCTTATTCCCATGTTTTCTTTCACAAAGGAAAACCAGTCCGGTAAAATATGATGTTGTGCCACCATAGCCTCTGTACTATTTTGGACCCAAAGAGCCCTTGTGTAAGGCCAAACCACACATAAAGACAAACCATCATTATTTCAGTCAAAATCGAACAAAATTCCAGATAATCTAAATATGCCAAAAATGCCCCAAAAAAGAAAAGTCTGTTGGCAATATTCTGAATTATATTTTGACACGATTACCCAGTGGTTGGCTGGGGCCACAAACTATTTACCATGTGTACCAGCCAAGCAAGTAAAGAACATTATCCTTGCACCTAACTGACAGCTCTGCCCCCTATCATTAATATATGCTATCTATGTCAGGAATGGGAGTGGCAATGACATTGACTGGGGGGAGGTTACTGCATAGTTAGGGAGGAATTCAAAAAAGTTCTTATCGTTTAAAATGGTGTAAAATTTGCTCCAACCAATCAGATCCTTTAGCATTGAAAGTTAACATTGATTGGTTGGGGTAAAATTAGCACCATTTTAAACAATAAGAACTTAATTGAATAACCTAAGGCTGAGGCCACACTGCAACACAAGGAATCACGCACCAAATCGCGAGCTTTTTTAGCATGCGTGTAGTGCGCTTGTGTGCGCAATTGCTGCGCATTGGTGTTTGCACGCGTTTTGCGCATGCGTTTTGGACGTTTTGCGTCACGGGAATTATCGCGTTCCCTCAATTTCCATTTTAGCGAAACGCGAGCTCAAACGTGCAAAAACGCGTAGTGTCGCCTCACCCTAAGTGTCTTTAAATCTCCCTCTGGTTGGAGATTATCGGTTAAAGGGAACCAATGGAAGGTATATGCAGTTCCCAAACACTTTGAGCCTATGGAAAGTAGTGTAGAGAGTTCTTGGTGGCTCTTCTTACATTCTTTTTGCATTTTTTGCAATGGCTTTTCCTCCTCCTACGCAATCTAATAGGTCAAAACATCCAATCAATAAGATCATGCAGTGCCCTATTCATGGCCAAACTGAACACAGTCCAATCTGTAGTAGGCCATACTGGATGTATGATTGAGATTGGTCCGATACATTTTTTTTTTTTACTCTTTCGATCCGGTCGAAAATTGCCTGACCATCAGGCCAATCAACCATACAAGTTTGGACGATTATCCGATATTGCGATTTTGATGATTGGATGTGTATGGGCCCCTTTGGTGTTTTGGTGACAAAGGTTGTATGGGGAAAGTTCATGCACAGAATTATTCTGCGGTGAAGTAAATAATGGCACAATTGTGAAAATGAAAATACAGTCCATGAAAAGGTTAATGAGGATGAAAGATGACAAAAAAAGAGATGATGGAAAGCAGTCCCTGCTGTTCTGTGACATCTGTGCTTACATAATAATGAGTTATAAATGGGAGTCTTGCTGTGAGAATCCACTCATTGGCCTGATTGAGTGCAGACACCACTGCTGGCTAAACCTTGTGATAATTGGTAGGAAAGAAGGAGAAATTACACATTCAGCAACACACGGTCAGGAGCCGGTTTGGCTTCCATTTCACTAAAAGCAAGTGGTTACTACTTAACCCTGAATGGAGACAGCACAGGCCAGGCCACAATGGGTGCCGGATGGAAACACATGTGAAACGCTCACACACCGGTACTTTCACATTAAAGGAAACCTTCATTATATTTTCCTTGCCACTAGACTTTATATGCAGAAATGTATCCCTCATTTTAAAATATTAACGGATATAAGGAAGTCACCAAGGATCATGTGTGAGGTAATTGGACGTCAGGGTTAACTGTATGTTGTATCACATGTAAAAATGTTTTCATATGCTACAGGAGCAAACCACTTATAATATTAAACAACAATGTC
This sequence comes from Hymenochirus boettgeri, assembly GCA_019447015.1. NCBI lineage: Eukaryota > Metazoa > Chordata > Amphibia > Anura > Pipidae > Hymenochirus > Hymenochirus boettgeri. Next base: position 39,945,847 of record CM033476.1, read on the forward strand.
GGTATACATCCTGTTCTATTTGTCCCTTGTGTCATGCTCATTGGTCAGTCTGTCCTTGTATACACAAGTAAGCGATTGGTCAGTCTGTCTGGTATACACAGTGTAAGTCATTGGTCAGTCTGGTCCTGTATATTACGTGTAAGCTCATGGTCAGTCTGTCCTATGTAGACACAGTGTAAGCCATGGTCAGGCATCTGTACACAGGTAAGCTCATTGGTCAGTCTGTACTTGTAGTAACAGTGTAAGCTCAGTGGTCAGTCTGTCCTGTATATACACAGTGTAAGCTCATTGGTCAGTCTGTCCTTCCTGTATACCACAGGTAAGCCCTTCATTGGTCAGTCAGTACCTTGTATACACGTGTAAGCTCATGGTCAGTCAGTCCTGTATTACACAGTGTAATCTCATTGGCAGTTCTTGGTCCCTTTTGTATACACAGTGTAAGCCTCATTGGTCACGTCTGTCCTTGATACACCGTGTAAGCCTCATTGGTAGAGTCAGTCTTGTTCAGTGTGTATACACAGTGTAAGACTATTGGTCAGTCCTGGCCTTGTATACACAGTGTAAGCTCAGTGTCTGTCTGGCCTGTATACACAGTGTAAGTCGTGGCCAGTCTTCCTTGTATACACAGTGTAAGCTATTGGTCCGTCTGCCCTTGTATACACAGTGTAAGCTCAGTGTCAGTCTGTCCTGTATACACAGTGTAACTCATTGGTCAGGTCTTCACGTCTTGTCACCTATGTTAACACAGTGTAATGTTCTTGGTCAGGCATGTCCTTGTATAACACAGTGTAAGCTCATTGGTCAGTCTGTGCTTGTATTACACAGTGTAATCCATTCGGTCAGTCTGTCCTTGTATACACAGTGTAAGCTATTGGTCAGTCGTCCTGTATACACAGTGTAAGCTCAGTGGTCAGTTGTCCTTGATACACAGTGTAAGATCAGTGGTCAGTCGTCCTTGTATACACAGTGTAAGCTCAGTGGTCCAGTCGTGTCCTTGTATACACAGTGTAATCTCATCGTGTGTCCAGTCTGTTCTTGTATACCACAGTGTAAATTGCAGTGGCAGTCTGGTCCTTGTATAACAGTGTAATATGTTATAGTTCTATGAGACAATAAAGACGAAAAGCATCAAGTTGCCATTTTGTGCACTGTGATGGTCTCTGTCACTGTCTCTGAGATGCAGTTTACATCCCGTTGTACACATGTTAAATAAATCACCTGATCCCTATTCGACATGTTCCTTAGATGATGAGCTGTGGGGGTTGATGGTTAGGCCCCCGGCTCCAGCAGTGTGGAAGGCAGTTTGATGCTCCACCTGCCATGTTGTTTTGAGTCATGGACAAATCACTTATAATGTTGTTGGGAACTTGCGCCTATACACAGTATTGCCGACATGATTCTAACGTGATGCGGTAAGTGTTGGTAAGTTAACACAGGCATTCGGTATATCATCTTGACTAACTTAACACCTTTGCACTTTTGATGACCTTTCCCTTAGGTGCCAGAACTACATAAGTCTTGCAGAAAGCGTGGGAATCGGCAACCCATACAATCAACCCTAAATCCCCCTTTGTTTGATGGTTCCATTTTGGGTGTTTTGTGCAAAATAAAAGTTATTTTTCTCTTAAGCATTTCTTGTGCATCTCAAACTTGACCCTAAATGTTTGGCATAGACCCACCATTTCACTCCTGCCATAGTGCCATAGATGGAAAATCTGGTACCTGTATCACAAATGAATCAGTTCATTGTCAACCAGTGGGTTGAATTTGGCCTGTCTACCAACAAAGGGTGGTTGACCACTAAAGCCTGGGTTAGCAGGGCAAAGGATTTCTTGGTACGATTTTGGTCATTTTGGTCGCCATACACAACAATTTTACTACAAATGCAAGGCTGGATAAGTGTGACATCCAGTTCAAAGGCTCCTCCGGAAAATGTACATGTCCCAAAAAGTAATGCCTGGAATAACGTGTGCGTCAAAGACAATATGTGTCGTATGTGAAATTGAGGCAAGACTATGACCCAGGACAATCAGTGGCGTAGCTTACAGACTTATGGGCCCTGGTGCAAAATATATAACCACTGGTAAATAGTGTGGCACAAAGACTGGTTAAATGCTGATGCAGACATGATAAAACTGGATGGGAAACTGGCACTGCACACAGCCAGGCACTGGTTAAATGAGTGGCACACAGACATGAGTTATGTAAAAATGCTTTGTATACAGACCACTGGTAAAACAGTTGGCACACAGACTGGTGTTTTGGAACTTGCATAAAATGGGGCCTTCTTAGCCATGGGCCCTGGTGCGGTCGCATCCCCTGCACCCCTGGTAGCTACGCCCCGAGGACAATACATGACAACACATAAATAAGCACTTGACTAATGTCACAGATAGGAATATGTAAGGGGAGACGTTATTGTGTTTCGTCTTAAAGCTGCACTTACCGATTTATCAAGTGTTACACCTATATGGCGGTTGTGGCGGTACGCAACTTTTGCAAACCAATGTACAGGTCAATAGCATTTTTTATGATAGAATCTTTAAGGCAGGAGACATTATGAGATTTTGCAATGCACAAAGAACGCTATCCAGCTCAAGTATTGGCTAAAGCAGGCAGAGGAGGGTACATAGCTTGAGGCGTTGTATTCGATGTGTAGGAAATATCACATATTATAAACTAATAACTTGAATCATTTCCCTTTCTTTTGCCTTAATGGCCCAGTCTGAACAACAGGTACGTGACTTGGACTCTAACGATCAGCTCATTTATTTGGAATTGGGAGCCGGAGCCCATCTGGAATATACTAATCTGCTGTGCATGTGGGGGGTTATCACAAGATGCTCTCTATAAAGGATGCCGCATCCTTCCCCACACAATCCTCTGGGCTGAGGAATTCCCAGCTGTGACATCAAATAACAAGTGACTACTTTAGCTTGACATTTACACACAGTGACACACGCTAATCAAATCTTCTTCACATTATAAATTTATACGGATTTATACTCGCTCTGTTTGTAAACTGCGTCTCCTTGGAGGATCTGTGATAACTGGTGCTAGAAAAAAACTGTAAAGTTGCCACACACCTTAGAATGTGAGGGGACCAATCATAAAACAATCGCCTTGTAATTGTCAGACCAACTGGCTGAATATATTTAGACGGATTAACCACACTCCCTTTTACACAATTCTTTTAAAATGGCGTGAAAAGCAAAAATTAGGCTGTAAGGCATTGGGCAGCTATATGGTTAAATAGGTCTATGTCAATCAGTGACCCGGATTTGAACATGTTAGATGGACGCTAACATAGCGTAAAACCTGCGTGTTATTCCAACCTGACAAACACCAGAAAACAAATTCCATTATAACAGGTGAATAGATTTGCTGCTGTTGTGTTGGGATTATAAAACCATCACATGATTATAATATCACCTGGCATACATAATGTCCTTGGATGTAAAGGGTCTTTCCTATGTAGACGAATGAGATTCCATCTTCTTCCAGAATGCATAATTTAATCTCCCATATGTTAACTCTTTGATGTTTTTAAAAAGCTCAGAAATACTCAAGCTCACGACCAATTTCTTTATCCCACCCCGAACAATTAGTCTGTCAGGATATCTCTCCCCCCCGACAGAAATCCAGGTGGTAAAAGACGAATGAGCAGAATCTGACAGGATTACTGATTCCATCCACAATATACACTTGAGCACATAATAATTGCTGGGTCCTGAGGACCAGTCTGGAGACGTAGGGATGCAATTTTGGGGTCATTCACATTGGCCATTAATATATGCAAACACTAAACATTTTCATACAAGAATTTCACTGTGCCCTGCAAGAACCAAGATGAATTTTCATGAAAGTGCATCCCAGTTGGAGTAATGCAATATTGATGGGAGCAGAGAGTTCCTGGTTTACTGAAGGCAGCAGTACAAAGCTTCTAGGTAGTTATATAACGTGGAAATCCACGTGTCTGCCTCCAGCAAAAAAAGGGATTAATATCTCCCTCCACGTCCCAACTCCACTATCATTCAGATGGAGCTTTCATAGAGAGGAGTTGATTTGTGAGAAAAGGTTAAACATGGGAAGAATAGATTAAGAAAAGAGACATATCCTATAGGAGTGAGCTAGACCAGTAAGTTATTTACTGCAGGGATCTTATTCTGAATGGATTTTTGGGGAACAATTATATTTGGGCTATTCTTAGCAGCTGGATTGTCCGACAACACGTTATAAATGAATGAATTAGTATGTTAGTGCTGTGTAAAGCCAAGTATCTAATTACTTGTAGTTTAAAGCGAAATCTTTAAAGGCAAGTTCACCCCTCAAATAAAAAATGTGTATAGGTAAATCCCCTCCAACCCCAAAAACTGCAATGTTGAATCTGAGAGATGTAAGACTAATTGATTTTTATTTCAAGTTGAATAAAGACATACGTCATCCACTCCAACCTACTCAGCCATACCCACATTGCCTACACTGTTTATCCAGTATGAAGGGGACAAAAATCCTTCCTGTCTTTAAGTGGCAATTGGAAATATCCCTGATCAGCTTCACTTGTATGTATTAATACCAGTAACAGTCCGTTGTTTTAGAAACTCATCAGCTTTTTTTTTAAAACTATCATTGAACCTGCGTCACAACTTCCAATGGAAGACAGTTTCATAAGCTTTACCGGTCTCACAATGAAAATACCTTCTGAACTTCTAAACTCATTTCTTCCAGTTTTAGGAGGTCTACATGTTCTCTGACTTTTCTATGTTGAACACTTGCACCAGATTTTTAGATCTTTAGTGTGCATTATCTTATCTTCAATTCAAGCTCCCAGTCCCCTGTTATTTTGTGCCTTTCTCTGAACTCTTACATTTTCATGGCCCTTTTGTACATAGGATACAATCTGTACTGCATATTCCAAATGAGGCCAACCAATGCTTGGTTAAAGAGGGAGAATTATTTTTTTTTTACTTGAATCCATACCTCCTTATACAAGACAATGGGGCATATTTCTAAAGGTTTGTGTTAACTTTCGCGTCCGTTTCGCGGAATTAACGCATAAATCGCGGTTACCGCGATTTATAAAAGTCCGAAAACGGCGCGAAAAGTTAACGAAGCGTTAACCTTTCGCGGCGATACTTACCTGTTACCGCCGCTTTCTATTTATAAAGCGGCTGGTACTGGTTTCGCCCGGCTAGTATCGGCTGTTTTACTTCGCCACCTTGAAGGTGGCGAAGTCAGCCGATTACTAACCTCCGTGGCGGGGATGGGCAGGCAACCCGCGGCGGGTGGTCGACCCCGCCACGGAGCACGCCCACACCCACCCGCCGGCGGCGACGCGCGGCGCCACCCCCGCCGCCTTCCCAGCAGCCCTCTCCACCCGTTCCCCGCTGCGGACAATCTCGGAAACGGGAGGTAGGAGGGGCTGCGGGAAGGGGGCGCAGCAGGTGGTCGCGACCACCCGCCGCGCACACCCCTACCCGCAACCCCTCCAAGCCCCCCGCCCCAGCGCTCCCGGGGAGGGGTAAGGGAGGGAGCTGCTGGGAGGGTGGAGGTCTCCAGCGGGGCCTTTGGGGTCTAGGGGGTCCCGCAGCTTCGAACCGGACCCCCCCCCTCCCCGGCCCTTATAGGGCCCTTGCGGCACTGACAAGTGCCTTTTCGGGGGTCCCCGCAGCTCGAACCGGGACCCCCAGTGCGGCTCTTAAAAGAGCCCTTGGGCGGCGTCTTCTTTCTTCCAGTCCCAGCGACACAGCTCGCCGAGGCCGCCGACCCCCGAGAGGTACCCCTGTGCAAACAGGGGTACCACGCGCGGGCGCTGGCGACCTCAACGAGGCCGATGTTGCCGGCGTCGCGGACACCAACCCCACTCAGGTCGCCGATGCCAGGCAGACTCCACTGCGGCGCCAGTGAGCCTGCCCGCTGGCACCGCCGGCCTCAGCGGAGCCGATTGTTGCCAGCGGCTCTTCTTCTTTCTTCAGCCATCTACTGCGATGGCATCTGTGTTCCGCGGCGGAAAGCTCTCTTTATATAGTTTGCAGAAATCCTATAATCCTGTTTCTGATTGTCCAATTTTAATACTTGTTTACATTAACCAATCAGATTTCTGGAAAGTGAGTGAGTCTGCCTGGCATCGGCGACCTGAGTGGGTTGGGTTGGTGTGCCAGCCCGAAGACGTCGCTGGTCAAGACAGCCGGCAACATCGGCCTCATGGGTCGGCCGGCGCCCGCCGGGGTACCTCTCGGGGGTCGGCGGCCTAGGGGAGCTGGTGCGCGGGACTGGAAGAAAGAAGACGCCCCCAAGGCTCTTTTAAGAGCCGCACGTGGGGTCCGGTTTCGAGCTGCGGGACCCCCGCCAAGGCACTGTCAGTGCCGCAAGGGCCCTATAAGGCCGGGGAGGGGGGTCCCGGTTCGAGCTGCGGGACCCCTAAGCCCAAAAGGCCTTCTCCAGGGCCTCCACCCTCCCAGCGGATCCCTCCCTTCCCTACCGGAGCGGCGGGGGGGCTGGGAGGGGTTGCCGGGGGGAGTGATTGCCGGGAGCGGGAACGGGTTGGGAGGGGCTGCTGGGAAGCGGCGGCGGTGTGGTCGCGGGGGGGCGTATGCCCGCCCCCTTAGTAGAGGCGTGCGGAAGGGATTTTAAGTCCCTTCGCGGCGATACTTACAGTATCCGCCGTGAAGGGGCTTAAAATTACCGCAGCATATCCGGGAATAGCGCTCGCCGTTATATAATACGGGAATAACGCTATTTTCCGCCGGCCACGATGCGGCGGCGGTAATTTTTTGGCGCTATTATCGTTGCTTTATAAATATGCCCCAATATCTTGCAGGAACTATAGCTGCCTCGCACTGCTTGCTACATTAAGGGAATGTCCGCATAAAAAAACTTTTTTTGTTCTGGTAGAGCACCCCCAAACCCCTTTTTGCATTATATAGATTTGTCAAAGATGCCTCTGAGGGCATCCCTCGTTGCCTGTGGGCCACCCCTGATCCTGTTTCGAGCTCTTATACAAGCAAAAACAGGAGCAGTGCCTCACTTCTGGTTGGGGCTGTCAGGCAATTGGCGTCAACTTGAATGACAGCTGCGACGAGAAGAAAAAGCTTGTCAGAGCAGTGTAGAATGGCAGGGGACTCTTGGGTCAGGTAGGCCCTTTAGAAGCATCTTTGACAATCTTCAATCAACGCTAAAAATGGAGTTGGGGGGGGCTCTATCAGAATATATATATAAAAAAAATTAAAGTGACATGCCTTTTAAGTTTGTTATCCACCAAAACTCCAAGATCCCTTTCCACAGGCATTCACTTAACACAGACCATTAGTAGTAAAGCAGGACAGGGATTTTTTATGTCCAAATGGCATCACTTTACATTTATCACATTGGATCTCATCTGCCACTTAGCAGCCCAATGTGACAATCTATCTAGAGCCCCCTGCAACGATTGCACATCCTCTGAAGTTTTTAATGGTTGGAAACATTTTGTGTTGTCACAAACACAGAAACCTTGCTGACAATACCCACTTCCAAATCATTAATAAATAGATAAATAGAAATGGCCCCAACAAAAAACCCTGTGGCACCCCACTTAGCACTTTAGTCCATTAATGATGAAGCCCCATTAAGACGATTCCTCACTGGGAAAAGCACTTTTTGCTATCAGTTTTTATTTAAAAAAAACAGGAGGTTAAGGACTGTGTGCCTTACCCATTCTTTCTATAAAACATTGAGGAGCAGGGAAGTTACAGAACTTACCTGGTCTCTCACTCCTCCACCACCTCCTCTGACGGTCCCGAAAGACTACAGGGTTATTCAGTAAAAGTTATTATCGTTTCAAATGGTTTGCTAATTTTGCCCCAACCAATCAGATGTTAGCTTTCAAATGTTAAATAAGTTCTGATTGGTAGAGGGAAGTGTAGACTATCTGGGCACTTTCTATGAATTTCTGTTATGGTGGTGGGGCTGGGGGACCCATATTATAATATATACGGGATTTAACATAGGGGGGGAGAGAAACCGGGGGAGGAGAGGAAAGAGGGAGAGGGAGGGGGGGGGACTCTCCTGCACATCCTCAGACCTTGTCGAGGTTGAGACAGGCGAGGAGAGCCACACAGAACGTCTACACTACACTTTCCTGGATTTTGGAGGGGCACAGCATGGCAACCATAAGGAGCTGGGCTAAGGTAAGGATTTTTGTACACTAGAGAGTGGGGGCCAGTATGGGGGTTAAATTTGAGTTTGGGGGTGGACATGCCCTTTAAATGAAGAAGTGTAAATTCTAGTGTAAAACTATTGAGGATGAAACATGGCTAACCTTACCTATGCAGGATACAGTGATACCAGTCTCTATAAACTGCTACACTCTACCACCGACTGCTATTAAAATGTATAGACGATCCCAGAACTAACATCCTCACTTAAAAGCACTTTGGATGCATTCCATGAAACAATTTGTTAGAATTTTATACACAATATTTGTATTACATTATTTCAATGCTTTTATTTGTCTTTTGTTTAACCCCAGGGATGCCCAACCTGCCGCCCTGCAGATGTTTAAAAACTACATGTCCCAGCATCCTTGTTGCAAAGCAATAAACAGAGGGTCCATTTGGTTTCCGCGATTACCATTATAGCGAAAACACAGGCCAATTGTGAGCGAAAAACGTGTGTGCAAACGCGCGAAAAAACACGCTAGTGTGGCCTAGACCTTAGACATTTGATAGAATTGGTGATCGAACATCAAATCTATGAAATGTCACATCAGTACACCGTGTGTAGGGTTAAAGAAATAGCCACATGATTTTTAAAGGAATCATGGAGGGAAGAAAGGAACATATTTCTATTTAAGGTTTTTACCTCTTCTCTTTAAAGGGGCCGTTCAGTGGAAATGATCAATATTTGTTAAAATTGTAGTTTGTGTAATGCCTATTAGTTATCTACATATCTCGTCCCATGTAATAATCAGCTGATTTTATACCCTTTGTGTTCCCTGCTGTTGACATTAGTGAGCTGACATTTCAGGTTCTAACTGTCCTTTTCTTCCCAGGATGCATCACAGTCTTGGAATGTTTCCAACAGTAATTTCTACTGATTGCTGTTGGATGGGTGCAAACATGCTCATATCTCTACTGAGCAACTGATTCAACCCAGGGACTGGGTTAAAGGCAAAACCTAATGGTCTCTTACTAGGGGTCCCTGCAAACAGGAAAGTCAGTATTTTGGTTACATTTATTTATACACATTGGATGAAAAAATATGCTCTTTTTCCAGAAAAGCTAGTGGTATTTGCACTGACTCCTCTTAAAACTAAACACATAACCAGTATGGGGGCGGGGTTTACACCTCAGAGACCTGTAGGCACGAAAGCCCCACCCCTAAACCAGACCACACCCCAAAGAAAAATAGACAGTATAGATGCTGGGGAGATTGACAAGTTGCCCTTGGCATTTTTATAGTATGCCTAATGGTAAGTCCGAGCCTGCCTGTATGAAATCTGGCAGAGCTAAGTACCAGTTCATTGAATGCTATTTGGCTACACTGGGAACAGATGCAGCAGTTTGATTTCATGAGAGAGTGGTTGGTGACTGGGGGCAAGTGCATCCTTCAAGGGTTTCAGGGTCACTGCGGCACAAGACCCAGAAGGAAGTTTACTGAACAAAATACTACCATATATTCTATATAAATATAGTACTTATAATAATATTATATATAAGCTCTACTTGACATAATTATAATGACAACTGGCCAATACAGATGTCCCCTTTACTTAATATAAAGTATATTCAATAAAGGGCACTATAATCCCCCCCCCCCCCACTACGGGGCCCCATTGTGTAGTGTAGTTTAATCCTACCTCAATCACCAGCTCCATATAGTTCTATGGTTTCTGCCTGTGTCCCCCCAAAGTCCCCAAAAACTGCCCACCAGGAGGATAGCAGAGTCCATATAGGACTCGCCTCCTATCTGGCCTCCGGGAGAAGTTTGGCATGCGTACGCAGCCCCCCTCCCACCCTCCCCTCCGTTTGCGATCCCCCTCCCCCTAACCATAAAACCCCTTGCCCATATAATAGAATATGTTCCCCCAGCCCAACTGCAAAAAAAATTTTAAGAAAGTCCCAGAACTCTACTTACCTTCCCTCTCTCCCCCGGATTCTGAGAAGCGGCAGCTGCGTCCGTGATTGGCTGCCTCTCAGCCATCACGGACGCGGCTGCCGGTCCCGCCCCCCTGCAGTTGTCAGGTCTTGAACAAAGAAGGCCGGGCCGAGCATCGGAGGAGAGAGGGAAGGAAGTAAAAAGATCTGGAACTTTCAGTGAAATACACTCCAGCACACCTCAATGGCACGGGCTTTGGTTGGTAGGTGCAATCCTCCCAGCCCTCCACCATAAGGGCCACAGCATATGGCAAATGCAAAAAGTTGGAGGAGCACACTACTTGTTCTCAGTGTTTTATTTCAGCAAAAAGACTAAGTTTCGGTTCCCTCTCAGGTATAGATCTGGTCACTTTCTTAAATTGTGTTTATATCGGTTGGGGCGGGGAGACAAGTTATTCTATTATGTGACAAAAGTTTATATTAAGGGTGGACATGCCCTTAAGGCTGGGTACACAACAAGCAGATTTTTCAGCCCAAACGACCAATATCATCAGTGGGGGCAACCCCTGTTCTGACAGAAATTGCTGAATATTATCTGTCTATTGGGCAAGATGGAACATTTCCATTACCGGCTCAACCACCCCAGGATTCTAATGTCTCTTCCTGCTCACTAACTCCATCACAGGTTAGCAGGTACAGTAAGTGCTGATGTAAACCCAGTCTCAACACCTCAGGCAGCTGCAGGGTTAATGTCAGGGAGGTGTTCGCCGATCGCCAGGCAGATCAACGAAACGACCCCCGAATGAACGCATACACACAGACGATTCGGACAAAACAGATGGTCGTCGTATGTAGTGCTCGTGATGCTCGACCGTTGTGGGGTTGTTGCTGCAAATTGAGTGCGTGTACAAACCTTTACAGTCTGTGTAACAACTATGGGACCAGGAGAAGTGGAACAGCAGACTGCAACTGAGCAGGCAGAAAGGGTGGTTCCAGGCACCAGTAATCCCCCCTAAACAAGCTCGATGCTTTTCTGTATTTAGGGCTAGGCCATACTGCTGCGATTTTTCAAATCATTGGAATTGCGGGAATGGCAATGCAACAAAACGCACTGTTTTCAGGATGCGATTGCACTGCGATTTGATTCCGCATATTTAAATCCCAATCGCATGCGTTTTTCCAATACTTAGTATGTCGTTGTGCTAATTGCAGCAACCAATCAAATGTTTTTAAACTGCCATAGACCCCTAGACCAATATGATGGTCTCTAAGATTAATACATTTGGCAAACTTTTCATCTATAACACAATTGTTTTAAATAGGAAAACAGTAACAATTCCTTTGATGGGTAGAGAAAGGCTGCTAAGATTCCCGTGCATGTTCCGTACCTAGTATTAAATTAGGATTGTTAAATTTGTTTGCTTAACTGCTATTTTGTATCAGTGATTGCAAATGATTATACGTATTCATTAGAGACACTCATAGAAGAACTGATAACAAGACATAGGCTGCAAATGGTGCACACAGCTTATTTAGGATCAATTTCTAATGATTTTGAACTAAACACATAATGAAGTCATTTGTCGGCTGCTGTTTGAATGTCTGTATTGCATGTTAACAATTCTCTTAATAAATTAGGAGACCAGGAATGGAACCTACTTTATCATTGCTTAATAAAGGAGTAAAATTGATTCTACATTTTTAATAATTAAGGAATATCAGACCTCATTATTAAACCTAACTTAAAGGAAATTGTGGTTCCAAAGGAGTCTTACTCCAATGAACCCTGGAACACACTCTCGGGGCAACCCAGATTTCAGAGGTCCGCGAATCATGGATCTTGCGGAATTCCACTTCTGAACTTTTTGACGAAAATCCTGAATGTTCCCCCCTCCCTTGGAAGGGCCTGTGGCCATGACAAGTGCTTATGGGGCTTAAGGGGTTCCGCAGCTTGAACCGGGAACACTCCCCTCCTGGCACTTAGAAGTGCTTTTGGCACTGACAAGGGCATATGTTGCTGGTCTTGTAGGTCACAAAGAGGTCCTTGCAAGGGCCACAATGGTCCTTTGAAGGACCCTGGAGGGGGTCCCAGGTTGATCGCGGGCCCCCTGAGTGTGCTACTTCCGTTTTTTTTTTGCTTGTCTTCCCACGGGGAGGTGTGCCCCAGACCATTTTTAAGTACCAGAACCATTTACAGTCACCACTGCTATTTAAAACCAATATTTTAGGTGAAAATTTCTGAATACTTTCTCCTCCCATTGACTTTAATGGAAAATTTTTCGAATTTCATTTTTTCCAAAATCCTTGGCAGAACAGATTTTCGGAAGTCCAGCGATCTCTTTTCCGGCTATCTGCAAACCTTGTATAGGTTATAAAAAGTCCTATTGTTTTAGACCTTTATACTGCAGAAACACTACATTCTGTCTGTAAAAAGATTTAGAAGCTGGGGCGGTTTTCTGATGACAGGGAGCATGCTCAGACCCACATACAGGGAGAAGCAGAGTGTGGTCAGATAATGTCACTCAAGCAGCTGAAAGCAGAATTAGGAGATTGTTAAGTCAGTCTCAAGGATAACTTTGGATAGCTTCAGTTGTGATTCAGTGCTCATTTAAAGTGCATTTTAAAAAACAAATTCAGGTTCTAAAGTTGCTTACCAGCCTTCATTCCTTGGCTGCTGCTCAGCCAATCAAAGACGCGACTGCCGGTCCCGCCCCTCTGTTTGAATTTCTTGCAAGCAGAGGGCCTGGCAGCGCGGCGGAGGAAGAGGGAAGGTAAGTAATGTTTTGGGCATTTCTGATAATACAAATATGCGGTTGGGGTGGGGGGACAGGGGGAATGGGGATTATTATGCAATTTTTTTTTAGAAGGGTGGACATACCCTTTAAAGGCTGACCTCTGGTTTCATTAGAGGCAGGATGCAGGCTGCATAGATTGGTTAGCCATACAGAATTTGAATCAATGAACTGGTACTTAGCCCTGCACCATGTAGATCTCAGTTTTAAAGTGAATGGTGGCTACATGAGTGGATCTGTATGTATAAAATTAAAAATACAGACATATATACGGTAAAAGGGCATGTCCACCCCAAAAATATAATCACCCAATACGGCCCCACTGTGTATTGTAATAAAATCTTACTTACATCCAGCTCCAAAGGGTTTGCTTTAATGTCCCTCCAAAGTCCAGAAAACTGACCACCAGGAGTCTGGCAGAGTCCAATTAGCACTCTACTTCTGTTCTCCCCTTCAGGAGAAAAAATACATAGCACTGCAGACCCCCCCCCCCTCATTTTCCTCTCCCTCACCCTAGCACAAAAACCCTTGTGCTGTAGTGTAGGGCTCCCTCCCCCGATCATTAAGTCACTTTGCCTTTTCCCCGGCGATCTGCACAGCCGGAAGCCGCATCGTGATTGGCTGACCGTCTCGTGCGCGTCTGCCGGTCCGCCCCTGCTTGCAGTTTCATGCAAGCAGAGGGCCGTGACAGATCACCAGGGGAAGAGGCGTAGTAAGTAATGATCGGGGGAGTTTTGCAGGAGATACCTAAAGCATTTGGGGGTAGGGGAGGGAGTCCTACACTAAAGCAAAATTAAAATGGAGTGAACATGCCCTTAACCCAAATTTAAGTCTGCAGTAACTCAAGCCCTAAGCATTTCTTAGTATACGATCCAATGTAATATACAGTAACTATTAAAAGGATATGATGGACCATACATGAGACTAATATTCCTACAATCCACATCCTTAAAGGAGAATTAAACCAATTTTTAATACTCAAATCTGAGAGCAACCCCACCCCACCCTCGCCCCGATAACACTAATAAACTGTAAATGACCACAACCTAAATGACATTAAAGTAAATGAACCCTCTGAAGAACATGGATAAGATAACTGTGTATGTAAGTACACTTCATTGTGAAGTGACTTCAGTCACATGGTCTCCTCCCTAATGATGGAACTGGAAAGGATTGGCTAGAGGCTACTAATAGGCGTGACCTGCTGAACTAGTTCCTGCAGTAGATTAGAACTGCGCATGTGCAAACAACACAATAGTCAGTGACACACATGCGATACTGCATTGCTGGTAAATAAACACAAACCCCATGGTAGAAAGGAAAAATTCCCAGCACCCATATTAAATAAGAGGTCAGATACATAGTCCTGCGTTTAATCAATGCACTATGCCTTCTGATTCAGTGTTGTTTCTAAAGCCTTATGTCCTTAATATTAAAAAAAACCCCTTCATTTCCTTTCACTTTGTTTCAGCTGCTCTGTAATGGAATATAGAACCAAATAAACAAACTGGCACAAGAAGACAGAAACACGTGTCAATGAAACTAGAATCTCTCATGAGAAACCAGTGAGACAGCAGTGGATCCATGGCTGAAATGCAAGTCTGCTCACTGTTGGTTAGAGAAATATGCAAGACCTAGGAAAGTGTCCATACTGCAAATCCTCCTTATTCCCTGGTCTTGTAATAAGAAAATTTCCAAGGCAAATTGTTTCAGATCCACCATTCCTGGCCAGAGCTGCGGAACAAGCACAACCTGATTAATTGCAAGTAGACATTTTTAGATCACGTGGATATTGACAAACCAAGAGACCGAAGATGCTGATGGATGTCATTCGCTCGGCAATGTCGAACTGAGCACAGTTTGTAACAGTTGATTTACTGTTGGGTTCTGTTGTAGGTTGGAGCTGTTTAAAGAGAGACGTAGAGTCTCCAGCAAGTTTAACCGAGATATACAAGAGCAGGTTCTAAAACCAACACTGATGCAGAGACAGTAGGAACGTGGGAAATCTCTGTTGACTGAAGCTCTGGGGATTGTTACATTTATTAACTTAAGGGGCAACTTATAACCTAAACAGGAGTGGAGAGGAGCAAGTAATCCTACCTTCTACAATGAAAATATTTATTGTTACTAGCCGAAGTCATACATAGAAAGAGTTATACAACCTATATTTGTAACAATGAGGTTTAAAGCACCGAGCGACTAAACTTCTACAGTTAATTACTTTTAAATGAAAGGGCGTAGCCACCGCAATCTACAATCTCTTCTCACTCCCTCCCCCAACCAGAGATTGTTAATTTACTTACCTTTTTTGCAACCAGGTAACAAAAGTGCCAGAGGAAGAGTGGGTAAATAAAGAGAGCTCAGGGACTGCGGGATGTAAGTATAATGATTTCATTTTGGGGGTGGAATATCTTTAAAATAATTGTCCTCCTACCTCCAGAAAGATTTTTTTAGGGTGTAGTTGCCTTTAAAAAAATCTGAAAAAACTGTGAAGGAGATGTTCGGGGAGATTCAATACACAAAATCCACGTTTTACCTTCCACAATCCCGCGATGCAGTACCAGACGCAATACCTGACACAGCACCAGGTTGTGTGGGCCCTGCACTTTTTCCCCCTATATTGAATCTGATTGGGGGTGACTGCACGGCTGCAATATATGATGAAAGACAACACACAAAAGAGCTACAAGCAGCAAGATCTGTTGGGTAGAATTTGGCTTCCGTGCAGAGTTTTATGCAATGCATTTTTAAAACTGTAATGCTCCTTTACCAAAGACTTTCCCACATATAATTCCACTGTGAATATCTTTATTTTCCAAGGAAACACTTGCAGGGGGATGCAATATTGTTTATGAGCCCATTTCTTTGTGACAATAAGTGCAATATGGAAATAAGGAGACAAAGGTGATTCTATTGTGGGGCTTTTACATCCCTATTAAATAAAAAGATGGGGCAATGTATATAGAGACACTATCCCTCTCTAGCCCCAAAAGGCAATGCACCAACCCAATAGTGTCTCTCTATGCATTGCGAATGGAGGTTAACCCAATCCGAATCTTTAACGCCAGCTATTTGCTTAAAGGTTGATATTAGCTTGGTGCATTGGTTGGGGCAGGTGTGCCCCCTCTTTTGACACGGCCACAAACGCCATTATTTCATTATAAAGCCAGCAAAATATTGTATGGATTCAAAGGAGAAAAAAGTTATTCTCCCAGTTTACAAAGCCATCAGTAAGCATGCAGAGAAGGGCAACTAATATAATAAGGGGAATGAGGAGCTTGAATATGAGGACAGACTGGATAAGTTACAATTATGTGTATGAAACATTAACGGGCCATACAATAAACTATCGGGGCATTGTCACCAATAGAACATGTCAGGGACTCAGGGGACACACGGACATTGGAATTCAGTTTTATTGAATAAGGGAAGGTAAAGGATCTGAGGTAAGACACAGCTGAATTCCAAAAATGTGTAAGTACGAGTGGAGATACCCTTTAAGATTTGAAGGCAAGAAGTTTAGTCTTCAAGTTCGGAAAGGGTTTTTCACTGTGGGAAGGTAAAGCTATGGAACTATCTTCCAGTGACGTTGTTATGCAGGTCATTGGTCAGTTTCGAAAAAAACTGGATGAGTTTCTGCAAACAAGGAATGTGCAAGTTACTGGTATTAATACATAAAGTAGAGTTGGTCCAGGGAAATTTCCGATTGCCACTTCGGAAAGGAATTTTTTTCCCTTCATAATTCTGGTGGTTTTTTTTTTTTCTTCCCTCTGGATCAACAGTTAAGATTATGGAAATGTGGGTATTGCCGAGTAGGTGGACTGGATGGACGGATGTCTTTATTCAACCTCAAATTCTATACTATACCATTCTATACTTTTCTAAAGCCGCATTAAACCTGGTGCATTGGCACAATGGGGTCAACATGGTTTTATAATGAAATAGCCAATAGTGGCTTTTATACACTGCCCTGTTAGTTTTAAAGTTAACTTTAACTTATTCCATCATGAAGTAAGAGCCCCACTAAATCCAACCAATAAGGATTCAACAGAGTTCTGACCTGAACCAGTTCCGGCTGGTTGAAATGTCTTGTAGTTTAAAAGAAGAACTAATAGTTTTAACTTGGAACTACCGTATATACTAGAGTATAAACTGAGATTTTCGGCTAAAAAAATAGCCGAAATCGAGTCTCGGTTTATACTGAGTCAAAGACTTACCTGCTCCGGTGGCCGCACACTCCGCACCCTCTGCTGGCTGACGTCACTTCTCGGCGCCGGGTGGTGACGTCAGCCAGCAGAGGAAAGTGGGCATGCGGCCGCCGGAGCTTAGAAGAGGATCCAGAGCAGCCTGCAGGGAACATGTGAGAAGGGAAGAGAAGGCAACTGTGGGGATTTAGAAGGGGGGAATGCACAGAAATTCCTGCAGTGGCTATTCCTTGCCACTGCAGATGTTGGAAACTACAAGTCCCCTGGGGGATGTAGTTTCCAAACATCTGGAGTGCCAAGGAATGAGGCTTTGATTGCCTTTTAAATGGACATAAGAATTCCCATACAGTATAGCCAAATACAGTATGGCTATTACTGTATGGGACTTCTGATGTTCATTTAAAGAGCAACTAAAACAAAAACAATAAAGAATTAGAAAAGAATGTTATCTATTTCTGCCTTCTGATTCTGTATTGTTTTGAGGCACTTGCCCTTTAAATGGACAGCAGAATTCCCATACGACAGTCCCATACAGTAATAGCCATACTGGTTTGGGCTATTACTGTATGGGACCACTGCATGGGATTCTGCTGCCATTTAAGGGCAACTAAAGCATCAAAACAATACAGAATCAGAAGGCAGTTGGTCATAATTTTACATTTTTCTTTTCAGAGGTAAAAGTGGGTGCCTCCGTTTATACTCGGGTTGGTTATACTCAAGTATATACGGTACTGATATTTTGATCACAGAGAATCCACAGCTGTAAAGTAGACAGGGCCTAGATCCCCTACTATGTAGAAGTCTTTTCTACCAGGGCTCCCGGTGTTTTCATGGTAGGAATTTCACAGTTCCGATGGGCGTTTGTTCAAACCTGGGTCTGTTCCAGAGCCTGAGCAGAAAAAACCTCTGGCAGGTGTGTACATCCTGCTAACCTGATATTACTTGGATACTGTGGGTTTATTGAAATGAATCATATTGCCCTGTTCTTGTTTTCATTTTTTTAATTTGCGAATGAAGGAGGAATGGAAATATATGTGAGGTCTGTTCCAATGTTGGGTCCGATGGAGCTATATGATAATGAAATGTAGGAGATTACATTTGATGGGAATTGTGGTGTATGAATTCCTCTTAGGGTTTAATAAAAAATATTGGTTGGTTTTTTAATGATATTTGCTATTTTTATTTTATAGTTATGATATGAAATGGGGATAGATAGAAATATTCCATATTCTACATGAAAGGGATTGGTAACTTCTGGTGTGGGCTGGTGAATCTTAAGTGATAAATCATAAACTGCCGTTGGTATAAAATGTCTAAGTCGCTTACAAATGAGTAGGAGATCCAACGATTGTGCAAAACCTGTCCTTGGTCTGAACATGTGAATTAAGGTTACAGGACCTGGGATTAAAGGATTTTCACATTACAGTATTGCTAGTAGGTTTCCAATGCTACCGCATTTGGCATTATTTACTATGTTTATTCTCCATAGAGCTTTCTATGCTGTCCATTAATAGAGCTCATGCGACCCCATGCCCTTCGGTAACAGAATATTGTCCGAAAAGCAGTGCTAACACATGGTTACACTGCACTGTAGTGTGGTAGCAGCATAACTATCCTTTAAGGCTAAGGCCACACTATGACGGATGGAAACATGCGAAACTGGCACTGATGTGCTGCGTACCTGCAATATTGTGCAATGGACAGCAAAAAAAATTGGGATTGCATACGGATCGCAGCACATGCAATGTGGCATGAGAAATCACGCTGGTGTGCAAACAAATAAGGAAAATACAACGGCAATCTCTATCTCCCTGTTCCTTGCGTGCACGTCCAGAGGGCTCCACAGCAACACCTCCAAAGCAATAAGGAAAGATAGGACGGCACTTGGCTTCACAAAATCACTTTTACTTTTCGTCATTGTTAAAATAAAGGCTCTTCTCGGCCACAAAGACTCATCAAGGCAAACAGTGTACAACCAGCAGGTATTAACTATGGTTGTACACTGTTACCTGTGGTTGTACACTGTTTGCCTTGATGAGCTTGTGGCCAAGAAGAGCCTTTATTTTAACAATGACGAAATAAAAAAAGTGATTTAGTGAAGCAAGTGCCGCCATCTTTCCAAATCGCGCTGGTGTGCCCTAGCCCCTAAACCAAGAACGGAATCATCTTTACCAAGTGCTGCTTTGTTAAGTAAAAATATGCTTGGCCTATGTAATAAAAGTTCTTATTGTTAAAAATGGTGCTAATCTGCCCTAACCAATCAGTTGTTAGCTTGCAAAGGGACATAACATCTGATTGGTTGTGGCAAAATTAGCTAGCACCAGTTAACTTTTATTACATAGGCCTGTTAGTGTTAGAGGGAAAAGTGCACCAACCAGGTTCTTTTTATTGCTAATTCAATATGGAACACAGATAATGTGCAAACAATCAATAAAGTGGGTTAAGCATACTTATTTACTGAGGAGGGGATAAAAGTAATTCAGTCAAATATGAATATCATCAGATGTGGTGATTGATGGGAATAGGGCAGGTACAGAAACCCTCATCAGGTGTAATGAGCACACTCATAACAAGAGCCAGTGTGAACAATGCCATATTAAGATATGTAAAGTTAAAGGCCATATTCACCTCCCACAGAATTTTCTACTTTTTTTTTTAAACCTTTTCAACCTTTAGGTTGTTTTTAGGGTGTACAGGGCCAGCATTTGGATATGATAGAAAACTTACTTGCAGCAAATATAACACAAGTAGAGTCGCTTTTAGCAAAACTCACACTACATTAAACAGGTTTGTGATATTGTGAACTACACGTTTTATCAATACAGTTATGTTCTGACTAATCAGCATTACCAACACAACCAATACAGTAATTTCACTTGTGCCTGCCCCTTGACTAAAAAATCGCTGTTCCCACTTTCCAGTAGACACACTGTATGTCAGTGTGATGAGTCGAGATAAACAGAGATTGTTCTGTATATTGTTCTTGTATGTTAACTGCACATAACCGCCACACAATGTAAGTACAATCCTCTGTCCTTGATCAATGTAAACAAATCACAAACATGTGTCCTTAAATTTTTACGAGCCAATTTACAATCCATATTCTGTCCTTGTCCACTAAAGATGATGAAACTGTCAAGTTTTAACCTATTAAAGCGCCATACTGCGGTATCGCAATGTTCGAACAATATTGTGAGGGTAGAAAAAAAAACGCAATGGTATTGTATGGGATCTATGTTCGCGGTCATAGATCTTACGACCGCAATAGTTAATTTATGACCGCTATTGCAGATTATGACCACGATTGTAAATTTACAATTGCGCAATGCTGGTTAAAGGTATCCAAAATGTGGCACAAAGTTTCGAAAATCCATTTTGAACCCAATTGAATCGGAATTTTTTGGATCACAATTTTTTTATTATTCAATTGTAATTTTCATTAGAAATTTAGTTTCCAAACGCGGACTAATCACTCATTACCACCAGGGTGAATCCAATGAGGGGGAACTGATACATTTGTTCCTCGTTAGGAAATTCCCAGATTGTTATACTTGTTCTCATTGAATTGAAATAGAATATGTGAATGAATGGAGATGATAAACTAATGTTCTGTGTGTTGGATATGACATCCAGTGAACACCACGTGGTGAGGGTAGGGATTCCCTAGCTGTTCCCAAAATAGAAGGGCTGCTTATGAACAGAATAAGCTACTTTCGCTCTTGGGCGACACTTGACAACCAAGAAACTGCACAGGTCAACCTTATGTGTAAGTTATAGGCCGGAGGGCTACAAAGCAATAAAATAAGCACAGGAGAGCCCACCTCCCCCACCCTTGTCACAAAGGTGTTAATTCAACCCCTATCAATAACAAAGGCTGAAAACACAGAGGGCACCAGAAGACTGTAGACAAATAATGTCAGTCAGCACTTGGTGTTGCTTTGGGATACATACAAAAAGGTGATCACTCTTAGATCATTTTGGGTCAGTTTTTTTAATTTAACTAAAAATTACACATTTTTTTTCAGCACAAAGGATGTTGGTTTTAACACAGATTGGTCTTTACCATTACAGACTCATCGTTTTGCCTCTTTGTTTCTGAAATGAATGTACATAGACTTTATCCTTGTCCCTTTTTACAGAAACAGCCTGGATGATAGATCTTGATCGTGAATAGATCATTCTTATGATGTTATTGGCTACCACGCATTTCACCTCCATTTTTTTCTTATGAAACTTGGCACATATTCAGTAAGATGTCAATCAATTTCTAATTAAATAAACCGTATTTCAGTATCACCTTGAAAAAAGCAGAATTGTAAAAAAGTGAGAACATGTGACTGAACTTACCCCTTATTATGTTCTATAGGTCAAAAACAGTCCTTGATTCGTATGCATCTTTATTAATGTGGTTAGAAGTAATAAACCACTGACATTCAGGAAAATGGCTTTAACTTATATGCCAACCAGATATCAGTTATCTAAAGGGCTAATAACATGAAACCAATTAAAACAGTAATACATGAGAGCTGAATAAGAGAGGCAGCCATACAAGTTTTGATTGGTTCCTATGGACCGACAGATAATTATCTAAGAAGAGAACACCAGAAAGATTATGACATTGAAAGACTGGTCAGCCCTTGTGCTGAATTAGAGAAACATGTCCCCCAATAAATGGTCAAATGTACAATATTTGGTAGATCAGTCCAATGACAAGCTTTGTGTTGGTAGCAAAATATAAACGTATTATATTCGCTAGACATGTTCTACCTTGATATTCATAATGAAGCAAATATCCCCCCCCATGCCGCCATATTGGACAACTTGCTGCAATGTATCTTGATATCTTACTTCAACAGGCACATTTGTGGTTCTACAGATAGTGGATAGCACACATTGTGTGACAATAATCTCATAGTGGTAGCAGCAGCAACGTCCAAAGAAAGTGGTCGGCAGGGGCAGGTGCGTAGCTACCAGGGAAGCAGGGGTGGGGGGGCAACCGCACTAGGGCCCAAAGTTAGAGTGGTGGATTGGCTTTATAACCTCCCTCCCACAGGTACAAGGCACCACTGATTTACAGTATTCTTTTAATCCCATTCAAGAAAGTGAAGTAATTTATGGTATTTTGTCTGACAGGATGTGGGAGGGTGGTCTAGGCCCTGATATGAGAGAATAGCGGGGCCCTTAGTTGGGTCCTGATGCAGGAGGGCCCAGTTCCCAATAGCAGGATAGATAAAGAAAACATATAACCTTATCGGCACCATCCTCTACATGGTAATCCTATTGCTTTGGTAGCTGTTCAGTTAACATACAGAATAGTCAGGATACACAAAAGCAGACGAGACATCTCATTCATTCCTTATAATAAAATGATTTGTGAATAGAAGTCTGTAGCCCACTTTGTGCTTGGACATTTGGTCATCTTCAAGGTCACATGTAACCAGCCATGAGCTACCTTGGGGGGTGTTTGTATATAGTAATACAGCACAGATAATCTTAATCTTACTAGACTCCCCCACTTTATATGTAGCAATGTTCTGAATGCTAATCTGTAAATGAGTTAATATTGAATTGAATGGATAGTCTGATCACAATGCAGCAGACAGTGTAAAGTGATACACCCCTCTTACTGCAATACATTTCTTTCCCATCCCCTGGAGAAGGTCTTGGCAGACTGGAACCTAAATCTGCCTTATGTAGAGTGCCCCGAACCTGGCATACCCCGTGCAAAGCATTTTAAGAGGGTAAGGGGGGAGGGGGGGGAGAAAGCAAGTGCTAAAAAGCAACCAAGCTATAAGTTTATTAGGAAGGAAAAAGAAAAAGGCAAGACCAAGTACTGTCCATGGTAATGTGCACTAATAGAGTGTCATACATTGTGGTACATTGTGATACTTGTATTTTAGGTCCCTGTCTTCATATGCAATAAAACTTACGAGAGCAGCAGCACCAAGGACAGTTCCCTGCACTCTGTCCCTTCCTGTTCTCACATCAGCTGCACTGCCAACAGACCTTAACTGTGAGCTACAAGGAAACACATGGGTACCACTGGTCTCAGTGTCTGGATTGTTAAAGAAGGACAGTTCAGTGGAAATGAAACAATATTTGTTAAATTGTTAGTTTGTGGATGCCTTCTTAGCTATTCTACATATTCTCCCCATTGTGAAAAAATCAGTTGATTTCATATACGGGGGCGTAGGAATCACTAGAGCAGCCATAGAAGTTGCTATGGGGCCCAGAGCAAAGGGGGCCCTGTCTAGAGTCCCTGCAGACATGTCCACCCTCCTAAGCAAATGTTTACCTAAAAGCCACAGTTCAGTCCCACAAACCACATTTTTAGTTTACTTAAACCTTTTAAAGGATATGTCCACCTTTAAATAGTTTTAATATGATGTTCCCCCATGTCTGCCAGCCCCAACCGCATATATTTTATTTTCAAAAGCGCCCCAAACTCTTACATTACTCCCCTCGTTCCTCCGCCGCAATGCCGGCCCTCTGCTCTGCAAGAATGCAAGCAGAGGGGCGGGGGACCGGCAGTCGCGTCTGTGATTGGCTGAGCGGCAGCCAATCACGGACGCGGCTGCCGGTCATTCAGTGCGAGGAGAGAAAGAGGAGAAGGTATGTAAGAGTTTGGGGAGCTTTTGGAAAATAAAAAATATGCGGTTGGGGCGGCAGACATGGAGGAGGGAACAAATATTAAGGGGTGGGTTTTTATGCTAGGGGAGGATAGTAGAATGGGGAGGGGGGGGGAGAAGGGCTGCAGTACGCATGACAAATATCTACCTGAGGCAAGGTAGCAGGCAGAGCCCTGCATCCTCCTGTGGTTAGTTTTGGGACTTGGGGGGGGGTCTACAGGAGAACCCTATGGAGCGGGATGTGAGGTAAGGATTACACTACACACATGGTGGGGCCATTACTGGGGGGGGGATTATAGTTTTGGGGGTGGACCTGCCTTAAAGATGCCAACAGGTTTACGTAAAATGAAAACAGGGTTTGTGGGGCGCGACGTACGTGAGGTACATTTCTTCTTAGTAGGGTGGACATGCCCTTTAATAAAACCTGCTGCGGTTAGGCCAGATTAGTTTGAACTGCACCAAACTAATTTTTATTGTGGGGGGGGGCCCATTTAAAATCTTGTGTGGGGCCCTGTTATTAACTAGCTATGCCACTAATTTCATACCCTGGCTGTTCTCTGCTGTTGACATTAGTGGCTGACAATTCAGGTTCTAACTGTCCTTCTTCTTCCCAGGATGCATCACATCCTTGGAATGTTAAACAATAATTTCTACTGATGACTGGTGGATGGGTCAACATGCTCATATCTCTACTGAGCAACTGAATCAACCCAGGCGTGGGTCAAGGGCAAAGACCATAACGGTTCTCTACTAGGGGTCCTGCAAACAGGAAGTCAGCATTTCGGTTGCATTTATTATACACAGACAAATGCAGAATTGGCCGATTAAGGTCATTGGGATGAAAAAAATACTGCTCTTTTTTCTGAAAAGCATATGTATTTGCACTGAACTTCCCCTTTAAATGGCCATACATGGGTCAACTGGTTGCAAACTAATACAGATTTGTCTATACAACTTTCAGAAAAAAATTCAGTCAGATTTTGATTGATAAATTGATCAAATTGATTAGGAGCCAATCGACGAGTGAGTGTGAGAATCAGTTTTTGACTGATTTTAATAAAGTTATCGAATCAATTAAAACGTCAGTCTGTGTATGGCTAGCTTTGGCTACACTCAATGGATAGCCAAATGGATATTTATCTCAATTAAGAAAAGTTAGTCTCTTCCTATTTACAAAGCAGATGTCTCTGCGTTATATACAGAAACGGACATGTCCCCCTGCAACTACCAACTTTACAATCATCTCCATTCTCTTTTCTTTATTACTTTTTTCCCACACTCTCCTAACACACACTATGTCCTATTAATTCCTCACCCACCAGTCACTATGTCCACTTCTACATTCATCCACCATCACACCATGTATCTACACCCAATACCACTTTCACCACACCAACCAAACACCTTTACATGTATTCTCACTTCACACTCCCCTACGAATCCCTGCAAGACACTACACACTCACCACATTGATCCTTTTCCCCCTCCCCAGTCGGACCTGTGTGTGACATCATCTTACCCCACCCAGTTCACACACACTCACCTGTCCGTGTGCACGTGGTTCCTATTAGTGTGTTACATATTGAAACCAAAATGTGCGTAATTTTTTCCACTTTCTACTCTTTTCAACAAAGTTTGCAGTTTTTTCATTGTGTAAGCCCCCTAGTTATGCTTTCTGTGCTAAAGTTTAAAGGGCTGTAAATAGGAGCGAGCTTATCTGCCAAAACTGAGGCAATAACAATAATACTTATCCTTAAATTTTGGTTCGGAAAACCATTAGTAAAGAAAGAAACATCAGTGGGGTTTGGGGGTAGGTTGCTGACAGGGAAATAGTTTACTTTTAAGGGTTGAGATACCCTTTTAAGAGCAAAGCAAGAGCAACTGCAAAACGCAAACTGCTGTAGTGAAAGTTTTTTTTTCTTTCCCCCCCCCCCCAAAAGTTTATCTTTGGTTATGAAAAAGTAAGGAAGGGGAATACAATACTGGGGGGAATACAGTACAAGGGGGTGTATACTGTACTGGGGGAATACAGTACAGGAGGGAATACAGTACAAGGGGGTGTTTACTGTACTGGGGGAATACAGTACAGGAGGGAAATGCTGTAATGGGGGAATATAGTTAATGGGGGATACAGTACCGGGGGAATGGAGGACTCTCCTGCACATCCCAGACCTTGTCGAGGTTGAGACAGGGGCAGGATGAGCCACACAGGACGTCTACAATACACTTTCCTGGATTTTGGAGGGCACAGCATGGCAACCCATAAGGAGCTGGGCTGTAAGGTAAGGATTTTGTACACTAGAGAGTGGGGCCAGTATGGGTTAAATTTGAGTTTTGGGGTGGACATGCCCTTTAAATGAAAGAAAGAAGTGTAATTCTCAGTGTAAAACTATTGAGGAGAAACATGGCTAACCTTACCAATGAGGAGATCCAGTGATACCAGTCTATAAAATGCTACACTACTACCACCTGACTGCATTAAAATGTATAGAGCGATCCCAGTAACTAACATCCTCACTTAAGCACTTTGGATGCAGTTCCATGAAAACAATTTGTAAGAATATATTACACAATATTTGTATTACATTATTTCCAATGCTTTTATTTGTCTTTTGTTAACCCAGGGATGCCCAACCGGCCGCCCTGCAGATGTTTAAAAACTAAATGTCCCAGATTCCTTGGTTGCAAAGAATATAACAGAGGGTCCATTTGGTTTCCGCTATTCCATATTAGCGAAAATCACAGGCGGCAATTGTGAGCGAAAAACGGCGTGGGTGCAAACGCGCGAAAAACACGCTGTGTGGCCTAGACTTAGACATTTGATAGAATTGGTGATCGAACATTAAATCTATGAAATGTCACATCAGTACACCTGGTGTAGGGTTAAAGAAATAGCCACCTGATTTTTTAAGGAATCATGGAGGGAAGAAAGGAAACATATTTCTATTAGGTTTTACCTCTCTCTTTAAAGGGACCGTTCAGTGGGAAATGATCACATTTGTTAAATTGTTAGTTGTGTAATGCCTATTAGTTATTCTACATATTCTCTCCCAGTTGAATATCAGCTGGCTTTTATACCCTTTGCTGTTCCCTGCTGTTGACATTAGTGAGCTGACATTTCAGGTTCTAAAATGTCTCTTCTTCACAGGATGCATCACAGTCTTGGAATGTTCCTAACAGTAATTTCACTGAGTGCTGTGGATGGGTCAAACATGCTCAATCTCTACTGAGCAACTGATTCAAACCCAGGTATGGGTAAAAGGCAAAAACATAATGGTCTCTACGAGGGGTCCTGCAACAAGAAGTCAGTATTTTGGTTACATTTATTTATACACATTGGATGAAAAAATAACTGCTCTTTTTCCAGAAAAGCATGGGTATTTGCACTGACTTCCTCTTTAAAACTAAACACATACCAGTATGCAGGGCGGATTTACACCTCAGAGACCTGTAGGCACGAAAGCCCCCACCCTAAACACAGACCACACCCAAAGAAAATAGACTGTATAGATGCTGAGGGAGAGATGACAGGTGCCCCTTGGCATTTTTATAGTATGCCTAATGGTAAGTCGAGCCTGCCTGTATGAAATCTGCAGAGCTAAGTACCAGTTCATTGAATGCTATTGGCTACACTGGAACAGATGCAGCAGTTTGATTTCATGAGAAGTGGTGGTGACTGGGGGCAAGTGCATCCGTCAAGGTTTGGCTTTCTGTGGTCACGTGCGGCACAAGCCAGAGGAAGTTCATGACAAAATACTCCATATATTCTATATACATATAGTACTTATAATATTATTATATATAAGCTCTACTGACATAATTATAATGACAAACTGGCCAATACAGATGTCCCTTTACTTTTAATATAAAGTAATTCAATAAAGGGCACTATGATCCCCCCCCCCCACTACTGGCCCATTGTGTAGTGTAGTGTTAATCCTAAGCTCCACATCCCAGCTCCATATAGTTCTAGGTTCTCTGCTCTAGCCCCCCAAAGTCCAAAAACTGCCCACCATGAGGATGCGAGTCATATAGGACTCTGCCTCCTATCTGGCCTGGAGAAGTTGGCATGCGTACGGCAGCCCTTTCTCCCCTCCCCTCCCTCCGTTTTGCGATCCTACCCCTAACCATAAAACCCCTGCATATAATAGAATATGTTCCCCCAGCCCCAACTGCAAAAAAATATTTAAGAAAGTCCCAGAACTCTACTTACCTTCCCTCTCTCCCCCGGAATTCTGAGAGCCGGCAGCTGCGCCGTGATTGGCTGCCTCTCAGCAATCACGGACGGGCTGCCGGTCCCGCCCCCTGCTTGCAGTGTCTGCAAGCAGAAGGCCCGGGCCGAGCATCGGAGGAGAGAGAGGAGGTAAGAAAAGATCTGGAACTTTCAGGAAAACACTCCAGCACCACCTCAATGGCACGGCTTGGTTGGTAGGTGCCAATCCTCCCAGCCCTCCACCATAAGGGCCACAGCACAATGGAAATGCAAAAACGTGGAGGAGCACACTACTTCGTTCTCAGTGTTTTACTGTCAGGCAAAAAGACACATAGTTTCGGTTCCCCGGTCCTCAGGTATAAAGATCATGGTCACTTCTTAAATTTGTTTTATATCGGTTGGGGCGGGGAGAGTTATTCTATTATGTGACAAAAGTTTATATTAAGGGGGACATGCTTTAAGGCTGGGTACAACAAGCAGATTTTTCAGCCCAACCGACCATATTCATCAGTGGGGCAACCCCTGTTTGGACAGAAATTGCTGAATATTATCTGTCTATTGGGCAGATGGAACATTTCCATTACCGGCTCAACCACCTCCAGGATTCTAATGTCCCTCTTCCTGCTCACTACTCCATCACAGGTAGCAGGTACAGTAAAAGTGTGTATGTAAACCCAGTCTCAATACCTCAGGCAGCTGCAGGGTTAATGTCAGGGAGGTTCGCCGATCCGCCAGGCAGATCAACGAACGACCCCCGACTGAACGCAATACACACAGACGATTCTCGGACAAAAAAGATGGTCGTCGTATGTAGTGCTCGAACGTTGGGGGGTGTGCTGCAATTGAGTGCGTGTACAAACCTTTACAGTCTGTGTAACAATCTATGGGACAGGAGAAGTGGAACAGCAGGACTGCACTGAGCAGGCAGAAAGGGTGGTTCCAGGCCAGTAATCCCCCCTAAACAACGCTCGATGCTTTTCTGCTCATTAGGGCTAGCCATACTGCTGCGATTTTTCAAATCATTGGAATTGCGGCAATGCACCAAAAACGGCATGTTTTCAGGATGTCGATTGCACTTGCGATTTGCATTCCGCTTTTAAATCACAACGCATGCGTTTTCCAATACTTAGTATGTCTGTGCTGCTAATTGCAGCAACATCAAAGTTTTTAATGAACTGCATAGACCATAGACCAATGATTGGTCTCTAAAGATTAATACCATTTGCAACTTT
Source organism: Hymenochirus boettgeri (assembly GCA_019447015.1). Lineage (NCBI taxonomy): Eukaryota > Metazoa > Chordata > Amphibia > Anura > Pipidae > Hymenochirus > Hymenochirus boettgeri. Next base: position 39,974,994 of record CM033476.1, read on the forward strand.
CATCTAAACACAATGTTTTAAATAGAAAACAGTAAACAATTCCTTTGATGGGTAGAAAGGCTGCTAAGATTCCCGTGCATGTTCCGTACCAGTATTAAATAGGATTGTTAAATTTGTTTGCTTAACTCTGCTATTTTGGTACTAGTGATTGCAAAGATTATACGTATTCATTTAGAGACACTCATTAGAAGAACTGATACAAGACAATAGGCTGCAAATGGTGGCACACAGATTATTGAGATGCAATTTCTAATGATTTTTGAACAAAACACAATGAAGAGTCATTTGTTTCGGCTGGTTGAATGTCTGTATTGCATGTTAACATTCTCTCTTAATTAAATTAGGAGACCAGGATGTGAAACCTACTTATCATGCGTAATAAAGGAGTAAAAATTGACTACATTTTAATAATATAGGAATATCAGACCTCATTATTAAACCTAACTTAAAGGAAATTGTGGTCTCCAAAGGAGTCTACTCAATGAACCCTGGAACACATCTCTCGGGGCAACCCCAGATTTCAGGGTCCGCGAATCATGGATCTTGCGGAATTCCACTTCTGTGAACTTTTCTGAAAAATCCTGAATGTTCCCCCTCCCTGAAGGGCCCTTGTGGCACTGACAAGTGCCTTATGGGGCTTAAGGGGTTCCGCAGCTTGAACCGGGAACTCCCCTCTCCTGGCACTTAGAAGTGCCCTTTGGCACTGACAAGTGCATATGTTGCTGGTCTTGTAGGTCACAAAGAGTCCTTGCAAGGGCACAATGGTCCTTTGAAGGACCTGGAGGGGGTCCCAGTTGACCCGCGGGCCCCCCGAGGTGCTACTTCCGTTTTTTTGCTGTTCTTCCCACGGGACTGGTTCCCCAGGACCATTCTTAAGTACCAGAACCATTTACAGTCACCACTGCTATTAAAACCAATATTGAGGTGAAAATTTCTGAACTTTTCCTCCCCCTTGACTTTAATGGAAAATTTTTCGAATTTTTCATTTTTCCAAAATCCTTGGGCAGAACAGATTTTCGGAAGTCCAGCGATCTCTTTTCCGGCAATCTGCAAACCTTGTATCGGTTTATATAAAAGTCCTATTGTTTTAGACCTTATACTGGCAGAAACATTACAATCTGGCTGTAAAAGATTAGAAGTGGGGCGGTTTTCTGATGACAGGGAGCATGCTCAGACCCACAACAGGAGAAAGCAAGAGTGTGCAGATAATGTCACTCAGCAGCTGAAAGCAGGGAATTGTTAAAGTCAGTCTCAGGATAACTTTGGATAAGCTTCAGTTGTGATTCAGTGCTCATTTAAGTGCATTTTAAAAAACAAATTCAGGTTCTAAAGTTGCTACCAGCCTTCATTCCTTGGCTGCTGCAGCCAAACAAGACGCGACTGCGGGCCCGCACACTCTGTTTGCATTTTCTTGCAAGCAGAGGCCTGGCAGCGCGGCGGAGGAAGGGGAAGGTAAGTAATGTTTTGGGCATTTTCTGATAATACAATATAGCGGTTGGGGGCTGGGGGGATAAGGGGATGATTATGCAATTTTTTTTTTAGAAGGGTGGACATACCCTTTAAAGGCTGACTTGGTTTCATTAGAGGCAGGATGCAGGCCTGCATTGATTTGGTTAGCCATACAGAATTTGATCAATGAACTGGGACTTAGCCGCACACATGTAGATCTCAGTTTTAAAGTGAATTGTGCTACATGAGTGGAGTCGTATGTATTAAAATTAAAAATACAGACATATATACGGTAAAAGGGCATGTCCACCCCAAAACTATATGCACCCACTTAATGGCCCCACTGTGTATTGTAATAAAACCTTACCTACATCCCAGTCTCCACAGGGTTCTGCTTTAATGTCCCTCCAAAGTCCAGTAAAACTGACCACCAGAGTCTGGCAGAGTCCATATGCACTCTACCTTCTGTCTCCCCTTCAGGAGAAAAATACCTAAGCACTGCAGCCCCCCCCCCCTCATTTTCCTCTCCCTCACCCAGCACAAAACCTCGCTTTGCTGTAGTGTAGGGCTCCCCCCCCGATCATTACGTACTTTGCCTCTTTCCCCGGCGATCTGCACAGCGGAAGCCGAATCCGTGATTGGCTGAGTGCGTCTGCCGGTCGCCCCTGCTTGCAGTTCATGCAAGCAGAGGGCCGTGACAGATCACCAGGGGAAAGAGGCGTAGTAAGTAATGATCGGGGAGTTTTGCAGGAGACTACTAAAGCATTTGGGGGTAGGGGAGGGAGTCCTACACTAAAGCAAAAATTAAAATGAGTGAACATGCCCTTTAACACCAAATTTAAGTCTGCAGTAACTCAAGCCCTAAGCATTTCTAGTAATACGATCCAATGTAATATACAGAACTATTTAAAAGGATATGATGGACCATACATGAGAATAAACCTACAATCCACATCCTTAAAGGAGAATTAAACCATTTTTAAAACTCTATAATCTGAGGCACCCCACCCCCACCTCGCCCCGATAACACTAATAAACGTAAATGACCACACCTAAATGACATTAAAGTAAATGTTAACCCTCTGAAGAACTGGATAAGATAACTGTGTATGTAAGTACACTTCATTGTGAAGTGACTTCAGTCACATGGTCTCCTCCCTAATATGGACTGGAACAGGATTGGCTAGAGGCTACTAATAGGCGTGACCTGCTGTAACTAGTTCCTGCAGTAGATTAGAACTGCGCAGTGCAAACAACACAATAGTCAGTACCACAAGCGATACTGCATTGTGGAAATAAACACAAACCCCATGGTAGAAAGGAAAATTTCCCAGCACCCATATAAAATAAGAGGTCAGATACATAGTCCTGCGTTTATATCAATGCACTATGCCTTCTGATTCCGTGTGGTTCTAAAGCCTTTATGTCTTTAATTATAAAAAAAACCCCTTCATATCCTTTCACTTTGTTTCAGCTGCTCTGTAATGGAATATAGACCAAATAAACAAACTGGCACAAGAAGACGAAGAACACATAGTGCAATGTAAACTAGAATCTCATGAGAAACCAGTGAGACAGCAGTGGATCCATGGCTGAAATGCAAGTCTGCTCACTGTTGGTTAGAGAAATATGCAAGACCTAGGAAAGTGTCCATACTGCAATATCCTCCTTATTCCCCTGTCTTGTAATAAGAAACTTTCCAAGGCAAATTGTTTCAGATCCACCATTCCTGGCCAGAGCTGCGGAACAAGCACAACCTGATTAATTGCAAGTAGACATTTTTAGATCACTGTGATTATTGACACACAAGAGACCGAAGATGCTGATGTGTCATTCGCTCGGCAATGTCGAACTGAGCACAGTTGTGTTAACAGTTGATTTTACTGTTGGGTTCTGTTGTAGGTTGGAGCTGTAAAGAGATAGTAGAGTCTCCAGCAAGTTTAACCGAGATAATCACAAGAGCAGGTTCTAAAACCAACACTGATGCAGAGACAGTAGGAACATGGGGAAATCTCTGTTGACTGAAGCTCTGGGGATTGTTACATTATTAACTTAAGGGGCAACTATAACCTAAACAGGAGGTAGGGCAAGTAATCCTACCTTCTACAATGAAAAATATTTATTGTTACTAGCCAGAAGTCAACATAGAAAAGATTTATACAACCTATATTTGTAACAATGGAGGTTTAAAGCACCGAGCGACTAAACTTCTACAGTTAATTACTTTTAAATGAAAGGCGTAGCCACCGCAATCTTTACAATCTCTCTCACTCCCTCCCCCAAACCAGAGATTGTTTATTTACTTACCTTTTTTGCACCAGGTAACAAAAGTGCCAGAGGAACGAGGTGAAATAAAGAGAGCTTCAGGGACTGCTGGGATGTAAGTATAATGATTTCATTTGGGGGTGGAATTCATTTAAAAATAATTGCTCCCACCTCCCAGAAAGATTTTTTTTGGGTGTAGTTGCCTTTAAAAAAAAATCTGAAAAAACTGTGAAGGAGATTTCGGGGAGATTCAATACCACAAAATCCACGCTTTTTACCTTTCCACAATCCCGCGCATGCAGTACCAGACGCAATACCTGACACAGCACCAGGTTGTGTGGGCCCTGCACTTTTTCCCCTATATTGAATCTGATTGGGGGTGACTGCACGGCTGAAATCTATTGATGAAGACAACAACAAAAAGAGCTACAGCAGCAAAGATCTGTTGGGTAGAATTTGGCTTCCGCAGATTTTTATGCAATGCATTTAAAACTGGTAATGCTCCTTTACCAAAGACTTTCCAACATATAATTCCACTGTGAATATCTTTATTTTCCAAGGAACACTTGCAGGGGGATGCAATATTGTTTATGAGCCCATCTTTGTGACAATAAGTGCAATATGGAAATAAGAAGACAAAGGTGATTCTATTGTGGGGCTTTTACATCCCTATTAAATAAAAAGATGGTGCAATGTATATAGAGACACTATCCCTCTCTATTGCCCCAAAAGGCAATGCACCAACCCAATAGTGTCCTCTATGCATTGCGAATGGGGTAACCAATCGAATCTTAACGCCAGCTATTTGCTAAAAGGTTGATATTAGCTGGTGCATTGGTTGGGGAGTGTGCCCCCTCTTTTGCACACGGCCACAAACGCCATTATTTCATTATAAAGCCAGCAAAATATGTATGGATTCAAGGAGAAAAAAGTTATTCTCCCAGTTTACAAAGCATCAGTAAGCATGCAGAGAAGGGCAACTATATAATAAGGGGAATGGAGGAGCTTGAATATGAGGACAGACTGGATAAGTTACAATTATGTGTATGAATACATTAAAGGGCCATACAAAAACTATCTGGGGCATTGTTCACCAATAGAACATGTCAGGGACTCAGGGGACACACGGACATTGGAATTCAGTTTTATTGAATAGGGAAGGTAAAGGATCTGAGGTAGACACAGCTGAATTCCAAAAATGTGTAAGTACGAGTGGAGATACCCTTTAAGATTTGAAGGCAAGAAGTTTAGTCTTCAAGTTCGGAAAGGGTTTTTCACTGTGGGAAGGTAAGCTATGGAACTATCTTCAGTGACGTTGTTATGGCAGGTTCATTGGTCAGTTTCGAAAAAAGCTGGATGAGTTTCTGCAAACAAGGAATGTTGCAAGTTTACTGGTATTAATACAAAAGTAGAGTTGGTCCAGGGAAATTTCCGATTGCCACTTCGGAAAGGAAATTTTTTTCCCTTCATAATTCTGGTGTTTTTTTTTTCTTTCCTTCCTCTGGATCAACAGTTAAGATTATGGAAATGTGGGTATTGCCGAGTAGGTTGGACTGGATGGACGTATGTCTTATTCAACCTCAAATTCTATACTCATACCATTCTATACTTTTCTAAAGCCGCATTAACCTTGGTGCATTGCACAATGGGGTCAACATGGTTTTATAATGGAAATAGCCATAGTGGCTTTTTATACACTGCCCTGTTAGTTTTAAAGTTAACTTAACTTATTCCATCATGAAGTAAGAGCCCCACTAAATCCAACCAATAAGGATTCAACAGAGTTCTGACCTGAACCAGTTCCGGTTGAAATGTCTGTAGTTTAAGAAGAAACTAAAGTTTTAACTTGGAACTACCGTATATACTAGAGTATAAACTGAGATTTTCTGGCTAAAAAAATAGCCTGAAATCGAGAGTCTCGGTTTATACTTGAGTCAAGACTTACCTGCTCCGGTGGCCGCACACTCCGCACCCTCTGCTGGCTGACGTCACTTCTCGGCGCCGGGTGAGGACGTCAGCCAGCAGAGGAAAGTGGAGCATGCGGCCGCCGGGAGCTTAGAAGAGGATCCAGAGCAGCCTGCAGAGGGAACATGTGGAGAAGGGAAGAGAGGCAACTGTGGGGATTTAGAAGGGGGGAATGCACAGAAATTCCTGCAGTGGCTATTCTTGCCATGCAGATGTTTGGAAACTACAAGTCCCCTGGGAGATGTAGTTCCAAACATCTGGAGTGCCAAGGAATGAGGCTTGATTGCCTTTTAAATGGACATAAGATTCCCATACATAATAGCCAAATACAGTATGGCTATACTGTATGGGACTTCTGATGTTCATAAAGAGAACTAAAACCTAAAAACAATAAAGAATTAGAAGAGAATGTTATCATTTCTGCCTTCTGATTCGTATTGTTTTGAGGCTTTACTTGCCCTTTAAATGGACAGCAGAATTCCCATACAGCAGTCCCATACAGTAATAGCCATAGGTTGGGCTATTACTGTATGGGACCACTGCATGGGAATTCTGCTGTCCATTTAAGGGCAACTAAAGCATCAAAACATACAGAATCAGAAGGCAGTTGGTCATAATTTTACATTTACTTCTTTTCAGAGGTAAAAGTGGGTGCCTCGTTTTATACTCGGGTTGGTTTATTACTCAAGTATATACGGTACTGATATTTTGATCACAGAGATCCACAGCTGTAAAGTAGCTACAGGGCCCAGATCCCTAACTATGTTAGAAGTCTTTTCTACCAGGGCTCCCAGGGTTTTCAATGGTAGGAATTCACAGTTCCGACTGGGCGTTTGTTCCAAACCTGGGTCTGTTCCAGGAGCTGCCAGCAGAAAAACCTCTGGCAGGTGTCATCCCTGCTAAACTGATATTACATTGGATATGTGGGGTTTTATTGAAATGAATCATATTGCCCTTGTTCTTGTTTACATTTTTTAATTTGCAGAATGAAGGGGATAATGAAATATTCCATATTTACATGAAAGGGATTGGTAACTTCTGTGTTTGGCTGGTGGAATCTTAAGTGATAAATCATAAACTGCCGTTTGGTATGTAAAATGTTAAGTCGCTTACATAATGAGTAGGAGATCCAACGATTGTGCAAAACCTGTCCTTGGTCTGAACATGGAATTAGGTACAGGACCTGGGATTAAAGGATTTTCACATTACAGTATTGCTAGTAGGTTTCCAACTGCTACCGCATTTGCATTATTTACTATGTTTATTCTCCATAGAGCTTTCTATGCTGTCCATTAATAGAGCTCTGCGTCACCCATGCCCTTCGGTAACAGAATATTGTCCGAAAAGCAGTGCAACACATGGTTACACTGCACTGTAGTGTGGTGCAGCATAAACTATCCTTAAGGCTAAGGCCACACTATGACGGATGGAAACATGCGAAACTGGCACTGATGTGCTTGCGATACCTGCAATATTGTGCAATGGACAGCAAAAAAATTGGGATTGCATACGGATCGCAGCACATGCAATGTGGCATGAGAAATCACGCTGGTGTGCAAACAAATAAGGAAACACCGGCACTCTCTATCTCCCCTGTTGCGTGCACGTCCAAGGGCTCCACAGCAACACCTCCAAAGCAATAAGGAAAGATAGGACGGCACTGCTTCACTAAAATCACTTTTACTTTTCGTCATTTAAAATAAGGCTCTTCTCGGCCACAAAGCTCATCAAGGCAAACAGTGTACAACCAGCAGGTATACTGCTGGTTGTACACTGTATACCTGCTGGTTGTACACTGTTTGCCTTGATGAGCTTTGTGGCCAAGAAGAGCCTTTATTTAACAATGACGAAATAAAGTAAAAGTGATTTTAGTGAAGCAAGTGCCGTCCTATCTTTCCAAATCGCGCTGGTGTGCCTAGCCTAAACCAAGAACGGAATTCATCTTTACCAAGTGCTGCTTTGTTAAGTAATAAATATGCTGGCCTATGTAATAAAAGTTCTTATTGTTAAAAATGGTGCTAATTCTGCCCAACCAATCAGTTGTAGCTTGCAAATGGTACATAACATCTGATTGGTTGTGGCAAAATTAGCACCATGTTAACTTTTATTACATAGGCCTGTTAGTGTTAAGGGGATTAGTGCCACCAACCAGGTTCTTTTTATTGCTAATTCAATATGGAACACCAGATAATTGTGCAAACAATCAATAAAGTGGGTTAAGCAATACTTATTTATACTGAGGAGGGATAAAAGTAATTCAGTCAAATATGATATATCATCAGATGTGGTGATGATGGGAATAGGGCAGTAAAGAAACCCTCATCAGGTGTAATGGCACACTCATAAACAGAGCCAGTGTGAACAATGCATATTAAGATATGTAAAGTTAAAGGCCATATTCACCCTCCACAGAATTTTCTACTTTTTTTTTAAACCTTTTCAACCTTTAGGTTGTTTTTAGGGTGTACAGGGCCAGCATTGGATATGATAGAAAACTTACTTGCAGCAAATATAACACAAGTAGAGTCGCTTTTATGCAAAACTCACTACATTTAAACAGGTTGTGATATTGTGAAACTACACGTTTTATCAATACAGTTATGTTCTGACTAATCAGCATTACCAACACAACCAATACAAGCTAATTTCACTTGTGCCTGCCCCCTGACTATAAAAATCGCTGTTCCCTTTCCAGTAGACACACTGTATGTCAGTGTTGAAGTCGAGATAAACAGAGATTGTTCTGTATATTGTTTCTGTATGTTAACTGCACATAACCGCCACACAATGTCAAGTACATCCTCTGTCCTTGATCAATGTAAACAAATCACAAACATGTGTCCTAAATTTTACTGAGCCAATTTACATCCATATTCTGTCCTTTGTCCACTAAAGATGAATGAAACTGTCAAGTTTTAACCTATTAAAGCGCCATACCTGCGGTATCGCAATGTTCGAACAATATTGTGAGGTAGAAAAAAAACGCAATGGTATGAGGATCTATGTTCGCGGTCATAGATCTTACGCGCAATAGTTAATTTATGACGCTATGCAGATTTATGACCACGATTGTAAATTTACAATTGCGCAATGCGGTTAAGGTATCCAAAATGTGGCACAAGTTTCGAAAATCCATTTTGAACCCAATTGAATCGGAATTTTTTTGGATCACAATTTTTTAATTATTCAATTGTAATTTTCATTAGAAATTTAGTTTCCAAACCGGGACTAATCACTCATTACCACCAGGGGTGAATCCAATGAGGGGAACTGAATCATTTTGTTCCTCGTTAGGAATTCCCAGATTGATACTGTTTGTTCTATTGAATTGAGAATATGTGAAATGAATGAATGATAAACTAATGTTCTGTGTGTTGGATATGACATCCAGTGAACACCACGTGGTGAGTGTAGGGATTCCCTAGTCGTTTCCCAAAATAGAAGGGCTGCTTATGAACAGAATAAGCTACTTCGCTCTGGGGACACTTGACAACACAGAAGAACTGCACAGGTCAACCTTATGTGTAAGTTATAGGCCGGAGGGCTACAAAGCATAAAATAAGCACAGGAGAGCCCACCTCCCCCACCCTTGTCACAAAGGTGTTATTCAACCCCTATCAATACAAAGGCTGAAACACAGAGGGCACCAGAAGACTGTAGAACAATAATGTCAGTCAGCACTTGGTGTTGCTTTGGGATACAATACAAAAAGGTGATCACTCTTAGATCATTTTGGGTCAAGTTTTTTAATTTCTACTAAAAATTACACATTTTCTTTTTCAGCACAAAGGATGTTGGTTTTTAACACAGATTGGTCCTTTACCATTACAGATCATCGCTTTTGCCTCTTTGTTTCTGAAATGAATGTACATAGACTTTATCCTTGTCCCTTTTTACAGAAACAGCCTGGATGAATCAGATCTTGATCGTGAATAGATCATTCTTATGATGTTATTGGCTACCACGCATTTCACCTCCATTTTTTTCTTATGAAACTTGGCACATATTCAGTAAGATGTCAATCAATTTCTAATTAAATAAACCGTTTTCAGTATCACCTTGAAAAGCAGACAGAATGAATGTAAAGGCTGAGAACATGTGACTGAACTTACCCTTATTAGTTCTATAGGTCAAAACAGTCCTTGATTCGTATGCATCTTTATTAATGTGGTTAGAATGTATAAACCACGACATTTCAGGAAAATGGCCTTTAACTTATATGCCAACCAGATATCAGTTATCTAAAGGGCTAATAACATTGAAACCAATTAATACAGTAATACATGAGAGCTGAATAAGAGAAGCTAGCCATACAAGTTTGATTGGTTCCTATGGACGACAGATAATTATCTAAGAAGAGAACACCAAGAAAGAATTATGACATTGAAATGATGGTCAGCCCTTGTGCTGAATTAGAGAAACATGCCCCCCAATAAATGGTCAATTGTACAATATTTGGTAGATCAGTCCAATGACAAGCTTTGTGTGGTAGCAAAATATAAAAACGTATTATATTCGCTAGACATGCTTCTACCTTGATATTCATAATGAAGCAAATATCCCCCCATGCCGCCATATTGGACAACTTGCTGCAATTGTATCTTGATACTTACTTCAACAGGCACATTTGTGGTTCTACAGATAGTGGATAGCACACATTGTGTGACAATAATCTCATAGTGTAGCAGCAACGTTCCAAAGAAAGTGGTCGGCAGGGGCAGGTGCGTGCTACCAGGGAAGCAGGTGGTGGGGGGTGGCAACCGCACTAGGGCCCAAAGTTAGAGTGGTGGATTGGCTTTATAACCTCCCTCCACAGGTACAAGGCACCACTGATTTACAGTATTCTTTAATCCCCTCAAGAAAGTGAAGTAATTATGGTATTTTGTCGTGACAGGATGTGGGAGGGTGGCTAGGCCCTGATATGAGAGAATAGCTGGGGCCTCTTATTTGGGCTGATGCAGGAGGGCCCAGTTCCCAATTATGCAGGATAGATAAAGAAAACATATAACCTCTATCGGCACCATCCTCTACATGGTGGTAATCCTATTGCTTTGGTAGCTGTTCAGTTAACATACAGAATAGTCAGGATACACAAAAGCAGAAGAGACATCTCATTCATTCCTTATAATAAAATGATTTGTGAATAGAAGTCTGTAGCCTACTTTGTGCTTGGACATTTGGTCATCTTCAGGTCACATGTAACCAGCCATGAGCTACCTTGGGGGTGTTTGTATATAGTAATACAGCACAGATAATCTTTAATCTTACCTAGACTCCCCCACTTTATATGTAGCAATGTTTCTGAATGCTAATCTGTAAATGAGTAATATTGAATTGAATGGATAGTCTGATCACAATGCAGCAGACAGTGTAAAGTGATACACCCCCTCTTACTGCAATACATTATCTTTCCCATCCCTGGAGAAGGTCTTGGCAGACTGGAACCTAATCTGCTTATGTAGAGTGCCCCGAACCTGGCAATACCCCGTGCAAAGCATTTTAGAGGGTAAGGGGGGAGGGGGGGAAAGCAAGTGCTAAAAAGCAACCAATGCTATAAGTTTATTAGGAATGGGAGAAAAGAAAAGCAAGACCAAGTACTGTTCCATGGTAATGTGCACTAATAGAGTGTCATACATTGTGGTACATTGTGATACTTGTATTTTAGGTCCCTGTCCTTACATATGCAATAAACCTTACAGAGCAGCAGCACCAAGGACAGTTCCCTGCACTCGTCCCTTCCTGTTCTCATCAGCTGCACTGCCAACAGACCTTAACTGTGAGCTACAAGAAACACTGGGTACCAGTGTTCCACTGTGTCTGGATGTGTTAAAGGGACAGTTCAGTGGAAATGAACAATATTTGTATTGTTAGTTTGTGTGATGCCTTCTTAGTATTCTATATTCTCCCATTGTGGAAAAATCAGTTGATTTCATATACGGGGGGTAGGGATCACTAGAGCAGCCATAGAAGTTGCTATGGGGCCCAGAGCCAAAGGGGGCCCTGTCTAGGTCCCCTGCAGACATGTCCACCCCCTAAGCAAATGTTTACCTCACAAGCCACAAGTTCAGTCCCACAAGCCACATTTTAGTTTACTTAAACCTTTTAAAGGATAGTCCACCCTTAAAATTAGTTTTTATATGATGTCCCCCATGTCTGCCAGCCCCAACCGCATATATTTTATTTCCAAAAGCGCCCCAAATCTTACTTACCTCCCCTCGTTCCTTCCGCACTGCCGGCCCTCCTGCTTGAAGAATGAAGCAGAGGGCGGGACCGGCAGTGCGTCTGTGATTGGCTGAGCGGCAGCCAATCACGGACGCGGCTGCCGGTCATTCAGTGCAGAGGAGGAAAGAGGAGAGGTATGTAAGAGTTTGGGGAGCTTTGGAAAATAAAAAATATGCGGTTGGGGCTGGCAGACATGGGGGAACAACATATTAAGGGGGTTTTATGATAGGGGAGGATAGTAGAATGGGAGGGAGGGGGGGAAGGGCTGCAGTACGCATGACAAATATCTACCTGAGGCAAGGTAGCAGGCAGAGCCCTGCTATCCTCCTGGTGGTTAGTTTTGGGACTTTGGGGGGGGGTCTACAGGAGAACCCTATGGAGCTGGGATGTGAGGTAAGGATTACACTACACTACATGGTGGGCATACTGGGGGGGGATATAGTTTTGGGGGTGGACATGCCCTTTAAAGATGCCAACAGGGTTACGTAAAATGAAAACAGGGTTTGTGGGGCGACTACGTGAGGTACATTTCTTCTTAGTAGGTGGGGACATGCCCTTTATATAAAACCTTGCTGCGGTTAGGCCAGATTAGTTTGAACTGCACCAAACTAATTTTTATGTGGGGGGGGCCCATTTAAAAACTTGCTGTGGGGCCCTGTTATAAACTCTATGACTAATTTCATACCCTTGGCTGTTCTCTGCTGTTGACATTAGTGGGCTGACAATTCAGGTTCTAACTGTCCTTCTTCTTCCCAGGAGCATCACATCCTTGGAATGTTCCTAACAATAATTTCTACTGATGACTGTTGGAGGGTCAAACATGCTCATATCTCTACTGAGCAACTGAATCAACCCAGGCGCTGGGGTCAAGGGCAAGACCATAACGGTCTTATAGGGGTCCTGCAAACAGGAAGTCAGCATTTCGGTTGCATTTATTTATACACAGACAAAATGCAGAATTGGCAGATTAAGGTCATTGGGATGAAAAAAATACTGCTCTTTTTCTGAAAGACATATGTATTTGCACTGACTTCCCCTTTAAACTGGCATACATGGGGCAACTGGGTGCAACTAATACAGATTTCTGTCTATACAACTTTCAGAAAAAAATTCAGTCAGATTTTGATTGATAAATTGATCAAATTTGATTAGGAGCCAATCGACTGAGTGAGTGTGAGAATCAGTTTTTGACTGATTTTAATAAAGTTATCGAATCAATTAAAAACGTCAGTCTGTGTATGGCTAGCTTTGGCTACACTCAAGGATAGCCAAATGGATATTTTATCTCAATTTAAGAAAAGTATGTCTCTTCCTATTTACAAAGCAGATGTCTCTGCGTTATATACAGAAAACTGGACATGTCCCACTGCAAACTACCAGCTTTACAATCTATATCAAGGCTTGCTGGGGATGTAGGAGTTGTAGTTCCAGCACACATTAGTACATTTCCCTAGTAAGCAAACACAACACTGAAAAGAACAAGCAAACTGTCCCTTTAAAAGGTTGTATAATCACCTGCTGTCTGGACAGGACAGACAGGCTCGGTGAGCTTTATCCGGGGAGAGAGGAAAAAGCTGTCCAAGTGCTACATATTCACAAAAGTTTGCAGTTTTTTATTGTGTAAGCCCCTAGTATCTTCTTGTGCTAAGGTTTAAAGGGCATGTAAAGGAGCGAGCTTACTCTGCCAAAACTGAGGCAATAACAAAATAATTATCCTTAAATATCTGGTTAGTAAAACATTAGAAAAACTGAATACATCAGGTGGGGTTGGGGGTAGGTTGCTGACAGGTGAATAGTTTTTACTTTTAAGTGTGGAGTACCCTTTAAGAGCAAAGCAAGCAACTGCAAAACTGCTGGAGTGAAAGTTTTTTTTCTTTCCCCCCCCCCCAAAAAGTTATCTTTGGTTAGAATAAGTAAGGAAGCGGAATACAATACTGGGGGAATACAGTACACTGGGGGTGTATACTGTACTGGGGGAATACAGTACAGGAGGGAATACAGTACAAGGGGGTGTTTACTGTACTGGGGGAATACAGTACAGGAGGGAAATGCTGTAATGGGGGAATATAGTTAATGGGGGATACAGTACCGGGGGAATACAGTACAGGGGGGAATACAGTACTTGGAGGAATACAGTACAAAGGGGGGGATATAGTTCAGGGGGAATACAGTACAAGGGGTGGTGTTACTGGGGGGAATACAGGACAGGAGGGAAATGTGTACGGGGGAATATAGTATGTGGGGATACAGTACTGGGGGAATACAGTACAGGGGGGGAATAAGTACAAGGGGGGTATACTGTACTGGGGAATACAGTACAGGAGGGAAATTCTTGTAATGGGGGAATATAGTTAATGGGGGATACAGTACCGGGGAATACAGTACAGGGGGAATACAGTTATGGAGGAATACAGTACAAAGGGGGGGATATAGTTCAGGGGAATACGTACAGGGGGAATCAGTACAGGGGGAATACAGTACAAGGGGGTGTATACTGTACTCGGGGATAAAGTACAGGAGGAAATGTGTACTGGGGAATATAGTTATGGGGGGATACAGTACTGGGGGAATACACAAACTGGGGGAATACAGTACAGGAGGGAAATGCTGTAGGGAATAGAGTTATGGGGGATACAGTACTGGGGGAATACAATACGGGGGGGGAATCAGTACAGGGGGAAATGCTGTACTGGGGGAATATAGTTATGTGGGGATACAGTACTGGGGGAATACAGTACAGGGGGAATACGTACTTGGAGGAATACAGTACAAAGGGGGGGATATAGTTCAGGGGGATACAGTACAGGGGGAATACAGTACAGGGGGGAATACGTACAAGGGGGTGATACTGTGTGGGGGAATACAGACAGGAGGTAAATGCTGTACTGGGGGGAATATAGTTATGGGGGGATACAGTACTGGGGGGAATACATACGGGGGAATACAGTACGGAGGGAAATGCTGTAGGGAATAGAGTTATGGGGGGATACAATACTACGGGGGAATACAATACTGGGGGGAAACAGTACAGGGGGAAACAGTACTTGGAGGAATACAGTACAAGGGGGGGATATAGTTCAGGGGGAATACTGTATTCCTCCAAGTACTGTATTCCCCCCTGTACTGTATTCCCCCAGTACTGTATCCCCACATAACTATATTCCCCCAGTACAGCATTTCCCCCCTGTACTGTATTCCCCCCAGTATTGTATTCCCCCAGTACTGTATCCCCCCATAACTCTATTCCCTACAGCATTTCCCTCCTGTACTGTATTCCCCACAGTATTGTATTCCCCCAGTACTGTATCCCCCCATAACTATATTCCCCCAGTACAGCATTTCCCTCCTGTACTGTATTCCCCGAGTACAGTATACACCCCCTTGTACTGTATTACAGTTACAGGGGGGAAATACAGTACTTGGGAGTATACAGTACAAAGGGGGGGATATAGTTCAGGGGGAATACAGTACAAGGGGGTGTATACTGTACTGGGGGAATACAGTACAGGAGGGAAATGCTGTACTGGGGGAATATAGTTATGGGGGGATACAGTACTGGGGGAATACAGTACAGGGGGGAATACAGTACAAGGGGGTGTATACTGTACTGGGGGAATACAGTACAGGAGGGAAATCTGTAATGGGGGATATAGTTAATGGGGATACAGTACCGGGGGAATACAGTACGGGGGAATACGTACTTGGAGAATACAGTACAAGGGGGGATTAGTTCAGGGGGAATACAGTACAGGGGGAATACAGTACAGGGGGAATACAGTACAAGGGGGTGTAACTGTACTCGGGAATACAGTACAGGAGGGAAATATGCTGTACTGGGAATATAGTTATGGGGGGATACAGTACTGGGGGAACAATACTGGGGGAATACAGTACAGGAGGGAAATGCTGTAGGGAATAGATTTATGGGGGATACAGTACTGGGGGAATACAATACTGGGGGAATACAGTACAGGGGGATGCTGTACTGGGGGAATATAGTTATGTGATACAGTACTGGGGGAATACAGTACAGGGGGGAATACAGTACTTGGAGGAATACAGTACAAAGGGGGGGATATAGTTCAGGGGGAATACAGTAACAGGGGAGATACAGTACAGGGGGAATACGTACAAGGGGGTGTATACTGTAGTGGGGGAATACAGTACAGGAGGTAAATGCTGTTACTGGGGGAATATAGTTATGGGGGGATACAGTACTGGGGGAATACATACTGGGGGAATACAGTACGGAGGGAAATGCTGTAGGGAATAGAGTTATGGGGGATACATTACTGGGAATACAATACTGGGGGAATACAGTACAGGGGGGAACAGTACTTGGAGGAATCAGTACAAGGGGGGGATATAGTTCAGGGGGAATCAGTACAGGGGGAATACAGTACAAGGGGGTGTTACTGTACTGGGGGAATACAGTACAGAGTAAATGCTGTACTGGGGAATATAGTTATGAGGGGATACAGTACAGGGGGGAATACAGTACTTGGAGGAATACAGTACAAGGGGGGGATATAGCTCAGGGGGAATACAGTACAGGAGGGAAATGTTGTACTGGGGAATATAGTTATGGGGGGATACAGCACTGGGGAATACAGTACTTGGAGGAATACAGTACAAGGGGAATATAGTTCGGGAATACAGTACAAGTGGGGGTATAGTTCAGGGGGAATACAGTACAGGGGAATACAGTACAAGGGGTGTATACTGTACGGGGGGAATACAGTACTTGGAGGAATACTACAAGGGGGGATATAGTTCAGGGGGAATACAGTACAGGGGGAATACGTACAAGGGGTGTATACTTTACTGGGGGAATACAGTACAGGAGGGAATGCTGTACTGGGGGAATATAGTTATGGGGGATACTGTACTGGGGAATACAGTACAGGGGGGAATACAGTACAAGGGGGTGTATATGTACTGGGGAATACAGTACAGGAGGGAAATGCTGTACTGGGGAATATAGTTATGGGGGATACAGTTACGGGGGAATACAGTACCTGGGGAATTAAGTACAGGGGAATACTGTAATACATTACCGGGGATCAGTACGGAAGGAAATCGTACTGGGGGAATATAGTACAGGATTGAAAACAGTGCGGTGGGAATACAGTACTGGGGGAAAAACTGGGAGAATATAGTACAATGGTGAATACAGTACAGTGGGAACACTAGCACTGGAGAATATAGTACAGGGGAACAACAGTACTAAGGTGAAATTGTACTGGGGAATATAGACTGGGGGAATACAGTACTAGGGGGAAAATGATACTGGGGAATATATACTGGGGGAATATAGTGCTGGAGGAATACAGTACTGGGGGGAACACAGTACAGGGGGGAGTACAAGTACTAGGGAGAAAAACGGTACCGGGGTAATATAGTACAGGGAATACATTACAGGGGGAGTACAGTACTAAGGGGAAACCGGTACTGAGGGATTATAGAACAGGGGGGTACAGTACTAGGGGAAAATGGTACTGGGGGAATATAGTACTGGGGAATACAGTACTAGGGGGAAAATGGTACTGGGGGAATATAGTACTGGGGGAGTATAGTGCTGGGGGAATACAGTACTGGGGGGAATACAGTACAGGGGGGAGTACAGTACTAGGGAGAAAAATGGTACCGGTGGTAATATAGTACAGGGAATACAGTACAGGGGAGTATAGTACTAGGGGAAAACGGTACTGAGGGTTTATAGAACAGGGGGCAGTACAGTACTAGGGGGAAAATGGTACTGGGGGAAATTAGTACTGAGAAAATACAGTACTGGGTAATACAGTACTGGGGTGGGAGTACAGTACTAGGGGGGAAATGGTACTGGGGAATATAGTGCAGGAAATACAGTACAGGGGGGATTACTGTACTAGGGAGAAATGGTACTGGGGGAATACAGTACTGGGGGGAGTACAGTACTGGGGGAATACAGTACTAGGGGGAAACGGTACTAGGGGAACAGTACTGGGGAGACAGTACTGGGGGATACAGTACTGGGGGGAGTAGGTACTGGGGGAATACAGTACTGGGGAGTACAGTACTGGGGGAATACAGTACTGGGGGAATACAGGTACGGGGGAATACAGTACTGGGGGAATACAGTATGGCAGGATACAGTTCTGTGGGAATTTTTTAAAATCTGAAATGACTCAGATGCCTGAAGCCAAAATCAGAGGGATTTTCTGGCTGATTGTGCTGGTTCTGTGGGGGTTTGCTGCAGTGGACACCATCTGATGTCGTTTGATATAAACATTCCGGTGAGTCTCTATTTATTATTTTACATCAATTGGATCATGCTCGTGATAGAGCAGAATAGAATAAAGTTGTCCCACGCCTCCAGTTCCAGCAGGTAAGATGGCCGTACACTGCCAATTTATTCCCATTAAATATATTATTTGCCACTAAACCTGAGAGCTGATAGCATCAAGGAACAGTACCAATATGCCTGCAATTAGATATTACACCTAGAAGTGGGCATCTATTGGTGGAACACTCCCCCCTTCTTGTCTTAGTAACCCCTTCAATTCCAGCACATGATGGGACTCCATTTAGCGGATCTCTCTGTGCAGTTGTAACTGGTGGGTTGAACCTTTCCCTTGGCATCCCCAGTGCAGCATTTGTATGAGAGCTCCAATACTGCGATGGGGAATCCAGCAGCTGAGCTGCGTTTACTGCCTATAGGAACAGTGGCAGCATTTTCACCTCTACCCTTTAAATTGGATCCCATATAAAATGTTGGCGCATATAAATCCATAATAATATTAATAATTGTTTGGGCAAAATTACCAATTCTTAACAATAATAACTTTTATGAATCTCTCTTCAGTTTGCTCTTAAAGGGCCTCTCCACCCTTAAAAAAAACTATTAACTTGTCAGTTACCTGCCCCAACCCCAACTGATATTCAGCACTTTACTAGATGTTTCTAGCCAGATAATTAAATAAAAATAATTAAATAAAATTGCCCCCTTTCTGGCAGAGGAAGATTTCAAACTGTTTTTGCTTTGATGATAAAATTTCATCACAGTTTTGACCCAGAAATGAAATTTTCAACCATTGACTTTCCACATAGAAACTTCCCTCTGTACCCTGAAGAACTAGAAGGCCTGCAGCTTATCGCAGGAACGCTGCAGACTGCAAAGATTTCACTATAGCCATACTGCACACATTTAATAAACTGGTACTTAGCCTAACTGGTGGCAACCATAGCCCAAGGAAATACCCCCCATACAATCTTGTTTATGGTACTTAAGGACAACCCCACCATGATAAGAAATCTTTTAGAAAGAACGGCAGAATTGCCTCTTTAATATGTTGATATATCAAGTTTGTCCTATGATTCATTACTGTATGCCTGCTATGCTTCTGGATGAGTCATGGAAACTGAGCAATTTAGTGACCTGTACTGGACCTGGGCATGCTCAGAAGGGGAAGACAGGGGATTAACATTCAGTCATTGGTTGTGATGTCAACTGTCAAATCCATAACTGACAGTTGCTAACTACAGGACATTGTGCAGGATTTCAGGTTAGACTTATATATTTCAGATTTCAAACTATTACCGTTTAGGGTTTTGGGGGTGATTACCTGTATGTAAGTTTTCATTTTAGGGCTGGACTTGCCCTTTAAAGCAGAGATGTGCAAGCATAGCCCTCCACATGAGGTGTTGTAAACTACAACTCCCGCATTCCCAGTGAGTGCTTGCAGGGAATGCTGAAAGTTGTAGTTTTCAAACACCCGGAGGGCTACTGCTTACACATCTCTGCTCTAGAGTCCAGCTTTAGCCTGTTAAAATCCTACATAACCTTTATAACAATTAATAAGACAGTGCATTCTGGAATTGGAGTTGGACCAAGATTGGATATCCCTGTATCTGGAATCCACCACACAAGAGATTTGATAACAAGTGGGGTGGGTAGAAATTACATCATAAAGGGGAACTTTCTCCCTTTTATCTCCCCTTTAAATCCCCAGGTCCCCATTATTGGACTTTATTTGGAGGGAGAGGGTGATTGGGTCCTGTGTTGTCACATGATGTTCCCATTGATGCCCAGTGAAGGGAGGTAAGATGGGGGACCTGCAGCTGCTGGTTGCAGGACTTACCATGTCCAATGCTGCCAGCAGATGCATGATGGGAGTATTATTATGGAATGTCCCAGCCTGTCAGGCACACCACATCATGGGGCCACCTACAGCCACAGACTGATAACCCCAGACCAGCAGATCTGTCCAGTAAATGGAATAATTAAGGCCGACCATGTGTCAGGCAGGGAGGGGGAGACATGATTGTCCCATTGTCACTGGAACTCCTGCTAAAGTTCTCCATCAGCCCACTGACAATTAAACTGGGATTCTCCCTTCGTGACGTCCGGCCCCTCCCACCTCTATAATAAGGGGGCACTGCGGTAGGACAGGCACAGCGCTGACAGCTCCTGGTGCTGAATTGCCTTTAGGCCCGCGGCTCTGCTTCCCAGAAGTCCCAGGAACTTGTCCGGACCCCCCACAGCCATGGTGCCCGGGACCTGCTGGCGGTGCCTGCTCCTCTCCTTCTTTTTCCTGAGGGGATCCGCTCAGAATTTCGCTCAGACCCGGTTCATTTGCACCTCCGTGCCGGTGGATGTGGATAGTGCACCTCGTCCATCCAGAACAGCCCCACAGAGGACTTGAAAACCACGTCCTCCAGCTCCGGAGGACGGTCCTCAGCAGAAAGAGACCATCGTGAGCAGAAGGACACCATCAGGGAGCTGACCACCAAACTGGCCACCTGTGAGGGACAGACCGTCCTGGAGCCCCCGTCCAATGAACTTAAACCTGGAGCCCCCGGGGAGGAGGAAGGAAGCTGGGGCCCCCAGAACACCATGGGGGATTTGTCTAGGGCTCCCACCCAGAGACTCTGCTCCAGCTCGTGCAGTCCCTGCAGGCTCTGAAGACCAGGCTGGAGAACCTAGAGGTGAGACTATGGCCCTGACCATTGCAAGGGTAGACCTTCCCATTAGGGGGGCTGGAGGGCATGGTCATCAGATACAAGTGCCAACAGTACAGCTACCAGACCCAGTGTAATAATAACCTTATGGTAATGGTTCTATTGGAACTCTAGATGTTTGGAACTCAAAACACCCAGCATGCCTTGTTAGCAGGAAGTTGTGGTTTCCAAACACCTGGACTGCCAAGGTTCCACATCAATGTTCTATAATACCCACAAACCCCCTTCTAGTTTCCATTTAGTCATTTATAGAAGATTTCAATTATCCAGGTCTGTGCCCCTTAAATTACAGTTTGGCAATGTTAGAATCTTTATGTTTATATGGCTACTATTACTATAGTTGGTGGGAATCCTACTTACGGTCTCCCTCCCCATATCCCGTATCAATGCAGCAATACAACAGAGGGAACTCGTCTACCCAAGCCAACAGCCTGAAGGATCTACTGCAGAACAAGATAGATGATCTGGAGAAGCAGGTCCTTTCTAGAGTCAACGCCTGGAAGAGGGAAAGACCAGTCAGAGGATGACACTGATCAGAGAGGGAAGATTGAGAGCACATACTTCTCTACACCAGAGGATCACAGACTTAGAAAAAGGTAACACAGAAATGGAAAGTAGCAAGCTGGATGGGGGGAAAATTACAGAGTCTCAAGATAAACATTGTGGGATATTTCAGCCCTTTGTGTTTTGTTTTTAAAATAACACTTTTGTTATAGATGGCCCATATTGCTTTAATTGCAGTTGATGTAGAAATATCTTGCAGTGGCAAAGCTAAAAGTCTCCTAAAAATCTAAGTTTCCAATATTGTGCAATAGTACACTCGGGCAAATTGCTACATGAGGGCAGGCGAGAAATGTGAAAACACATTAAATGAAAAGTCAGTGATTCCAGACCAGAATAGAACATCGATAATTTCATTCACAGACCTTCTGCCTTGCTCCCTACGTGTCATATCTACATGTAAGTGATGCAACACAAGTTGCTCTTTACACACACAGTCCACCGCAGCCTACATGCTATGCAGTACCTGATTTATTGCTGCAGAGATATTGACAGATTCTCCCACGAGCCTTGGTTTTTGACTGATAACGCACAGAAAATCAGTTAGGGAAACTGATTTTATATAAAACAATCTTTAAACTGCTAAATAAGCAAATTGTTAGTTGATTCTATGGGATACTTGGATATTCAGATCCAGAGAAAAGGAAAACTGAAAGCCTATACTTCATTAGAGTGACAAAGACCCACAGATGCATGGGGGCTATAGAGCAGTTTAAAGATGCAGTTGATTCTGTAGTTGAGGTAATCAAAGGAGTGTGCTCACTTATCATTAACCATGTCCACTGACTACACCTACCGTTTAAATTCCTGCTTAAATATGCCAATAGAGTTGGTGGAGATTGGTAGAAGAAGTCAAAGTCCACCCAGTGCCTTTCTAATGTGTAAATGACCCCCCCCCCCTTGTTTTTCTGAACGGACAAAAGAATCCAGACCTGCAGACAAATTCCAGCTCACCTTTCCCCTGAGAACAAACTACATGTATGCCAAAGTTAAGAAGACTCTTCCTGAAATGTCGCCTTTACCGTGTGCATGTGGCTAAAGTCCAATGCCTCTCCAGGAGTCGGAACGCCATTTTCCTATGCAGTTCCTGGACAAGCCAATGAGCTGGTTCTGATTGAGTGGGGCAACAACCAATGGAAATACTAATTATGACAAGGTAATAGAATTTAACATTGTTACAACAATGAACAAGCTGCACTGTCAGGGCATAAACTACCAGGGGAGAGACCCTGCAGGTGGCCCCATTTCCTCCCCCCCCTAAAACAGATGCAGCCTCCTCCCAGAAAACCACTGTAGATAAAGCACAGACAATATTAGTTTTGCTGGAGAGCCAGTGGTTCCTATTATGCCCCTGTGCACTGTCCATAGGAAGGGGAACAGGACTGTCCATTGGTGCCTACATGCACGAATATTTAGAATACTAGTAACCTTGTCCGATATATAATGCATAATGTACCACTAGTTAATGTCACAGTGCAAGGGATAGTTACATTACAAGCAATACATTTCTAATTGTTAGCAGTATATCTTTGGAAAAGGAGCTATTAAATGTGATAACATTAGATATGTACCTACTGTCCCCTGGTGGTAAGGTTTACATATCCACGATACGTGGCACTAAAAGTGGAGTTTGATGGTTCATTTATGCTGGAACACGAGTAGGAGCTGCCACATTGCTTTCAGATTAGTGGGGTAACAATCTTCAGCATTTTAGTTGAAGTGGCCATTCACGGACCAATATAGATTGAATGATCAAAGAAAATTTCAAACGTGTCTAATGCTTCCACATATTCCACACCCATAGGAACGTTGACAATATCGGGATATCCCTGTAGTGTACAATCAGATTGTTGTGTGTATGGCCATCCTTAGGTTTCAACAGATCTGTACAAAAAATGAATCAGACACTTTTTCCTCTTAGGTTCCAATGCAGGGATGATGTGTGCATGTAAAAACATATAGTTCCCATACAATACTGATGTATATAGGTAACACCCATTATACATCAGTGTATTTAGTATTAGTAACTATTGTGCACTGCTGTTGTACGAATACAGGTTATATGCAGACACTGATGTAATGTTTGGATTTTTCTTCTCTTATAGGTGGCAAAGTTACCCTTTGGTGATCAATGATGGCAAGTGGCATCACATCTGTGGGCATGGACTACCAGGGAGTGGTGTTGGGAAACCTATCGATGGAATTTTGAGGGGCAATGGAGAAAATCTGGCTCCTTACCACCCAATCAAACACCAGGGATTCTGGTTCTGGGTTCAAGAGCAGTGATTTTTTTGTGAATTCAAACACATTTAGGTATAAAGTAATTTGTTTTTGTAGTAATAAATAGGCTTACATCATAAAAAAATCGTTAATGGTAATTCTTTTCTTGCAGGACACATTAAAGGCGGATTGATGCCACTCAGGCTTTTGTGGGGGAGCTAGCTCACTTTAATAGGTGGGACAGAAAAACTGAAGTGGGAGAAGTTTATAACTTGGCCACTTGCAGCAACAAGGCATTGACGGGTAAACGTTATAAGCTGGGCAGAGAGCAACATAGAAATCTTGGTGGCGCCACCAGTGGACATTTGATGCATGTCGTCAGATCAACTGAAATTTGGATTTTTCCAGGTCTAATGATCTATCATCTGTCCTCATTCTGCACTCTCTTCCAACGAGGGCCCATCTAGATCAAGGTTGATCATTTTTTCTCCAGTTTATTTATTTTTATTTATTTGAACAAAAACAAAAATTACGTACTGATTCAGCCAAGCACACTTATTATTTTTATTTTACTTTTTATTACCCCATTAAAAATTCAACCACCGGATCACAAACTTGCAGCGAGAGTTTCCGTGTTTGTTGAAAAGGCGTTGAACGTGTCAGGAGAAGAAATATAGGGATTTCTACATTTTTTTTTTAAATTTGGAAGATTCCAAACAGTTTGATTTGACGTAAATTGCCAACTAGTTTAACCCCCCCCTTTTCTTATGTAGAGCCGGAGCAATGGATCACATATGCCTCCGGCAATAACGGGGTTAATCCTGAGTGCCTTCAGCTGGTGCAAATATTCAGCACGTTTGTCTTCATTTTTATACTTTTTTTCTTTTAGACTTCTTTCTCTTATAACGTATACGGATTACAATAAAAGTTCGTGTTTGTGTTGTTAAGAGGCAATATTCTCTTTGCCGGATCTTTTTCTTTTTTTCCTGCTGCTGTTTGTGAATGTTTTGAATCAAATTCATTGGCTTCATACAACCACAAAAAAAATCCCCTGTATGGGAGAATATGCTTTGTGTTTTAAAAAAAAAATGGCTCCAGCAAATGCTACAAGCATGGCGTGTATTAATACCTGCATCCCTTGTATA
Organism: Hymenochirus boettgeri; assembly: GCA_019447015.1. Taxonomy (NCBI): domain Eukaryota; kingdom Metazoa; phylum Chordata; class Amphibia; order Anura; family Pipidae; genus Hymenochirus; species Hymenochirus boettgeri. The sequence continues at coordinate 39,999,821 of CM033476.1, forward strand.
AGGGGGGTTAGGCAGCCCAGGGGCATGGGTAGCATTTTCTTCATTAATATGGGTGGTTTTCTTCTGTAACACGTCAGTGTAAATATTTCTTAATTCTGGCAAAATATTTTTTTTTTAAAGAACAAAACGTTGCATATGGATGCCTTGACCTTTTCTATAGATCGATTCACAGTCACTTTTTTTATGCTGTTGAATAGAAACAAATAAAAACAAAAACGCTGATTCATTTCTATAGGCAGATTAAAGCTGAAATATCAGCATGGTCCTGGAGAATTATAGCCTATACTGAACAAAATAGCCCCATCCTCTTAGAAAACGATCATATGTTGAACGCGTGGTTTTTTTTTTTTAAACACACACATTTAAGATTGTGTGTGTGTGTTGTGTGTGGGGTTCCTTGCTAGTTTACGCTTTATCACGGACGGTTTTCTCATTGTTTTAAGGAATGCTCCGGGACTGTTTGTGTTTAGGTGACCACATGCAGTTCTGCATTAATAGTTTGCAGAATAGTATCACAGGCATGTAGGACAGACAATGTTCGTGTGTATCTGTAACTCTTCCAACTTGCTATTTGGTATGGCACCTCCCTTTTCAATGCAATTGCAGATTTCTAAATCTTAAGATGTCAGACCCATTTCTTTTGTAACATTCCCCTTGCACTGAATAAAAAAATATGCCTCACTCAGGTAACGCCATTTATGATAGGATTGCTGTTTTTTTTTTTTGCCTAAATACTGTGTAAGGATCTCCTCCCCTGTCTTTCCCCTATAAGATCTGGAGCTACTGCGGAATTTTATCATCCTTGCCACCGAAGTTTTAGACGCTAAGCGCACCTACAAAGCCTTCCTCCTTTTGATAACGCAGTGTCTATATCACGTTGTAAATAAAGAAACAATTTATCTATAAAGTTATTTTTTAATAAAAGAAAAAAAAAAGAGAGAATATTTTAACTTGGGCTTACCTTCCCTCAAATTATAGTCACATGCTAAAGAACACTAGTACAGAAGAAGCATTATTTTAAAACAGAACATGTATGTTTTGTACAATACGGCTTATTTATGTGATCGCCCGGTTTTATTTAATGAAGAGGGCAGGCCTTGTTTATCTTTTTAAGGTTCTTGTTGAAAGGATCAATATGTTGAATGGATTTTTGTCATTAGAATTATTCTATATGGAGTGTGTGAGAAGCCATTCAAAATATATTACGGGGTAGATGGCCTTGTCTTGTTATTTACATGTTCTTATGTGAATGACATTAAAGCACACATTTTCACAAAGCTGATGGAACATTTTCACTTCAATGTGTTTGAATGAAATAAAGAATCGTAAACTAATGTCTGTTTCTAACCAAAGCTGTCAAGGCACCCCTGCGCCCTTGAACTGCGATGGGTTTATAGTCACAGATCGTCACATCTCTACTTATGGAACTTTCATGTGTTCACGTTGTTCTATTCCGCTTTCTGTTGAGTTTAATGCTGAAAGTAATTGTTTGTTTTATTTTTACACAATAAAAGAAATGATGAAGAAACTGGTTCTCTCTCTTTATATAATTGAATTCAACTTTAAAAATGTCAATGTCAGAACATTTGTGGCACTACATTGCCTTGAATTCTATGCGGTGCTGCGTGCATCACATTTCTACACCAATAAGCTTTCCCATAGATTAATAGATGTCCGCAAACCTGCAGATACACGAATCACAGAGCGAGCGTTAAAATGTTCTCAGTACGGTGTATAGAGAAAGTGCTTTGTTTTCCTAATGTACACAAACAAATGTGTCTCATATTGCAGCTTTTTGCTTGTGTGATTAACTAGTGTTCCAAGCTCGCAGCTGCGTGAGTCATTGTTCAGAGATCGCTACGCTTTGAATATGTACACCGGGATAAAGTGTTCAGCAATATCCTTTGGTCCTCATGACATCAAAGAGGCAGTAAAGGACGATGTAAAAACTCGCCTGTGCACGCTTGGCACTGCAAAGTGAGCACCATGACACCGACAGCTGCGCATTGAGAGAAAAAAATGGGTTTTGTTGGTGCAAAGAACATTTTGCATTCTGGCTACAAAGAGTTAATGCATAAGGTGAATTACACGGGTAGAAGGAAGAACCATAACAAAACGCACCCTGCATTTAAATGGAACATTTCAGTTACAGAATTAGTCACAAATCAGAACAGGGGGTTTTTACAACTGTTAAATCAGTGCTCATTCTTGGCCTTCCCACTTGCTCTATTACATTCCCAGCATCCCTTGAAGCCCCCTGATCCCTAACTCTCTATCTACCCCTGTGGTAGTTTACGTACCCTCCCCCCCATACCTAGTTTAAAATCTCCTCCAACCCCTAGCCATCTTCTCCCCCAAACAGCTGCACCATCACCATTGAGGTGCAATCCGTCTCTACTAAAGAGCCTGTAGCCAACAGAAAGTCAGCCCAGTTCTCTAAAAACCCAACCCCATCTCCCTACACCACTCTCTTAGCCACGCATTTATACTCCTGAGCTCCCGTTGCCTCCCTAGCGTAGCACGTGGCTGCGGTAGTATTTCTGAAATCACTACCCTTGAGGTCCTTGCTTTTAATTTGGCCCCTAATTCTCGGAAATCATTTTTAAGGACTTCACCTCCACCTCTAACTTTGTCATTGGCACCAATGTGAACCAAGACCGCTGGGTCACTCCCAGCCCCACCCAATTATCTGTCTACACGATCCACCACATGTCGAACCCTATATACTGTAAATTAATATTGTTTACTTTTGACCACTGACTTTATTGACAGAACTAACAGGGAGATGTTATTCATGTTAAATGGATAAGCGCGATGTCAGAATAGACTGTTTCTACCCTTCTCCAAATGGACTGATGACGTCATCACGCCGAGCGGTAGCGCTTGACTAGCGCACCGCTCAGCATAGACTGCCCCAAACGCAATGATGTAATCACGTTGTGGTGTAATCTCGTAGGCCCAATACAGGAAGTTGAGGGCTATAAAGACACGTGGCTATCATAATGGCTTTCACCGCTTTGGAAAAAGCCCTAATGGGGGTGAAACGCGTCAGCGGAGCCAGCCTTAGTCTGATGCCTCACAGAGTTCCTACTTATACTCTACCTGCTGATCTTGTGCTTCTACTTTGAATTTATGCTGTGCAATCTTGCCAAATAAGGGGGATAAGCATAGGCTTATTTACTGCCTGATATACATAGGTTGTGATAGCTGTATATTTTGTATTATATATGCCTACTATTGTGTCTTAATACATATGCACTTTATTATGACTTAGTACATATGCATATAGCACTTTAATACATCAGGTATAACTTTACTATTATTCATCTTGCTCTTGACTTTTCCATGTTTTTAAATGTTTTTAATTGATTCCCTGTATCTGTCCAATAAAGGGATTTTACTTATACTGAACATATGTGAGTGCCTCAGACAATCTTCTTTGTTTTAGCACAAAGGAGAAGTCAGGTGTGATTTGAAAGGGAAAGATCATGTGGTACGTGTTAAGGGTGCTATACACCTTGGGGACGTTCGTGCTATAGCCCTTAAAGGAGAAGTTGGTGTGATATACACCTTAAAGGGGAATTCGTGCTATAAGCCTTAAAGGAGAAGTCAGTGTGATGCGTGTTAAAGGGAAAGTTCATGTGGTACGTGTTAAAGGGGAAGTTGGTGCTATACACCTTAAAGGGGACGTTCGTGCTATACGCCTTAAAGGAAGTTGGTGTGATACCTGTTAAAGGGTAGTTGATGCAATATGCATTAAAGGGGAAGTTGGTGTGATATTATTAGTAGTAGTCAGCATGGATTTATGAGAATAATTGTGTCAGACATTTTTACTTGGTTTTTATGAAGAGGTGAGTAAGAGTTTAGATTCAGGCATAGCAGTGGATATAAGATTTTGCAAAAGCTTTTGATACTGTGCCACAAAATGAGGACCGAGAACTGGTCCTTGGCTTAGCAGTTTGTATGCCATGTACATTACCTCTTACACACACCATGACCAATGACCATATTGATCATTATTGCTCAGTCTTTTTATACCAAATAAAGTCTATTCCACGTATCTTAAATCATGAACATGCATCTTTCCATCTTTGCGGGTCCCTTTGATGAACCAGGGGATGGAACTTCCTTTTGCAGTTTATGTTTGTAATGGTTTGCCTTCTCAGCAAAAAAGTTGCCCCTATATCTTCCTCAGCGCGCAAAGTGTGGCTGGAAAACTGGAGGGCTGGCCTAACAGTGCTGTGGAACCCACCAGCCCTCCAGTTCTAATAGTGCCAGCTGATCAACCCTCCAGTTCACCAGATACTTTTAGTTCAGCCCTCCAGTTCACCAGACACTGTTAGATTAGCCTAACAGTTAACAGTGTCTGGTGAACTACGGGATGACATAACAGTGGCTTTTGAACTTGTGACTGTTACATACAAGTTTGCCTACAGTGACTGTTACATACAGTTTGCCTTCAGTGACTGTTACATACAAGTTTGCCTTCAGTGACTGTTACATACAAGTTTGCCTTCAGGACTGTTACATACAGTTGCCACAGTGACTGTTACATACAAGTTTGCCCCAGTGAGTGGTACATAGAAGTTTGCCCACAGTGAGTGGTACATAGGAGTTTGCCCACAGTGAGTGGTACATTCAAGTTTGCCCACAGTACTGGTACATACATGTTTGCATACAGTGACTGGTACATACATGTTTGCCCACAGAGACTGGTACATATAGGTTTGCCACAGTGACTGGTAGACATACGTTTGCCCACAGTGATGTGACCGGTAATATAAGTTTGCCCACAGTGTTTGGTACACTCACTGTGGGCAAGCTTGTATGGTCCAATCGCTGTTAAAAAGCGCACACTAGTGTTTGCTAATTGGTCTGGCCACACAAGCAGGAGATTCATAAAAGTTTTGATTGTTAAAAGTTATGCTAATTTGCCCCAACCAATCAGATGTTAGCTTTCAAATGTTAAATAAGATCGGATTGGTTGGGGCAAAATTAGCACCATTTTTACCATAAGAACTTATTGAATCTCCCTGCTGGAGAGCTGAACTGCGTTACGCCGTGTTTCCGTGTGATATTGCATGTTGTAGTGTGGCCTGGGAAAGTGTGTGTAGGACTAGTTTTCGTTTAACTAATGCAATTTGTCCTTAAATTATAACCAACATAGATACCTGGGGTTCTCCTTTTCATAACATTCAGCATATTACCATTTATATGTTTCCTGGTTATTCATGTTTTGATTAATCTTTTTTGTTTTACTAAGTCCCAAGCAGGCGGTAGATTTGGTAAATGAATTGAACAGTAATATTTCACAGCGCTTTGATGACAAAGTAATTAAAGCAAGCTTTGTGACATACTGGGGTAATTTTTGGAGCCAGCTGGATAATTTGCCACAAGCGCATCCAAGTGTAAATTATTAGCTCTTAATAAATAGAAAGTTAGTTGAAATAGAAGCTGTTTCCTTTTTACATGGCAAATGTTATTTGGGTTTCCTATCTATATTCTTGATTTATATTATATATATTGGATATAAAAAGTCTACACACCCTTGAAACGTGGCAGGTTTTTTATAAATCCTGTGCAAACTTATTCCACCTTTACTGTGAAATTGCCATCTATAGTAAGTAAAAAACATATTGAAATAAATTGGTTGAAGATCGTATTGATTTTTTTCCATTATTATACAGCATTCAGGGGCAATGAGAGGTGCAAAAGTTTGCCTGTACTATTAATTACAGCAGCCAATCATATTTTACTTTTATTGTGTTGCTGCAATATGTAACCTCTGATTGGTTGCTGCTGATTAATAGATTTTTTATGCATCAGGCCCTTAGTTGATTTGGATAAGTCTTTCAGTTTGGCACATCTGGACATGGCAATTGCAGTATGCAATCACATCTCCTGTGCACATCTCTCTTTGCCCCACGTTTTTTTTTAACTGGATTAACGTCTGGGCTTTGGCTGAGCCATTACAGAACACTGATTGATCTATTGTTTAGTGTAAGTTTTACGTCATTGCCATGCTGAAAAGTATCATTCTTAGAAATGCTTAGACGTTTTGTGGCCACTAAGACAGTTCTAAGGGCTGGACCCCACTAATGCGTTTCGGATCTGGCCCCACTACATGCACTGCGCATGCTATTTCAGAAGCACAGAATCGCGCATGGGACAGAATCACGCACAGCCTAAGAGTTTGATCTATAATGTGTGTACCCGTATTAAATTTATCTCCTTGTCCAACCAGGCCCCCACCTCTTCCTTTTGCTAGTGGCAGGGCTAATGAGAATGCACGCTTCTTGCAGAGATCCTCTTCCTGACTATAAAGTGTAAGTTAATTGGAATTTTTAAGGTTTTTGTTCCCCCTATAATTTCTTTTCCCAGGAATAAGATTGTTGTTTACAGTGGCTGGGGTTGGTGCCTTGAATTTGAATTATTCTTTAAAGTGAAAGTTCTCATCACAGACATCCCACCCTGCCAAAACTCATTGCCATACCCACACATTTCAGGGAGGGTACCCACACATTTCAGGGAGGGTACCCACACATTCAGGAGGGTACCCACACATTTCAGGGAGGTACTCACTCATTTCAGGGAGGGTACCCACATTTCAGGGAGGGTACCCACACATTTCAGGGAGGGTACCCACACTTTCAGGGAGGGTACCCACACATTTCAGGGAGGGTACCCACACATTTCAGGGAGGGTACCACACATTCAGCAGGAGGGTACCCCAACATTTCAGGAGGGTACTCACTCATTTCAGGGAGGGTACCCACACATTTGAGGGAGGGTACCCACACATTTCAGTGAGGATACCCACACATTTCAGGGAGGGTACTCACCCCCTAAAGCCCCACCCCAAGATTAACGCATATCCTTGCTACAGACACACACATGTAACAGTCAGACACTTTTTCACACAAATACATGCATTTCAACAGACACACACATGCATACAACAAGTCATGTCACTATTAGTGTTTTTGTCACTTGTTACCACTAAAAGACTCTGACATTGTGCTCCCTCACTCTAGTTCAAAACAAGACATTTCGTAGATTGTATATTATTTCAGGGAGTCAGGATCTGCCATTAAAATCTTCTGGGAGGGTGGGATGCCTGTCATCATAGCTCTGTCTGCTCATTTATTTTTTATTCATTTACAGCCTTGATTTTAATTTGACTATTGGAAATAATGTGACAGTATCCCAGTGATACCAAATTTGTCCACATAGGGGCAGTCATATACAGCTCTCTGCATCATTACACTATAATATTCAGTCAAAACACATCAATAGCTAAAAAACATAAATGAGATTTTACAAAACAAACACACTGATAGGTCTTAACACTTACTTATACCACAATACAACAGCAATAATATACAAATGGGTTATGGGTAACAATCAGGGGGGCATTTTTCTTTGTTCATATTTGCTGATGCTCATGTTTATGGGTCTCTTTTTTCCCATTTCCCTTTTTACCTGAGCATTAAGCCATGCAGGACTGGACCTAATTTTTTTACACTTGTTACCTAAAGGTACCGATTTAGAAATGTAATAGTTTAATATCCCTTTAAAAGTGGTCCACATCTGCTCTGTATCTTTACCTAGAAACAGTTCCCCCCAGTCTATGAGCAGGAGCGATTCCTTTAAAAGCATAAAATTAGCTTTCCTAAAGTTAAAAGTTTTTGTTAACCCAGTGCACTTTAGTTTTTTGCAACCGATATTTAATGACACTATATCATGATCACTATTCCCTAAGCTTCCCATTACCTTCATCTCCAAAATGAGCTCAGGGTTATTAGATATCACCAGATCCAACAACGCATCCTGTCTAGTAGGAACTTCTACCATCTGTGAAAGAAAATGCTCATATAGGAAATTTAAGAACTTTATACCTTTTGAGGTGCTGGCAGTTCCCTTACTCCAATCTATGTCAGGGTAATTAAAATCCCCCATGACCAGAACATGCCCCATACCAGCAGCCTTCGCCAACTGCATATGGAGATTCATTTCCACCTCCTCCCCAGCATTTGGCGGCTTATAACATACTCCAACAATTAATTTACCTACCTTCTTGCTTCCTGTACACAGTTCCACCCATATTGTTTCTGCTGTATCATTTACTCCCCCATGTATTCCATCTTTTAAATTTGGCTTCAATTCCTGTTTAACATACATACATACTCCTCCTCCTTTCTTATTAACTCTGTCATGTCTAAATAAGGAGTATCCTTCAATATTTACTGTCCAGTCGTGTGAATCATTAAGCCATGATTCTGCTATACCAATTACATCATACCTTTCCTTTAAAGCTATTATTTCATGTTCCACGGTTTTTCCAGTCAGACTTCTTGCATTTGTAAACATACATTTTAGATTATCAATTGATTTACTTCCATACATGGTCGTACATGCCTCCTTATCCTCTATGCTCCCCCTTCTCCATCCTCCGTTGTGTTAATAGCCCCCTGATCCCTAACTTCTCTATCTACCCCTGTGTAGTTTAACGTACCCTCCCCCCCATACCTAGTTTAAAATCTCCTCCAACCCCCTAGCCATCTTCTCCCCCAAAACAGCTGCACCATCACCATTGAGGTGCAATCCGTCTCTACTAAAGAGCCTGTAGCCAACAGAAAAGTCAGCCCAGTTCTCTAAAAACCCAAACCCCATCTCCCTACACCACTCTCTTAGCCACGCATTTATACTCCTGAGCTCCCGTTGCCTCCCTAGCGTAGCACGTGGCTGCGGTAGTATTTCTGAAATCACTACCCTTGAGGTCCTTGCTTTTAATTTGGCCCCTAATTCTCGGAAATCATTTTTAAGGACTTCACCTCCACCTCTAACTTTGTCATTGGCACCAATGTGAACCAAGACCGCTGGGTCACTCCCAGCCCCACCCAATTATCTGTCTACACGATCCACCACATGTCGAACCCTATATACTGTAAATTAATATTGTTTACTTTTGACCACTGACTTTATTGACAGAACTAACAGGGAGATGTTATTCATGTTAATGGAATAAGCGCGATGTCAGAATAGACTGTTTTCTACCCTTCTCCAAATGGACTGATGACGTCATCACGCCGAGCGTAGCGCTTGACTAGCGCACCGCTCAGCATAGACTGCCCCAAACGCAATGATGTAATCACGTTGTGGTGTAATCTCGTAGGCCCAATACAGGAAGTTGAAGGGCTATAAAGACACGTGGCTATCATAATGGCTTCACCGCTTTGGAAAAAGCCCTAATGGGGGGTGAAACGCGTCAGCGGAGCCAGCCTTGAGTCTGATGCCTCACAGAGTTCCTACTTTATACTCTACCTGCTGATCTTGTGCTTCTACTTTGAATTTATGCTGTGCAATCTTGCCAAATAAGGGGGATAAGCATAGGCTTATTTACTGCCTGATATACATAGGTTGTGATAGCTGTATATTTTGTATTTATATATGCCTACTATTGTGTCTTAATACATATGCACTTTATTATGACTTAGTACATATGCATATAGCACTTTATAGACATCAGGTATAACTTTACTATTATTCATCTTGCTCTTGATCTTTTCCATGTTTTTAAATGTTTTTAATTGATTCCCCTGTATCTAGTCCAATAAAGGGATTTTACTTATACTGAGACAATATGTGAGTGCCTCAGACAATCTTCTTTGTTTAGCACAAAGGAGAAGTCAGTGTGATGCATGTTAAAGGGAAAGATCATGTGGTACGTGTTAAAGGGGTGCTATACACCTTAAAGGGGACGTTCGTGCTATACGCCTTAAAGGAGAAGTTGGTGTGATATACACCTTAAAGGGGAAGTTCGTGCTATAAGCCTTAAAGGAGAAGTCAGTGTGATGCGTGTTAAAGGGAAAGTTCATGTGGTACGTGTTAAAGGGGAAGTTGGTGCTATACACCTTAAAGGGGACGTTCGTGCTATACGCCTTAAAGGAGAAGTTGGTGTGATACCTGTTAAAGGGGTAGTTGATGCAATATGCATTAAAGGGGAAGTTGGTGTGATATTATTAGTAGTAGTCAGCATGGATTTATGAGAATAGATTGTGTCAGACATTTTTACTTGGTTTTTATGAAGAGGTGAGTAAGAGTTTAGATTCAGGCATAGCAGTGGATATAAGATTTTGCAAAAGCTTTTGATACTGTGCCACAAAATGAGGACCGAGAACTGGTCCTTGGCATTAGCAGTTTGTATGCCATGTACATTACCTCTTACACACACCATGACCAAATGACCATATTGATCATTATTGCTCAGTCTTTTATACCAAATAAAGTCTAATTCCACGTATCTTAAATCATGAACATGCATCTTTCCATCACTTTGCAGGGTCCCTTTGATGAACCAGGGGATGGAACTTCCTTTTGCAGTTATATGTTTGTAATGGTTTGCCTTTCTAGCAAAAAAAGTTGCCCCTATATCTTCCTGCAGCGCGCAAAGTGTGCTGGAAAACTGGAGGGCTGGCCTAACAGTGGCTGTGGAACCCACCAGCCCTCCAGTTCTAATAGTGCCAGCTGATCAACCCTCCAGTTCACCAGATACTTTTAGTTCAGCCCTCCAGTTCACCAGACACTGTTAGATTAGCCTAACAGTTAACAGTGTCTGGTGAACTAGCGGGATGACATAACAGTGGCTTTTGAACTTGTGACTGTTACATACAAGTTTGCCTACAGTGACTGTTACATACAAGTTTGCCTTCAGTGACTGTTACATACAAGTTTGCCTTCAGTGACTGTTACATACAAGTTTGCCTTCAGTGACTGTTACATACAAGTTTGCCCACAGTGACTGTTACATACAAGTTTGCCCACAGTGACTGTTACATTTCCACATACAAGTTTGCCCACAATGACTGTTACATGACTTAACATCCTATCCCTAATATGAAAGATCATTAATATGAAAGAGTCAAGAGGAACTACACACAATGGTTTGGTAATGCTTATAGGACATAATATCCAAATATGGAAATATTAATACAGGAATAGAGAATACAGTGTAAAAAACATACATTATCTTTAAATAAAGACAAATGTATCAAACTTATTATTTCCTGTTGAGGTATTTGTTTAATGCATAAAGAACGATCGCAGTTGAGTATATTTACCTGGCGCACAATCCACCACAGCTCAGTTGACCCGATCGCTTCCTGGTTTAGTTTCACTATAGCTCGTATGCGCGGTAATGTAAACTAAACCATGAAGCAGTCGGGAATTTTCAACTGAGCTGCGGTGAGGTAAATATACTCAACTACTATCCTGGATCCTGGTCAAGTGATTGAAGAACGGAAGGTAAGGAATAGGCCCTTTACCTCCTGGTCTTCATTCACTGCTTTAAGGGACACTAAACCAGCGTTTTTAAGTACATTGCATCTGTTTCTATTATTGACAGGAATGTAAGAAAGCTTATTACCTTACCTTACCAGCACTCCACTCGCACAGGGAGGTGGGAATAAGCGTTCTCACATCCCTGTCAATAATAGAAACACATTTTATGTACTTAAAGAAGTACACAAATTCTGTTTAGTGTTCCTTTAAAGGAACAGTTCACTTTTTGTGTGATCTATTGCTTTAATATCCAAAATAGAATTCTTACCCAATGGATAAGTAGTATTGAGATGGAAAATCCATTTGGCCTGGTCAGTGTGGCTCCTCGTAAATATACTTGTACATACATGATTGCCCACAGTGTTTGGTACATACAAGTTTGCCCACTGCGAGTGTTACTGGTACATAAAAGTTTGCCTACAGTGAGTATGACAGGTATATATACATTTTCCCACAGTGACTGGTACATATATGTTGGCCTACAGTGACTGGTACATACATGTTTGCCCACAATGTTTGGTACATACAAGTTTGCACACTGCGAGTGTTACTGGTACATACAAGTTTGCCCAAAGTGAGTGGTACATATAAGTTTTCCCACAGTGGTTGGTACATACAAGTCTGCCCAAAGTGAGTGGTACATACGAGTTTGCCCAGTGAGTGGTACATACGAGTTTGCCCATTGTGAGTGTGGCTGATACATGTATGTACCAGTCACACTCACAGTGGGTAAACTAGTATTTACCAGTTACTGTGGGCAAACATATATGTATCAGTCAAACTCACTGTGGGTAAACTTGTATGTACCATTCACGGTGGGAAAACATACAACTTTGCTCACAGTGACTGGTACATACAAGTTTGCCCACAGTGAGTGGTACATATAAGTTTTCCCACAGTGACTGGTACATACAAGTCTGCCCACAGTGAGTGGACTAATAGAAGTTTGCCACAGTGAGGGTACATAGAGGAGTTTGCCCACAGTGAGTGGTACATCAAGTTTGCCCACAGTAACTGGTACCTACATGTTTGCATACAGTTACTGGTACATACATGTTTGCCCACAGAGACTGGTACAATAGGTTTGCCCACAGTGACTGGTGACATACGTTTGCCCACAGTGATGTGACCGGTATATATAAGTTTGCCCACAGTGTTGGTACACTCACTGTGGGCAAGCTTGTATGGTCCAATCGCTTGTTAAAAAGCGCACACTAGTGTTTGCTAATTGGTCTGGCCACACAGCAGGGAGATTCAATAAAAGTTTTGATTGTTAAAAGTTATGCTAATTTTGCCCAACCAATCAGATGTTAGCTTTCAAATGTTAAATAAGATCGGATTGGTTGGGGCAAAATTAGCACCATTTTTAACCATAAGACTTATTGATCTCCTGCTGGAGAGCTGAACTGCGACGCCGTGTTTCCGTGTGATATTGCATGTTGTAGTGTGGCCTGGGAAAGTGTGTGTAGGACTAGTTTTCGTTTAACTAATGCAATTGTCCTTAAATTATAACCAATCATAGATACCTGGGGTTCTCCTTTTCATAGACATTCAGCATATTACCATTTATATAAGTTTCCTGGTTATCATGTTTTGATTAATCTTTTTGTTTTACTAAGTCCCAGCAGGCGGTAGATTTGGTAAATGAATGAACAGTAATATTCACAGCGTTTGATGACAGAAAGTAATTAAAGCAAGCTTGTGACATACTGGGGTAATTTTTGGAGCCAGCTGGATAATTTGCCACAAGCGCATCCAAGTGTAAATTATTAGCTCATTAAATAGAAAGTTAGTTGAAATAGAAGCTGTTTCCTTTTACTGGCAAATGTTATTTAGGGTTCCTATTATATTCTTGAATTTATATTATATATATAATGGATATAAAAAGTTACACCCCCTTGAAACGTGGCAGGTTTTTTAATAAATCCTGTGCAAACTTATTCCACCTTTACTGTGAAATTGCCATCTATAGTAAGTAAAAAACATATTGAAATAAATGTTGGTTGAAGATCGTATGATTTTTTTCCATATTATTACAGCATTCAGGGGCAATGAGAGGTGCAAAAGTTTGCCGTACTATTAATTTACAGCAGCCAATCATAGTTTACTTTTTATGTGTTGCTGCAATTATGTAACCTCTGATTGGTTGTGCTGATTAATAGATTTTTTATTGCATCAGGCCTTAGTTGATTTGGATAAGTCTTTCAGTTTGGCACATCTGGACATGGCATATTGCAGTATGCAATCAAATCTCCTGTGGCACATCTCCTTTGCCCCACGTTTTTTTTTAACTGGATTAACGTCTGGGCTTTGGCTGAGCCATTACAGAAACTGATTTGATCTATTGGTTTAGATGTAAGTTTACGTCATTGCCATGCTGAAAAGTATCATTCTTAGAAGATGCTTAGAGTTTTGTGGCCACTAAGACAGTTCTAAGGGCTGGACCCCACTAGGTTTCGGATCTGGCCCCACTACATGCACTGCGCATGCTATTTCAGAAGCACAAATCGCGCATGGGACGAATCACGCACAGCCTAAGAGTTTGATCTATAATGTGGGTACCCGGATTTAAATTTATTCCTTGTCCAACCAGGCCCCACCTTCCTTTTGCTAGTGGCAGGGCTAATGAGAATGCACGCTTCTTGCAAGATCCTCTTCCTGACTAATAAATGTGTAGAGTAAATTGGAATTTTTAAGGTTTTTGTTCCCCCTATAATCTCTTTTCCCAGGAATAAGGATCTGTGTTTACAGTGGCTGCGGGTTGGTGCTTGAATTTGAATTTTCTTTAAAGTGAAAGTTCTCATCACAGACATCCCACCCTGCCAAATCATTGCCATACCCACAACATTTCAGGGAGGGTACCCACACTTTCAGGGAGGGTACCACCATTCAGGGAGGGTACCCACACATTTCAGGGAGGGTACTCACTCATTTCAGGGAGGTACCACACATTTCGGGAGGGTACCCACACATTTCGGGAGGGTACCCACATTTCAGGGAGGGTACCCACCATTTCAGGGAGGGTACCCACACATTTCAGGGAGGGTACACACATTTCAGGGAGGGTACCCACACATTTCAGGGAGGGTACTCACTCATTCAGGGAGGGTACCCACACATTTCAGGGAGGGTACCCACACATTTCAGGGAGGATACCCACACATTTCAGGGAGGGTACTCACCCCTAAAGCCCCACCCCAAGATTAACGCATAATCCTTGCTACAGAACACACACATGTATACAGTCAGACACTTTTTCACACAAATACATGCATTTCAACAGACACCACATGCATACAACAAGTCATGTCACTATTAAGTGTTTTTGTCACTTGTTAACACATAAAAGACTCTGACATGTGCTCCTACTCTAGTTCAAAACAAGACTTTCAGGTAGATTGTATATATTTCAGGGAGTCAGGGACTGCCATTAAAATCTTCTGGGGGGGTGGGATGCCTGTCATCATAGCTCTGTCTGCTCATTTATTTTTTATTCATTACAGCCTTGATTTTAATTTGACTATTGGAAATAATGTGAGCAGTTCCCAGTGATACCAAATTTGTCCACATAGGGGCAGTCATATACAGCTCTCCGATCATTACACTATAATATCAGTCAAAACACATCAATAGAAAAAACATAAATGAGATTTTACAAAACAGAAAACAACTGATATGGTCTTAACATTATACCCACAATACAACAGCAATAATATACAAATGGGTTATGGGTAACAATCAGGGGGGCATTTTTCTTTGTTCAATTTTGCTGATGCTCAATGTTTATGGGATCTCTCCTAATTCATGTTGCCTCATGTGCCTCCCTGAAGATGAAGAAGTTGAGGCCCCTGTAACAACCGTGCTTATCAGCACAGGGGGTTTAAAGGATGTCCATGTGTCCTCTTGATATGACCTATTAGTGACAGTACACCAGAGAGTTTATTTATGGCCATTAATTATTTTTATAAGGTTATCATGTCCCCACGCAAACGTTGTCCAATGTAAACAGCCCTAACTTGTCTAATCTGCCTGCCTATTCAAGCCCCTCCATCCCTTATTAATTTAGTTCCCTTCTCTGAACTGCTTCCATTCCAAGATGTCCCTTTTGTATATGGGATTTCAAAACTGCACCGCATTTCCATGGGCCTTACCAGTGCCTTGTAAAGAGAGGGAGAATAATATTTATACTTTTACAAGACAATCAGGGTTATTCAATAAAAGTTCTTATGTTTAAAATGGTGCTAATTTTGCCCAACCAATCAGATGTAGCTTCCAAATGTTAAATAAGATCTGATTGGTTGGGGCAAAATTAGCACCATTTTAAACGATAAGAACTTTTATTGAATAACCCTGAATATCTTGCTAGCTCAGCCTGGCTGCCTGGCATTGTTTGCTAAGCTAGTCTGTTTCTACCAGAACCCCAAATTTTTTCCATTACAGATTCACTTAAGGCTGGGTACACACCAGCCAAAATTTTTGGCCGACCGATTCCGTGCACTTTTGGTCGATCGGGCGAAAATATTGGCTGGTGTGGGGGGGCGGCCACGACCGACATCGATCGTTAGTTCGGCCAATCGGACGTGTGTCGGTAAATTCTGATCGATGCGTGGTTCCCTATGGGACCGCACGATCGATCGCTTGCAAATTCGCCCACGGACGATTTTGCCGCTACCAATGGACATTTGTCCAGGCCGAGCACTCGCTCAGGACAAAAAGTCCCTCCATGTGTACCCAGCCTAACACAGAATTATTTATGGTGTAGGTGGTACAGGGATTATTAAATCCCAAATGCATCACGTTACATTATCAACATTGAATCTCATCTGCCATTTGCTGCCCCGTGGGGATTGGTCGGCCATGCGGCCATACATGGGCCAATGGTATTGTATCTCTGTACTTCAAAGTAAAGGGAGCCGATGCAGACAGAAATTTTCTGTCTTTCCCGATCGACTGTAATGTTGACTACGGACGTTCATCAGCATTACCATCTGTCAGTTTCGGACCTACACCCACTATTAGGTAAATCCCGTTGGTTACAATGGCATTTACCCAATATCGCTAATGTGTATGACCACCTTTTGTTCAGAAGTTGCTATAGTGGTCTTTCCAAGTTATTCCTAATCCAACCAGAGATACACAGACCACAGACATAACTCCTCCCCCACCCAAGCCACTGTCTCAGGCATGCTCATTGTGCTTTACCTAGCAACTGGGCAAAGCTTTGATATAAGTTACTTTGTTCCAATGTGCTAAGAGGAGG
Source organism: Hymenochirus boettgeri (assembly GCA_019447015.1). Lineage (NCBI taxonomy): Eukaryota > Metazoa > Chordata > Amphibia > Anura > Pipidae > Hymenochirus > Hymenochirus boettgeri. Next base: position 40,016,421 of record CM033476.1, read on the forward strand.
GTCAGTATAAGAGTAAAAGTGAAAGGAATTACAAGGCTGTAGTAAAAATATTAGTTTCCTTAGGTATATTTGGTTAGAAATTCCTGGCAGATTTTTAAATTTTTAAGCAGCTATTTCTTGGCTGTAAGTCTGCAGAAATGTACTTTAGTCTGAACTTCTCCTCCAAGTTATTTTATAAAATATTATAATCGCTTTCCTGTGTTTCTAGTAGGTTGTGCTCTGAAGAAAGGTGCAGGGCATGCGATTGTGCCCACCTCCACTCCATATTTAATGGATCGCGGCATAAGAGATCACACTAGTACGCACTAGTCCTATTAAAGGAGAACGAAACCCAAAAAGTTAGAAAGTATGCCTCAACAACCTTCTCATCATAGAAGATCCCAGTCAGGGGCCTTTCCTGTTCATTTTCAGTTCTGTTTGTTCCCCAAAGCTGAAGCTGAGTGTTCCCTGCCAGTAGTTTTCCTTCATTACATTTCTGCACTGTGTGATTTCCACTCCCACCTCTTAAAGGATAGTTGACTGAAATAGTGAATTATTCCTTTAATGCATTGAATGAAGAACGGGATGTTAAGGAGGATATTTCTCACCTTCGTTCCAGGCTCCTGTACAATGATTGAAGAATGAAAGGCATAGAGTTTGTTCTTCACAGCAGATTATAAACCTGTCCTACTTCTCCTTCCTTCCTCTCACTGCATGTTGTATGTTATCCTTATAAAAGTGCAATGGTCAATAGATCCAGCAAATCCTCGAATGCTATTGATGGTCCACCTATGCCAAAGGAAACATAGACTGCTCTGAATCATACTCTTTATGTTTGGATTTCATTGAATGTCAACATTCTATTATCCTGCAGGACCTCCTATCTTCACTTTTGCAGATGTTGGTTATTTGCTTTGCTGTTGTTTTCACTGAAACTTTGTTAGTATTACTGATTGTATAACATGCAATTCCTACTTGTTCTGCAAGTTTGCATTGTTGTTTGATTTCTAGTAATTGTGTTTTGTTACTGTGTCTGTGTTCTATTATAATGCACCCCTTACAGGTGAATAATATAAGGATAATACTCACCAAGGAGGGCAGGGAACCTTGACGTGAGGGCATGTCCACCCCCAATACTAAAATTTACATATAAGTAACATAGTAATTAAGGTTGAATAAAGACATAGTCCATCAAGTCCAACCTATCCACCTCTTTTTTTTTTTTTTTATTAACCCTTCCTAACAGTTGATCCAGAGGAAGGCAAAAAACCCAGCAAAAAGGGGGGAAAATTCCTTCCTGACTTCAAACGGCAATCGGAAAGTATCCCTGGATCAACCAGATCTATATGCATTAATACCAGTAATTCTCAATATTTAGTTTTAGAAACTTATCCAGGCCTTTTTTAAAGCTATCAATAACTTGCCAACCACATCTGCTGGAAGACAGTTCCACAGTTTCACTGTTCTCACTGTAAAGAAATCTTTCCTAACCTCAAGATGAAACTTTTCTTCCAACCTTGAGGATGTCCACGTGTCCTCTGATATGACCTATTAGTGAACAATGCACCAGTGTTCATTGTATGGCCCATTAATATATTTGTATAAGGTTATCATGTCCTCACGCAAACGTCGCTTTCCAATGTAAACAGCTCTAACTTGTCTAATCTGCCTGATAGTCAAGCCCCCTCAATTCCCTTATTAATTTAGTTGCCCTTCTCTAAACTGCTTCCATTTCCAAGATGTCCCTGATATGGGATTCCAAAACTGCACCGCATATTCCAAATGAGGCCTTACCAGTGCCTTGTAAAGAGTGAGAATAATATTTTTCTCTCTTGAATCTATTCCCCTCTTTATACAAGACAATATCTTGCTAGCTCTAGCCGTTGCTACCTGGCATTGTTTGCTATAGCTAAGTTGTTATCAACCAGAACCCCCAAATCTTAACCCCTAATTTAACCCACTACAGGCCCCACTGTGTAGTCTTATAAATCCTTACCTTATATCCCTGCTACAATGGTTCTCCTGTAGTGCAGGAGCCTGTTGCCTGTGTAAAGGTCTCTGCCTATTCTGCCCCGGGAGGTTTGTAGACATGCACAGGGGAGCAGATTCCCCCCTCCCCCAACATCCACAACCATTGCGCTGTTTAAGTCCTTCCTATAGGGCATGTCCACCCCTTTAAACATTTTTTGATATGTTGTAGGTCTCCCTCCCCCAGCCCCAACCAGCATAATAGAATTTTCAGAAACTCCCCCGATCTTTACTTACTTCCCTCTGTCCTCCACCCGCACTGTCCCAACCCTCTGCTTGCATGAAACTGCAAGCAGTGGGCCAGACCGGCAGCCGTGTTCCTGATTAGCTGAGAGGCAGCCAATCACGGGCACGGCTGCCCACAATGCGGGGAGAGAGGGAAGGTACAGTAAGTAGCGTTCGGGGGACTTTCTGATAAATCTATTATGGGGGCTGGGGTGGAAGACCTACAATTAACCAAGGGGTTTTACGCTAGGGAAAACGGGAGGGAGGGGGGGAGGGCTGCAATGGCAGAGGAGACAGGAGGCAGAGTCCTATATGGGGCTTCTGGTGGTCAGTTTTTGGGACTTTACAGGGATGTAAGGAAAGGATTTATTACATTTATTACACAGTGGGGCAAGTAGTTGGTTAAATTATAGTTTGGGGGTGGACATGCCTTTAAAACCCTTTTCCTCCAGCCACACCGCATTGTCAGTTTTAAAAACAAATATCAGATTACTTACTTACGAGCCATCTTTCTAGCGCCGTTCTCCATACCTGGCAGCCGTGTCTGTGATTGGCTGCCTTGCAATCACAGTGCGGCTGCCGGTCCCGCCCCTAATGTCATCCTTTGCAGAAGTAACATTCTGGCAGAGGCCGCGGACAAAAAGGCTGGTAAGTAAGTGACGATATTTTTTTAATAAAATGGCAATGTGGTTGGGGCTGGAGGGGGAAGGCTACACTACAGAAAAATATGGGTTTTAGGGTGGACATTAATATACTCATGTAATCCTTATTACAGTCACGTTAGGTGCGTCACTAAGTGACTCCATTTACCTCTAACTCCATTTTCAAATGAAACTGTTTTCCGGAATATAATGGATTAACCATGCCGTTTAAAAAGTAATGACCAGCCTTACCCCCGGTCCTCTCCCCCTCCTATCCGGATCCTGTCACGATTGAACTACACTGAAGATAAGAAGCAGCGGCGCATTCAATAAGTCATAATGACTTGGCTGGCCGCTACTCCTTATCTTCAGTGTAGTTCAATCTGTGACAAGATCCGGATGGGAGGGGAGAGGACCAGAGTGTACAACTGGTCAGTACTTTTACATTAAATACAAATGATGGTTAACCCTATATTTCCAGAAACAGCTTCACTTGTAAATGGGGTATACATGGGGGGTGGGGGGGGTTAGATATAGGGAGGGGAGGTGGTGGATAGATACAGGAGGGAGGGACAGGGGGTAGATACAGGGAGGGGGATACATACAGGAAGAGACAGGAAGGTGGGGGTAGATATAGGAAGGTGGGGGTAGATACAGGAGGTGGGTGGGTAGATACGGGAGTATCTACAGGGGGGTAGATGAGTGAGTGAGTTTTCCATTGATTGGTTGTTGCTGCCTGTGCTGTTTATCTTAGGTATTATGGGCCTATTTAAAAAGATCGGTATCATTATCGAAAATTCTATGTTATCTAAAATAACAACCGTTATTTACCGATAACGACCGTTATTTACCGTTAAATAACGTTAACGTTAAATACCGGTCGTTATCGTTAAATACCGGTCGTTATCGGTAAATAACGGTCGTTATTTTACGATAACGATCGGTATTTTACGATAACGATACCGATCTTTTATAAATAGGGCCCTATGTACCTTATGTATAATATGGAATGATACGCTACCTCCAGAATAATAACGGATATTACTTTACCCCAGACCTGTATAAAAGCACTCGACCTACAGACTTGTGCTTCTATATGGTCAGGGAACTCCTTGGTGCCGTAATATCCTTATATTACACTGTAGGTAGCGTATTATCCCTATATTATAATGTAAAGGGGCACATTATTTCTTATAATGTGCCCCTTATTTTATTTTATTTCGTAATGCTCTGTAATGCTTTTAAAATGGTTATGTCTTTAGTACCATTGTATTACTATCATTTTAAAACTAAAGGAGTTGAAGAAACAGACCATGATTTAAATTTTTTTTCTCAACCTCAGGTCAACCAGGATTAATCCTCCATAGTTTTTTTACCACAATGCAGTCTGCTTGCTGAGAGCAGAGAGTGTGCCCCATATTACTCATAGAAAAGGCAACTGCTCTCTCTCTGCTTCGCGGGGTTAAAAATTCAGTGATTTACTTTTTTAAAAAACGTTTTAAGTTTGTAACAGATATGATTTGGCACTAGCGAGCGGTCGGCCTGGACAAATCATTGTCAGCCAAGCAAATGTCTTAAAATTTTTTTTCCTCTGTATACACTATTGAAGATCCAAGTACAGATATCATAGAGTATAGTAGCAATAATGGTATAAAAGATTTAAGTGCACTTTGGTTAACCGAGGATATTGGTACAGAAAGAACTAAATAAGTGAATATTAATAAATCTCCTGGACCGGATAAAATAAACCTGGGTACTTGGGGAGCTAAGTTCAGTTTATCTAGGCCATTGTTTCTTATTTTTGCTGATTCCTCATGTCGGTGGTGTGCCTCTGGATTGGAAAAAGGCTGATGATTCCAATATCCAAAATGGGTAGGTCGTTCACAGGGGTAATTACAGGCCTGTAAGGTAAAGGGCATGTCCACCCTTTAAAAAAAGTTTTATATATGATAGGTCCTACTCCCTCAGTCCCCTCATTATATTATTGCAAGGAAGTGCCCCAATCTTTACTTACCTCTATCCTTCGCCGCACAGTCCCGGCCCTCTGCTTTTAGAACTGCAAGCAGGGGGCCGGACGGCAGCCGTGTCTGTGATTGGCTGAGAGGCCAATATATATTGATATGGACTCTGCAGTAATCCTGGTGGACAGTTTTGGGGACTTTGGGGGGGATTACTGGAGAACCATTTGGGAGCTGGATGTAAGGTAAGGATTTTTATTCACTACAGAGTGGGGCCAGTAGTGGGGGGATTATAGTTTTGGAGGTGGACTTGCCCTTTAACTTCAGTGGTGGGGAAGATACTGGAAAGTTTAATAAGGGGACATGTTCTAGAGTATGTTTCAGGACTGACATTATAAGTACTAACCAGCATGGATTTAGGAGGAATAGATCTTGTCAAACTAACTTGCTTGGCTTTTAGAGGAAGTAAGTAGAAATTTAGACTCTGGATAGCAGTAGATGTAGTTTACTTGGATTTTGCAAAGGCTTTTGATACAGTCCCCCATAGGCGACTAATGAATAAGCTAAGGTCTGTTGGTCTGGGGAGTCACATTTGTACATGGATAGAACATTGGTTAATGAAGAGATGCAAGAGAGTAGTTGTTAATGGAGCTTTATCATATATGGACTACAGTGCTAAGTGGGGTCCACAGGGTTCTGTGTTGGGGCCGCTTCTATTTAATCTATTAATGATTTGGAAGTGGGTATTGTCAGCCAGGTTTCTGTGTTTTGCTGACGACACAAAACTTCAGAGTATGTGCAATCGTTGAGGGGGCTGCTAAGTGGCCGATGAGATTCAATGTTGATAAATGTAAGGTTCTTTTGACTTAAAAATCCTTAAAAATGGCTCTGTGTTAAGTGAATCCCTGTTGGAAAGGGATCTTGGAGTTTTGGTGGATAGCAAACTTAAATGTAGCAAATAGTGCCAGGCAGAACAGCTAGAGGCGAGCCAGCATGGTATTGTCTTATATAAGAGGGGTATGGATTCAAGGGAGGAAATGTTATTCTCCCTCTTTACAAAGCACTGGTAAGGCCCTATTTGGAATATGCAGTGCAATTTTGGAATCCTGTGTACAAAAGGACATCTTGGAAATGGAAATGGTTTAGAGAAGGGCAACTAAATTAATAAGGGGGTTGGGGAAGTGTATGTGAAGAGAGACTGGAAAAGTTACAATTAGTACGCTGGGAAAAGGTGCTTGCGTGGGAATGATTACTGTGTATAAATACTTAATGGGCCATACAATAAACTATCTGGGGCATTGTTCACCAATAGAGCATGTCAGAGGACACAAGGGCATCCCTTAAGATTGAAGATAAAGGTTTAGGCTTCAAGTTTGGAAAGGGTTTTTCACTGTGAGAATGGTAAAGCTATGGAACTGTCTTCCAGTGGACATTGTGATGGCAAGTTCATTGGTCAGTTTAAAAAAAGCTGGGTGAGTTTCCGATTGCCACTTGGAGTCAGGCAAATTCCCCTTCATAAATTTGTTGTTTTTTTGCCTTCCCCGGATCAACAGTTATGCAGGAAATGAGGATATTGCTAGATGGGTTCGACTGGATGAACACATGTGTTTATGCAATTTTTGCCAGGGACACAGTTTGACACAACCAATCGTGCAGTCCGATAGAGAACACAGAATTGCCCATTCATTGGGTCAGCAAAAAGGAACGACCAAGCTCGGTCTCTCTGCTGACCAGCAGGGTGCATCAGTGACTGTCTGACTCTCAGCCAATCCCGAGATGTAACATGAGAAGTTGAGGCCGAGGGAACAAAGGGGCAAGTAGATTTCTGGGCAGGTTTGAAATTACATTATGTTTTTTACTTGGGTGGAGATACCTTTAATATTTGTTATGAAATGTATTATTTATAAGAGAGGGTCATTTATCAAAGTGTTGTTAGTCACCGGACTCCCCAACTCCGTTTCTTGTTTAGACTCTGGATATGAAAAACCTTTCCCTGTAACCTAGAGAAAGTTTCCTCTTACTCTTTAACTAAACACAATCTTAATGTGATTGGATGTTTTTTGCTAAAAACAAATTGAGTTTGGCTATGAATCCAACCAATATATAATATCATCCTTAATAAATGGGACATGAGGGCTTTCATTGCTTTCAGTCTACAATTGGTAATGGCAAATACACAGCTCTCTACTAGCAGTATTAAGGTCAATCTGACCCTGAATCAATAAAGCTGCATCGCCCTCATCTAACTAGGCAGAGGAATGGAGATGAGAATGAGTCAGATGTTTCTTGGTTGTATTAGAAGAGCCTGTGACTAGAGCAGATAGTTCACTTTAATTTGTGATCAGGTGTTTCTGGGTCCTACAGCCCATTATAACTTGCAATACCAACTTGTTGGGACAATGTTGCATTCTAGCACTGTAGTAACTATAACCCCCAAAGGTCCACATACACATCTACCAGATATATCTAAATACTGCCACCAGACTAATGGCTGTGAGAACCAGAACCAGCAATAACTGCTATGAATCGGAATCAATCACAGACATCAGTTAATACAAAAATCGGTTACTTTTATGAAATTACCAGTTAAAAGGTATGTCCACCCCTTAGAAAACTTTGAATTTGAAAAGCAGGACACCTTAAAAAAACCGACCCCACCCCGCAGCTCTCTGGCTCTTCCGGGTAAGGCAGTCAGTCACAGCCATGACAGGGACATCATAGCCAACGGATGAGCCTCCACTGCTCTGTGGGGAAAGGGAAAAGATGGAGTAGCAGCTGTGGAGAGGGATCATGAACTTGGTAGGTACAGTATGTAATCTCTGTCTGGGAGCATATTTTATAATATAAACAATTTAGAACTATACGTTTAAGGGGTCCTGCTTATCATATTAAAAGTTTGGACATACACTTTAATAGATACCAACTTGATAATATGAAACTTACAATTTAGAACAAAAGACAATGTGGGTTCCCAGGCTGCAATAAGGCCCATATAAATATATATATGCATGGGTATGAATAGGTGTCATATTTACATGGTGGATGATGCACCCATATTATTACTGCACCTGCAGGGGCACGTACGGTAATTGCTATAATTGAAAATGTAGCATTGGGAGGAGAAGTGGACATCGTATAACATGTTGATGTTTTAGAACTGAATAAGATTCTTTTCCTAGAAATGGCCTACAAATGGGTTTTACTAGCCTGATTTCTCAGATTTCTTGATGTTTTCAATTCATTGATTTACAAGGTGTTAGTCTAAGTCTAAAGTCATTTCTTATCGCAGATTGAGAGAAGAGATTCAGTTGGAGTATTCAGCCCAATACTGACTGTATCCCCAATGTAATCACTACACGTATGGGGTGTGCCTGTGAATACACTTATCTGGACTGCAATATCTCTTAGAGCCAATGCTAAAGGACTGTGTGACATTGAGTAAAGTTCGTACACACGTGCGATCATGGGTCCCGACGGGCGGTCGTTTGGGGATCTGCCAAGTCAGTCGTCAGGTGTGATACAAGAATTACTGGGGGGAATACAGTACAGGGGGGAACAGTACTTGGAGGAATACAGTACAAGGGGGGGGATATAGTTCAGGGGGAATACAGTACGGGGGAAGACAGTACAAGGGGGTGTTACTGTACTGGGGGAAACAGTAAAGAGGTAAATGCTGTACTGGGGGAATATAGTTATGAGGGGGAATACAGTACAGGGGGAATACAGTACTTGGAGGAATACAGTACAGGGGGGGATATAGCTCAGGGGGAATACAGTACAGGAGGGAAATGTTGTACTGGGGGAATATAGTTATGGGGGGATACAGCACTGGGGGAATACAGTACTTGGAGGAATACAGTACAAGGGGGGATATAGTTCAGGGGGAATACAGTACAAGTGGGGGATATAGTTCAGGGGGAATACAGTACAGGGGGAATACAGTACAAGGGGGTGTATACTGTACGGGGGGAATACAGTACTTGGAGGAATACAGTACAAGGGGGGATATAGTTCAGGGGGAATACAGTACAGGGGGAATACAGTACAAGGGGGTGTATACTGTACTGGGGGAATACAGTACAGGAGGGAAATGCTGTACTGGGGAATATAGTTATGGGGGATACAGTACTGGGGGAATACAGTACAGGGGGAATACAGTACAAGGGTGGGGGTGTATAATGTACTGGGGAATACAGTACAGGAGGGAAATGCTTGTACTGGGGGAATATAGTATGGGGGGATACAGTACTGGGGGATACAGTACCTGGGGAATAAGTACAGGGGAATACGTAATACAGTACCGGGGGATACAGGACGGAAGGAAATACAGTATGGGGGGAATATAGTACAGGAGTGAAACAGTGCAGGTGGGAATACAGTACTGGGGGAAAAACTGGGAGAATATAGTACAATGGTGAATACAGTACAGTGGGAAACTGAATGGGAGAATATTAGTACAGGGGGAACAACAGTCTAAGGTGAAATTGTACTGGGGAAATATAGAACTGGGGGAATACAGTACTAGGGGGAAAATGGTACTGGGGAATAGTACTGGGGGGAATAATAAGTGCTGGAGAATACAGTACTGGGGGGAACACTAGGGGGGGAGTACAGTACTAGGGAGAAAAACGGTAACGGGGGGTAATATAGTACAGGGGAAATACAGGACAGGGGAGTACAGTACAAGGGGAAAAACCGGTACTGAGGGATTATAGACATGGGGGGGAGTACAGTACTATGGGGAAAATGGTACTGGGGGAATAAGTACTGGGGGGAATACAGTACTAGGGGGGAAAATGGTAAGGGGGAATAAGTACTGGGGGAGTATAGTGCTGGGGGAATACAGTACTGGGGGGAATACAGTACAGGGGGAGTACAGTACTAGGGGAAAAATGGTACCGGGGATTAATATAGTACAAGGGAATACAGTACAGGGGGGAGTAAGTACTAGGGGGAAAAGGTACTGAGGGTTTATAGAACAGGGGGCAGTACAGTACTAGGGGGAAAAAATGGTACCGGGTAATATGAGTACAGGGGAATACAGTACAGGGGAAGTTACAGTACTAGGGGGAAACCGGTACTGGGGGATTATAGGGAACAGGGGGGAGGTACAGTACTAGGGGGATAAATGTACTGGGGGAAATAATATACTGGGGGGAATACAGTACAGGGGGGAACAGTACTTGGAGGAATACAGTACAAGGGGGGGATATAGTTCAGGGGGAATACAGTACAGGGGGAATACAGTACAAGGGGGTGTATACTGTACTGGGGGAATACAGTACAGGAGGGAAATGCTGTACTGGGGGAATTAGTATGAGGGGGAATTACAGTACAGGGGGGAATACAGTACTTGGAGGAATACAGTACAAGGGGGATGATATAGCTCAGGGGGGATACAGTACAGGAGGGAAATGTTGTACTGGGGGAATATAGTTATGGGGGGATACAGCACTGGGGGAATACAGTACTTGGAGGAATACAGTACAAGGGGGGATATAGTTCAGGGGGAATACAGTACAAGTGGGGGATATAGTTCAGGGGGAATACAGTACAGGGGGAATACAGTACAAGGGGGTGTATACTGTACTGGGGGAATACAGTACAAGGGGGGATATAGTTCCGGGGGAATACAGTACAGGGGGAATACAGTACAAGGGGGTGTATACTGTACTGGGGGAATACAGTACAGGAGGGAAATGCTGTACTGGGGGAATATAGTTATGGGGGGATACAGTACTGGGGGAATACAGTACAGGGGGGAATACAGTACAAGGGGGTGTATACTGTACTGGGGGAATACAGTACAGGAGGGAAATGTTGTACTGGGGGAATATAGTTATGGGGGGATACAGTACTGGGGGAATACAGTACCTGGGGAATTAAGTACAGGGGAAATACTGTAATACAGTACCGGGGGATACAGTACGGAAGGAAATACAGTACTGGGGGGAATATAGTACAGGAGTGAAAACAGTGCAGGTGGGAATACAGTACTGGGGGAAAAACTGGGAGAATATAGTACAATGGTGAATACAGTACAGTGGGAAACTAGCACTGGGAGAATATAGTACAGGGGGAACAACAGTACTAAGGTGAAATTGTACTGGGGAAATATAGAACTGGGGGAATACAGTATAGGGGGAAAATGGTACTGGGGGAATATAGTACTGGGGGGAATATAGTGCTGGAGGAATACAGTACTGGGGGGAACACAGTACAGGGGGGGGAGTACAGTATAGGGAGAAAACGGTAACGGGGGTAATATAGTACAGGGGAATACAGTACAGGGGGAGTACAGTACTAAGGGAGGAAAACCGGTACTGAGGGATTATAGAAAGGGGGGAGTACAGTACTAGGGGGAAAATGGTACTGGGGGAATATAGTACTGGGGGAATACAGTACTAGGGGGAAAATGGTACTGGGGGAATATAGTACTGGGGGAGTATAGTGCTGGGGGAATACAGTACTGGGGGGAATACAGTACAGGGGGAGTACAGTACTAGGGAGAAAAATGGTACGGGGTAATATAGTACAGGGGAATACAGTACAGGCGGAGTACAGTACTAGGGGGAAAACGGTACTGAGGGTTTATAGAACAGGGGGCAGTACAGTACTAGGGGGAAAATGGTACCGGGGTATATAGTACAGGGGAATACAGTACAGGGGGAGTACAGTACTAGGGGGAAACCGGTACTGAGGGATATAGAACAGGGGGAGTACAGTACAGGGGGAAATGGACGGGGGAATATAGTACTGGGGGGGCGATTACTACAGTACTAGGGGGAAAATGGTACTGGGGGAATATAGTACTGGGGGGAATATAGTGCTGGAGGAATACAGTACTGGGGGGAACACAGTACAGGGGGGAGTACAGTACTAGGGAGAAAAACGGTACCGGGGTAATATAGTACAGGGGAATACAGTACAGGGGGAGTACAGTACTAAGGGGAAACCGGTACTGAGGGATTATAGAACAGGGGGGAGTACAGTACTAGGGGGAAAATGGTACTGGGGGAATATAGTACTGGGGGAATACAGTACTAGGGGGAAAAGGGTACTGGGGGAATATAGTACTGGGGGAATATAGTGCTGGGGGAATACAGTACTGGGGGGAATACAGTACAGGGGGGAGTACAGTACTAGGGAGAAAAATGGTACCGGGGTAATATAGTACAGGGGAATACAGTACAGGGGGAGTATAGTACTAGGGGGAAAACGGTACTGAGGGTTTATAGAACAGGGGGCAGTACAGTACTAGGGGGAAAATGGTACTGGGGGAATATAGTACTGAGAAAATACAGTACAGTGGGTAATACAGTACTGGGGGGGAGTACAGTACTAGGGGGGAAATGGTACTGGGGGAATATAGTGCAGGGGAATACAGTACAGGGGGGATTACTGTACTAGGGAGAAATGGTACTGGGGGAATACAGTACTGGGGGGAGTACAGTACTGGGGGAATACAGTACTGGGGGAGTACAGTACTGGGGGAATACAGTACTGGGGGAATACAGTACTGGGGGGAATACAGTACTGGGGGGAATACAGTATGGGCAGGATACAGTTCTGTGGGAATTTTTTTAAAATCTGAAATGACTCAGATGCCTGAAGCCAAAATCAGAGGGATTTTCTGGCTGATTGTGCTGGTTCTATGGGGGTTTGTCTGCAGTGACACCATCTGGATGTCGTTTGATATAAACATTCCGGTGAGTCTCTATTTATTATTTTACATCAATTGGATCATGCTCGTGATAGAGCAGAATAGAATTAAAGTTGTCCCACGCCTCCAGTTCCAGCAGGTAAGATGGCCGTACACTGCCAATTTATTCCCATTAAATATATTTTAATTGCCACTAAACCTGAGAGCTGATAGCATTCCAGGAACAGTACCAATATGCCTGCAATTAGATATTACACCTAGAAGTGGGCATCTATTGGTGGAACACTCCCCCCTTGCTTGTCTTAGTAACCCCTTCAATTCCAGCACATGATGGGACTCCATTTAGCGGATCTCTCTGTGCAGTTGTAACTGGTGGGTTGAACCTTTCCCTTGGCATCCCCAGTGCAGCATTTGTATGAAGAGCTCCAAATACTGCGATGGGGAATCCAGCAGCTGAGCTGCGTTTACCTGCCTATAGGAACAGTAGCAGCATTTTCACCTCTACCCTTTAAATTGGATCCCATATAAAATGTTGGCGCTATATAAATCCATAATAATATTAATAATTTGTTGGGGCAAAATTAGCACAATTCTTAACAATAATAACTTTTATTGAATCTCTCTTCAGGTTTGCTCTTAAAGGGCATCTCCACCCTTAAAAAAAAACTATTAACTTGTCAGTTACCTGCCCCAACCCCAACTGATATATTCAGCACTTTACTAGATGTTTCTAGCCAGATAATTAAAATAAAAATAATTAAATAAAATTGCCCCCTTTCTGGCAGAGGAAGATTTCAAACTGTTTTTGCTTTGATGATAAAATTTCACAGTTTTGACCCAGAAATGAAATTTTCAACCATTGACTTTCCACATAGAAACTTCCCTCTGTGACCCTGAAGAACTAGAAGGAAACCTGGCAGCTTATCGCAGGAACGCTGCAGACTGCAAAGATTTCACTATAGCCATACTGCACACATTTAATAAACTGGTACTTAGCCTAACTGGTGGCAACCATAGCCCAAGGAAATACCCCCCATACAATCTGTTTATGGTACTTAAAGGACAACCCCACCCTGATAAGAACATCTTTTAGAAAGAACGGCAGAATTGCCTCTTTAAAATATGTTGATATATCAAAGTTTGTCCTATGAATTCATTACTGTATGCCTGCTATGCTTCTGGATGAGTCATGGAAACTGAGCAATTTAGTGACCTGTACTGAGCCTGGGCATGCTCAGAAGGGGAAGACAGGGGATTAACATTCAGTCATTGGCTGTGATGTCAACTGTCAAATTCATAACTGACAGTTGCTAACTGGAAGAACCAGGAAGCATAAACAGGGGAAACAGGACATTGTGCAGGATTTCAGGTTAGACTTATATATTTCAGATTTCAAACTATTACCGTTTAGGGTTTTGGGGGTGATTTACCTGTATGTAAGTTTTCATTTTAGGGCTGGACTTGCCCTTTAAAGCAGAGATGTGCAAGCAGTAGCCCTCCACATGAGGTGTTGTAAACTACAACTCCCAGCATTCCCAGTGAGTGCTTGCAGGGAAATGCTGAAAGTTGTAGTTTTCAAACACCCGGAGGGCTACTGCTTACACATCTCTGCTCTAGAGTCCAGACTTTAGCCTGTTAAAATTCCTACATAACCTTTATAACAATTAATAATGACAGTGCATTCTGGGAATTGGAGTTAGGGCCAAGATTGGATATCCCTGTGATCTGGAATCCACCACACAAGAGATTTGATAACAAGTGGGGGTGGGTAGAAATTACATCATAAAGGGGAACTTTCTCCCTTTTATCTCCCCTTTAAATCCCCAGGTCCCCATTATTGGACTTTATTTGGGAGGGAGAGGGTGATTGGGTCCTGTGTTGTCACATGATGTTCCCATTGATGCCCAGTGAGAGGGAGGTAGATGGGGGGCCTGCAGCTGCTGGTTGCAGGACTTACCATGTCCAATGCTGCCAGACAGATGCAAGATGGGAGTATTATTATGGAATGTCCCAGCCTGTCAGGCACAACCACATCATGGGGCCACCTACAGCCACAGACTGATAACCCCAGACCAGCAGATCTGTCCAGTAAATGGAATAATAAATAAGGCCGACCATGTGTCAGGCAGGGAGGGGGAGACATGATTGTCCCATTGTCACTGGAACTTCCCTGCTAAAGTTCTCCCATCAGCCCACTGACAATTAAACTGGGATTCCTCCCTTCGTGACGTCCGGCCCCTCCCACCTCTATATAAAGGGAGGCACTGCGGTAGGACCGGCACAGCGCTGACAGCTCCTGGTGCTGAATTGCTTTTAGCCCCGCGGCTCTGCTTCCCAGAAGTCCCAGGAACTTGTCCGGACCCCCCACAGCCATGGTGCCCGGGACCTGCTGGCGGTGCCTGCTCCTCTCCTTCTTTTTCCTGAGGGGATCCGCTCAGAATTTCGCTCAGACCCGGTTCATTTGCACCTCCGTGCCGGTGGATGTGGATATGTGCACCTCGTCCATCCAGAACAGCCCCACAGAGGACTTGAAAACCACGGTCCTCCAGCTCCGGGAGACGGTCCTTCAGCAGAAAGAGACCATCATGAGCCAGAAGGACACCATCAGGGAGCTGACCACCAAACTGGCCACCTGTGAGGGACAGACCGTCCTGGAGCCCCCGTCCAATGAACTTAAACCTGGAGCCCCCGGGGGGAGGAGGAAGGAAGCTGGGGCCCCCAAGAACACCATGGGGGATTTGTCTAGGGCTCCCACCCAAGAGACTCTGCTCCAGCTCGGTCAGTCCCTGCAGGCTCTGAAGACCAGGCTGGAGAACCTAGAGGTGAGACTATGGCCCTGACCATTGCAAGGGTAGACCTTCCCATTAGGGGGGCTGGAGGGCATGGTCATCAGATACAAGTGCCAACAGTACAGCTACCAGACCCAGTGTAATAATAACCTTATGGTAATGGTTCTATTGGAACTCTAGATGTTTTGGAAACTACAACACCCAGCATGCCTTGTTAGCAGGAAGTTGTGGTTTCCAAACACCTGGACTGCCAAGGTTCCACATCAATGTTCTATAATACCCACAACCCCCTTCTAGTTTCCATTTAGTCATTTATAGGAAGATTTCAATTATCCAGGTCTCTGCCCCTTACATTACAGTTTGGCAATGTTAGAATCTTTACGTTTATATGGCTACTATTACTATAGTTGGTGGGAATCCTACTTACGGTCTCCCTCCCATATCCCCGTTATCAATGCAGCAATACAACAGAGGGAACTCATCTACCCAAGCCAACAGCCTGAAGGATCTACTGCAGAACAAGATAGATGATCTGGAGAAGCAGGTCCTTTCTAGAGTCAACAGCCTGGAAGAGGGAAAGACCAGTCAGAGGAATGACACTGATCAGAGAGGGAAGATTGAGAGCACATTGACTTCTCTACACCAGAGGATCACAGACTTAGAAAAAGGTAACAGAAATGGAAAGTAGCAAGCTGGATGGGGGGAAAATTACAGAGTCTCAAGATAAACATTGTGGGATATTTCAGCCCTTTGTGTTTTGTTTTTAAAATAACACTTTAGAGTGGCCAATATTGCCTTTAATTGCAGTGATGTAGAAATATCTTGCAGTGGCAAAGCTAAAAGTCTCCTAAAAATCTAAGTTTCCAATATTGTGCAATAGTACACTCGGGCAAATTGCTACATGAGGGCAGGCGAGAAATTGTGAAAACACATTAAATGAAAAGTCAAGTGATTCCAGACCAGAATAGAACATCGATAATTTCATTCACAGACCTTCTGCCTTGCTCCCTACGTGTCATATCTACATGTAAGTGATGCAACACAAGTTGCTCTTTACACACACAGTCCACGCAGCCTACATGCTATGCAGTACCTGATTTATTGCTGCAGAGATATTGACAGATCTCTCCACGAGCCTTGGTTTTTGACTGATAACGCACAGAAAATCAGTTAGGGAAACTGATTTTATATAAAACAATCTTTAAACTGCTAAATAAGCAAATTGCTATGTTGATTCTATGGGATACTTGGATATTCAGACCCAGAGAAAAGAGAAAACTGAAAGCCTATATCTTCATTAGAGTGACAAAGAGACCCACAGATGGATGGGGGGCTATAGAGCAGTTTAAAGATGCAGTTGATTCTGTAGTTGAGGTAATCAAAGGAGTGTGCTCACTTATCATTAACCATGTCCACTGACTACACCTACCGTTCAAACTTCCTGCTTAAATATGCCAATAGAGTTGGTGGAGATTGTAGAAGAAGTCAAAGTCCACCCAGTGCCTTTCTAATGTGTAAATGACCCCCCCCCCCCTTGTTTTTCTGAACAGGACAAAAAGAATCCAGACCTGCAGACAAATTCCAGCTCACCTTTCCCCTGAGAACAAACTACATGTATGCCAAAGTTAAGAAGACTCTTCCTGAAATGTACGCCTTTACCGTGTGCATGTGGTTAAAGTCCAATGCCTCTCCAGGAGTCGGAACGCCATTTTCCTATGCAGTTCCTGGACAAGCCAATGAGCTGGTTCTGATTGAGTGGGGCAACAACCCAATGGAAATACTAATTAATGACAAGGTAATAGAATTTAACATTGTTACAACAATGAACAAGCTGCACTGTCAGGGGCATAAACTACCAGGGGAGCAGACCCTGCAGGTGGCCCCATTTCCCCCCCCCCCTAAAACAGATGCAGCCTCCTCCCAGAAAACCACTGTAGATAAAGCACAGACAATATTAGTTTTGCTGGAGAGCCCAGTGGTTCCTATTTATGCCCCTGTGCACTGTCCATAGGAACGGGGAACAGGACATTGTCCATTGGTGCCTACATGCACAGAATATTTAGAATACTAGTAACCTTGTCCAGATATATAATGCATAATGTACCACTAGTTAATGTCACAGTGCATAGGGATAGTTACATTACAAGCAATACATTTCTAATTGTTAGCAGTATATCTTTGGAAAAGGAGCTATTAAATGTGATAACATTAGATATGTACCTACTGTCCCCCTGGTGGTAAGGTTTACATATCCACGATACGTGGCACTAAAAGGTGGAGTTTGATGGTTCATTTATTGCTGGAACCGAGTAGGAGCTGCCACATTGCTTTCAGATTAGTGGGGTAACAATCTTCAGCATTTTAGTTGAAGTGGCCATTCACGGACCAATATAGATTGTATGATCCTGATAAGATCAATCGATTTTTTCCAAAAGAAAATTTCAAACGTGTCTAATGCTTCACAATATTCCACACACCATAGGAACGTTGTACAATATCGAGATATCCCTGTAGTGTACAATAAGATTGTTGTGTGTATGGCCATTCTTAGGTTTCAACAGATCTGTACAAAAAAAATGAATCAGACACTTTTTCCTCTTAGGTTCCAATGCAGGGATGATGTGTGCATGTAAAAACATATAGTTCCCATACAATACTGATGTATATAGGTAACACCCATTATACATCAGTGTATTATAGTATATAGTAACTATTGTGCACTGCTGTTGTACAGAATTACAGGTTATATGCAGACACATGATGTAATGTTTGGATTTTTCTTTCTTTATAGGTGGCAAAGTTACCCTTTGTGATCAATGATGGCAAGTGGCATCACATCTGTGTGGCATGGACTACCAGGGATGGTGTTTGGGAAGCCTATCAGGATGGAATTTTGAGGGGCAATGGAGAAAATCTGGCTCCTTACCACCCAATCAAACACCAGGGAGTTCTGGTTCTGGGTCAAGAGCAGGTGATTTTTTTTGTGAATTCAAACACATTTAGGTATAAAGTAATTTGTTTTTGTAGTAATAAATAGGCTTACATTCATAAAAAAATCGTTAATGGTAATTCTTTTCTTGCAGGACACATTAGGAGGCGGATTTGATGCCACTCAGGCTTTTGTGGGGGAGCTAGCTCACTTTAATATGTGGGACAGAAAACTGACAGTGGGAGAAGTTTATAACTTGGCCACTTGCAGCAACAAGGCATTGACGGGTAACGTTATAAGCTGGGCAGAGAGCAACATAGAAATCTTTGGTGGCGCCACCAAGTGGACATTTGATGCATGTCGTCAGATCAACTGAAATTTGGATTTTTCCAGGTCTAATGATCTATCATCTGTCTCATTCTGCACTCTGCCTTCCAAACGAGGGCCCATCTAGATCAAGGTTGATTCATTTTTTCTCCAGTTTATTTATTTTTATTTATTTAAGAACAAAAACAAAAATTACGTACTGATTCAGCCAAGCACACTTATTATTTTTATTTTACTTTTTATTACCCCATTAAAATAATTCAACCACCGGGATCACAAACTTGCAGCGAGAGTTTCCGTGTTTGTTGAAAAGGCGTTGAACGTGTTCAGGAGAAGAAATATAGGGATTTCTTACATTTTTTTTTTTAAATTTGGAAGATTCCAAACAGTTTGATTTGACGTAAATTGCCAACTTAGTTTAACCCCCCCTTTTCTTATGTAGATGCCGGAGCAATGGATCACATATGCCTCCGGCAATAACGGGGTTAATCCTGAGTGCCTTCAGCTGGTGCAAATATTCAGCACGTTTGTCTTCATTTTCATACTTTTTTTTCTTTTTAGACTTCTTTCTCTTATAACGTATACGATTACAATAAAATGTCTTGTTATGCTGTTTGTTAAGAGGCAATATTCTCTTTTGCCGGATCTTTTTCTTTTTTATTTCCTGCTGCTGTTTGTGAATTGTTTGAATCAAATTAATTCGCTTCATACAACCACAAAAAAAAATCCCCCTGTATGGGAGAATATGCTTTGTGTTTTAAAAAAAAAATGGCTCCAGCAAATGCTACAAGCATGGCGTGTATTAATACCTTGCATCCCTTGTATGAAGGGGGGTTAGGCAGCCCAGGGGCATGGTAGCATTTCTTCATTAATATGGGTGTTTTCTTCTGTAACACGTCAGTGTAAATATTTCCTTAATTGCTGGGCAAAATATTTTTTTTTTAAAAGAACCAAAACGTTGCATGATGGATGCCTTGACCTTTTCTATAGATCGAATTTCGACAGTCACTTTTTTTATGCTGTTGATGAAGAACAAATAAAAACAAAAAACTGCTGATTCATTTCTATAGGCAGATTAAATGCTGAAATGATCAGCAGTGTCCTGGAGAATTATAGCCTATACTGGAACAAAATAGCCACAATCCTCTTAGAAGACGATCATATGTTGAACGCGTGGTTTTTTTTTAAACACACACATTTAAAGATTGTGTGTGTGTGTGTGTGTGTGGGGTTCCTTGCTAGTTTACAGCTTTATCAAACGGACGGTTTTCTCATTTGTTTTAAGGAATGCTCCAGGGACTGTTTGTGTTTAGGTGACACCATGCAGTTCTGCATTAATAGTTTGCAGAATAGATCACAGGCATGTAGGACAGCAATGTTCGTGTGTATCTGTAACTCTTCCAACTTGCTATTTGGTATGGCACCTCCCTTTTCAATGCAATTGCAGATTTCTAAATCTTAAGATGTCAGACCCATTTCTTTTGTAACATTCCCACTTGCACTGAATAAAAAAATATGCCTCACTCAGGTAAACGCCATTTTATGATAGGATTGCTGTTTTTTTTTTTGCCTAAATACTGTGTAAGGATCTCCTCCCCTGTCTTTCCCCTATAAGATCTAGCGTTCCTGGCTGGAATTTATCATCCTTGCCACCGGAAGTTTTAGACGCTAAGCGCACCTACAAAGCCTTCCTCCTTTTGATAACGCAGTGTTCTATATCACGTTGTAAAATAAAGAAACAATTTATCTATAAAGTTAATTTTTTAATAAAAGAAAAAAAAAAGAGAAATATTTTAACTTGGGCTACCTTCCCTCAAATTATAGTCACATGCTAAAGACACATAGACAGAAGAAGCACTTATTTTAAAACAGAACATGTATGTTTTGTACAAATACGGCTTATTTTATGTGATCGCCCCGGTTTTATTTTTAGATGAAGAGGGTCAGGCCTTGTTATCTTTTTAAGGTTCTTGTTGAAAGGATACAATATGTTGAATGGATTTTGTCATTAGAATTATTCTATATGGAGTGTGTGAGAAGCCATTCAAAATAATATTACGGGGTAGATGGCCTATGTCTTGTTATTTACATGTTCTTATGTGAATGACATTAAAGCACAAATTTTCAAAGCTGATGGAACATTTCTACTTTCAATGTGTTTGAATGAAATAAAGAATCGTAAATAATGTCTGTTTTGCTAACCAAAGCTGTCAATGCACCCTGCGCCCTTGAACTGCGATGGGTTTAATAGTCACAGATCGTCACAATCTCTACTTATGGAACTTTCATGTGTTCACGTTGTTCTATTCACGCTTTCTGTTGAGTTTAATGCTGAAAGTAATTGTTTGTTTTATTTTTACACAATAAAAAGAAATGATGAAAGAAACTGGTTCTCTCTCTTTATATAATGAATTCAAACTTTAAAAATGTCAATGTCAGAACATTTGTGGCACTACATTGCCTTGAATTACTATGCGGTGCTGCGTGCATTCACATTTCTACACCAATAAAGCTTTCCCATAGATTAATAGAAGTCCGCAAACCTGCAGATACACAGAATCACAGAGCGAGCGTTAAAATGTTCTCAGTACGGTGTATAGAGAAAGTGCTTTGTATTTCCTAATGTAGCACAGAACAAAATGTTCTCATATTGCAGCTTTTTGCTTGTGTGATTTTAACTAGTGTTCCAAGCTCGCAGCTGCGTGAGTCATTGTTCAGAGATACGCTAGCTTTGAATATGTACACCGGGATATAATGTGTCAGCAATAGTCCCTTTTGGTCCCTCATGGACATCAAAGAGGCAGTAAAGGACAGATGAAAAACTCGCCTGTGCACGCTTGGCACTGCAAAGTGAGCACATGACACCGACAGCTGCTGCATTGAGAGAAAAAAACGGGGTTTTGTTTGGTGCAAAGAACATTTGCATTCTGGCTACAAAGAGTTAATGCAATAAGGTGATTACACGGGTAGAAGGAAGAACCAGAAACAAAACGCACCCTGCATGTTAAATGGAACATTTCAGTTACAGAAATTAGTACAAATCAGAACAGGGGAGTTACAACTGTTTAAATCAGTGCTCATTCTTGGCCTTCCAGCTGTTGCTCTATTACAATTCCCAGCATCCCTTGAAATCCTACTGTAACACATACAACATAAAGTGAAAAGCAGAGGATTCCTGTTCCAAGGAGATGGAATGAAATGTAATTGTCCAACACCTGAAATGTGGGCATTTTTAGCTAGCTTGTAACTGCTTCTATTATTCACGGGGAGGTGAGATCGCTTATTCCCATCTCCCTGTGAATAATAGAACCTAGGCAATCCAGGGTTCTTACCTGCAGGCGTTCCATCCGCTGCTTCTAAACAGCAGACGGTCTCGACCAGTTCCTGTGTTTTGTGTATTCGTGCCTAAAATAAAGATAGGAGGAAGTAAGGGTGCAGATCAGCTTTTTAAAAGGCACAAGTGGATCGCTGGCAGGTAAGTTTAACTCTGGATTGCCTAGGTTCTATTGTTCACAGGGAGATGGGAAGAAGCAATCCTACCTCCCTGCGAATAATATATGCTTCTACAATCTAGCTTAAAAGGCCAGTTAAGTGTCCCTTTACAACATGCGCCCGTGACACAGCTGAATGCAATCATGAGAAATCAGATGATAAGGTCTGACACAACTGAACAGAATCAAGGCCGGTAATCAGTGCTGATTTGGTTTGGTACAGCTGAATGCAATCATGAGAAATCAGAGATGATAAGGTCTGACACAGCTGAACACAAGGCCGGTAATCAGCGCTGATTTGGTTTGGCACAGCTGAATGCAATCAAGTGAAATCAGAGATGATAAGGTCTGACACAACTGAACACAATGCCAGTAACCAGCTCTGATTTAGTTTGGCACAGCTGAATGCAATCATGAGAAATCAGAGATGATAAGGTCTGACACAGCTGAACACAAGGCCGGTAATCAGCGCTGATTTGGTTTGGCACAGCTGAATGCAATCAAGGGGGGGGGGTGGAGAGGAGGGGGAAGAGGTCTTTCAATGCCGGGGGATGGGATTTGCAATTCTTTAAAGAATCGGATTTGCTAGTTGTGAAGTTAAATCCAGTCAGGAAAGTCTTAAGCTAAATATGGGGAACAATCAAGTGACTGGTAATCCTGCCCTCTCACTTTTTAGACATTTCTGTATTAATGACTGTAGTGATTTAGTGAGTTATCTTGTGACATAATTTTCAAAGAAATACAAACAATTTGCACAATTTATAGAATCTGTGATAGTCCTGACACAATGATCTCCAGATTTACAACAGGCCTGTGTGTATAGCCATCAATCCCTCAATGATGCGTTTGTGCTGTCACCTCTATGACCTTATTTATTATAAATACTAAATACAATACTAATTGGAGTAAAACTCTGGTCAAGTTTATTTGAACTGCCTGACTTGTCTGATTTCACCCCATGACAATCATCTAGCTTGTAGATGTGCACAGAATGCTAAGGGCTCGTTCACACCAGGTCCGTTTTTTTTGGTGCGTTTTTCTTAACGGAATGTTTTTAAAAACACAAGGACACATAGAACTCAATAGTTCACACTATTGCCTTCAAGTTGTGTCCGTTTGTGTTTCGGTACGTTGTGTTTTAAAAACCCACTGAATGCAGCATGGTAACTTCTATGGGTGTAATATCCTCTGTCTGTATATAGGGCTAGGCTACACTGGTAACTTCTATGGGTGTAATATCCTCTGTCTGTATATAGGGCTAGGCTACACTGGTAACTTCTATGGGTGTAATTTCCTCTGTATGTATATAGAGCTAGCCTACTCTGGTAATTTCTATGGGTGAAATATCCTCTGTATATAGGGCTAGGCTACACAGATAACTTCTATGGGTGTAATATCTACTCTGTATATAGGGCTAGACTACACAGGTAACTTCTATGGAGGACATGTACCCTGTCCATATATAAGGCTAGGCTTAGGTGGAATAACTTCTGTTTGTATATAAGGTTAAAACAGACATGTGACTTCCTTAGGTTATATATTATTATACACTTGAGAAAGGACCACGAACGTCTGAAACATGTTGTGTGCAATAAACATATACCAATTACATTTTTGAGTCAATCAATAACAATTGCTAGCTGCAATAGAATGAGGAGTTCAACAATGCTACTTGTTTGTCACTGACACTGATCATCGCTAAGTAATAGAGTTTGTATTCAAAAGTTCCATCCTTTCTTCATTTAGTTTTAGGCTATATCAGGTATATTGTAGAGGTTGTAAGAATTCTAAAAGTTTGTAAGCCTATATAATCATATAAAGTTGTAAGCGTGTGTAATCCCATCATTACAGCTGGTAACTGTTGTTATTGATTTATTGATTATTACAGCTGGTAACAATTGTTATTGATTTGGAATTTATGCTCTTATATGTGAACTAAGAATCTACTTTCTCTTCAATTCAATTATGTCTGTCCGATGACAGCTAACTCTATTGCTTAATGGTCCTCTATTTTTGACAGCTAATTGGATTAAGCTATATTCTTACCGTACTTACCATATGTGGAACAAATGGTACGGAAATATAGCAACTATTGTTCTTCTTAAATGTGCCCTGGAAATATAGCAACTATTGTTCTTCTTAAATGTGCCCTGGAAATATAGCAGCTATTGTTCTTCTTTAAATGAATAAATAACTTTATTATACTGTAATTCACTATCTACTACTATACCATGATAGATTGTTATTTATAATACTGTAGTGATATATGCATAGTAACATAGTAATTAAGGTTGAATAAAGACATATGTCCATCAAGTCCAACCTATTCACCCTCTTTTTTTTTTCTTAACCCTACCTAAGCTAAAAAGAGGGGAAAAATTCCTTCCTGACTCCAAACGGCAATTGGAAAGTATCCTTGGATCAACCAGATCTATATTCATTAATACCAGTAATTCTCAATATTTTTTAGTTTTAGAAACTTATCCAGGCCTTTTTTAAAGCTATTCAATTAACTTGCCATTACCACATCTGCTGGAAGACAGTTCCACAGTTTCACCGTTCTCACTGTAAAGAAACCTTTCCTAACCTGAAGATGAAACTTCTTTTCTTCCAACCTTAAAGGGTGTCCACGTGTCCTCTGATATGACCTATTGGTGAACAATGCACCAGAGAGTTCATTGTATGGGCCATTAATATATTTGTATAAGGTTATCATGTCCCCACGCAAACGTCGCTTCTCCAATGTAAACAGCCCTAACTTGTCTAATCTGCCTGCATATTCAAGCCCCTCCATTCCCCTTATTATTTAAGTTGCCCTTCTCTGAACAGCCTCATTTTCCAAGATGTACCTTTTGTATATGGGATTCCAAAACTGCACTGCATATTCCAAATGAGGCCTTACCAGTGCCTTGTAAAGAGGGAGAATAATATTTTTATCTCTTGAATCTATCCCCCTTTTATACAAGACAATATCTTGTTAGCTCTAGCCGTTGCTACCTGGCATTGTTTGCTATAGCTAAGTCTGTTATCTACCAGAACCCCCAAATCTTTTTCCATTACAGATGCACTTAACACAGACTTATTTATGGTGTAGGATTATTAAATCCCAAAATGCATCACCTTACATTTATCAACATTGAATCTCATCTGCCATTCTGCTGCCCATTTTGATAATCTATCTAGGTCTGCTTGCAGCACTTGCACATCATTGGAAGTTTCCAAAGCTCTGCATAGTTTAGTGTCATCAGCAAACACTGAGACCTTGCTCTCAATGCCCCCTTCTAAGTCATTTATAAACAGATTAAACAGAAGCGGCCCCAGTACAGAACCCTGAGGCACTCTGCTTAGAACTTTAGCCCACATAGATGTAGCTCCATTAACCACCACTCTCAATAACCAGTTCTCTATCCATGAACAAATGTTTTCTTCAAGGCTAACAGTCCTCAGTTTATACATTAGTCGCCTATGTGGCACAGTATCAAAAGCTTTTGCAAAATCCAAATATACCACATCCACTGCTGTGCCTGAATCTAACTTCTTACTCACGTCTTCATAAAAACCAATTAAATTTGTCTGGCAGGATCTATTTCTCATAAATCCATGCTGACTACTACTAATAAGATGATCTCTGGAGACAAAGTCAAGGATATGCTCCCGTAACAAAGTTTCCAGCACCTTCCCTACCACTGATGTTAGGCTTACAGGTCTATAGTTTCCAGGCTGTGAACGACTACCTTTTTTGAATATTGGTATTACATTGGCTTTTTTCCAATCCAGCGGCACCTCCCCTGACCAAAGTGAATCTGAAAAGATGAGAAACAGTGGTCTAGATAGAACTAAGCTCTTTTAAAATCCGAGGATGCAATCCATCTGATCCTGGGGCTTTATTGATATTAACTTAGTCTAATTGTTTCCGTACCATATCCTCTGTTAGCCAGTGTGAATACTCTTCATTTCTTCCCTGCATATTATTACAATCCCTGCTGTAAGGACTAGGATTCTCAACAGTGAAAACCAATGTAAAAAAACGGTTTAGCAGATTAGCCTTTTCGGCATCCTCTACAACCATCTCAGCCCCATTATTTAATGGTACCACATTCTCAGTCATCTTTTTACCATTTATATACAAAACATTTTGGGGTTGGACTTGCTTTGTTCAGCAATCCGTATTTCATTTTCTATTTTAGCTAGTTTAATTGCTTTCTTGCACTCTTTATTACAGCTTTTATACTCCCTGTAAGCCTGTTCTGTTCCCTCTGTTTTCAAAATTTTAAAAGCCTTTTTTTTTTTTCCCATTTCCCTTTTTACCTGAGCATTAAGCCATGCAGGACTGGACCTAATTTTTTTACACTTGTTACCTAAAGGTACCGATTTAGAAATGTAATAGTTTAATATCCCTTTAAAAGTGGTCCACATCTGCTCTGTATCTTTACCTAGAAACAGTTCCCCCCAGTCTATGAGCAGGAGCGATTCCTTTAAAAGCATAAAATTAGCTTTCCTAAAGTTAAAAGTTTTTGTTAACCCAGTGCACTTTAGTTTTTTGCAACCGATATTTAATGACACTATATCATGATCACTATTCCCTAAGCTTCCCATTACCTTCATCTCCAAAATGAGCTCAGGGTTATTAGATATCACCAGATCCAACAACGCATCCTGTCTAGTAGGAACTTCTACCATCTGTGAAAGAAAATGCTCATATAGGAAATTTAAGAACTTTATACCTTTTGAGGTGCTGGCAGTTCCCTTACTCCAATCTATGTCAGGGTAATTAAAATCCCCCATGACCAGAACATGCCCCATACCAGCAGCCTTCGCCAACTGCATATGGAGATTCATTTCCACCTCCTCCCCAGCATTTGGCGGCTTATAACATACTCCAACAATTAATTTACCTACCTTCTTGCTTCCTGTACACAGTTCCACCCATATTGTTTCTGCTGTATCATTTACTCCCCCATGTATTCCATCTTTTAAATTTGGCTTCAATTCCTGTTTAACATACATACATACTCCTCCTCCTTTCTTATTAACTCTGTCATGTCTAAATAAGGAGTATCCTTCAATATTTACTGTCCAGTCGTGTGAATCATTAAGCCATGATTCTGCTATACCAATTACATCATACCTTTCCTTTAAAGCTATTATTTCATGTTCCACGGTTTTTCCAGTCAGACTTCTTGCATTTGTAAACATACATTTTAGATTATCAATTGATTTACTTCCATACATGGTCGTACATGCCTCCTTATCCTCTATGCTCCCCCTTCTCCATCCTCCGTTGTGTTAATAAGGCTACACAGATAACTTCTATGAGTGTAATATCCTCTGTCTGTATATAGGGCTAGGCTACACTGGTAGCTTCTATGAGTGTAATATCCTCTGTCTGTATATAGGGCTAGGCTACACTGGTAGCTTCTATGGGTGTAATATCCTCTGTCTGTATATAGGGCTAGGCTACACTGGTAACTTCTATGGGTGTAATATCCTCTGTCTGTATATAGGGCTAGGCTACACTGGGAATCTATGGAT
This sequence comes from Hymenochirus boettgeri, assembly GCA_019447015.1. NCBI lineage: Eukaryota > Metazoa > Chordata > Amphibia > Anura > Pipidae > Hymenochirus > Hymenochirus boettgeri. The sequence continues at coordinate 40,043,983 of CM033476.1, forward strand.
GAATATCCTTGTCTGTTATAGGGCTAGGCTACACTGGTAACTTCTATGGGTGTAATATCCTTCTGTTTAATAGGGCTGATACACAGATAACTTCTATGGGTGTGTATATGCTTGTCTGTATATAGGGCTAGGCTACATATGTAACTTCTATGGGTGTAATATATCCTGTCTGTATATAGGGTAGGCTACACTGGTAGCTTCTATGGGTGTTATTACCTCTGTCTGTTATAGGGCTAGGCTACACTGGTAACTTCTATGGGGTGTAAATCTCTGGTCTGATATAGGGCTAGGCTACACTGGTAACTTCTATGGGTGTAATATCCTCTGTCTGTATATAGGGCTAGGCTACACTGGTAGCTTCTATGGATGTAATATCCTCTGTCTGTTTATAGGGCTAGGCTACACTGGTAACTTCTATGGGTGTAAAATCCTCGTCTGTATATAGGGCTAGGTACACAGATAACTTCTATGGGTGTAATATCCTCTGTCTGTATATAGGGCTAGGCTACACTGGTAACTTCTATGGGTGTAATATCCTCTGTCTGTATATAGGGCTAGGCTACATGGTAACTTCTATGGGTGTAATTTCCTCTGTATGTATATAGGGCTAGCCTACACTGGTAATTTCTATGGGTGAAAAACTCTGATATAGGTAGGCTACACAGATAACTTCTATGGGTGTAATATCTACTCTGTATATAGGCGTAGACTACACAGGTAACTTCTATGGAGGACATGTACCCTGTCCGTATAAGGTAGGCTTAGGTGGAATAACTTCTGTTGTATATAAGGTTAAAACAGACATGTGACTTCCTTAGGTTTATATTTACACTTGAGAAAGGACCACGACGTCTGAAACATGTTGTGTGCAATAAACATATACCAAACATTTTGAGTCAACAATAACAATGCTAGCTGCAATAGAATGAGGAGTTCAACAATGCTACTGTTTGTCACTGACACTGATCATCGCTAAGTAATAGAGTTTGTATTCAAAAGTTCCATTCTTTCTTCATTAGTTTTAGGCTATATCAGGGATATTGTAGAGGTTGTAAAAATTCTAAAAGTTGTAAGCTATTAATCATATAAAGTGTAAGGTGTGTAATCCCATCATTACAGCTGGTAACTGTTGTTATTGATTTATTGATTATTCAGCTGGTAACAATTGTTATTGATTTGGAATTTATGCTCTATATTGTGAACTAAGAATCTACTTTCTCTTCAATTCAATTAGTGTCTGCGATGACAGCTAACTCTATTGCTTAATGGTCCTCTATTTTGACAGCTAATTGGATTAAGCTATATTTACCGTACTACCCTATGTGGAACAAATGGTACGGAAATATAGCAACTATTGTTCTTCTTAAATGTGCCCTGGAAATATAGCATATTGTTCTTCTTAAATGTGCCCTGGAATATAGCAGCTATTGTTCTTCTTAAAATATAAAAAACTTTATATACTGTAATTCACATATCTTACTATCATGATAGATTGTTATTTATAATACTGTAGTGATATATGCATAGTAACATAGTAATTAAGGTTGAAATAAACAATATGTCCATCAAGTCCAACCTATTCACCCTCTTTTTTTTTTTAACCCTACCTAATAAAAAGAGGGGAAAATTCCTTCCTGACTCCAAACGGCAATTGGAAAGTATCCTTGGATCAACCAGATATATTCATTAATACCAGTAATTCTCAATATTTTTGTTTTTAGAAACTATCCAGGCCTTTTTTAAAGCTATCAATTAACTTGCCATTACCACATCTGCTGGAAGACAGTCCACCAGTTTCACCGTTTCACTGTAAAGAAACCTTTCTAACCTGAAGATGAAACTTCTTTTCTTCCAACCTTAAAGGGTGTCCACGTGTCCTCTGATATGACCTATTGGTGAACAATGCACCAGAGAGTTCATTGTAGGGCCATTAATATATTTGTATAAGGATCATGTCCCCACGCAAACGTCGCTTCTCCAATGTAAACAGCCCTAACTTGTCTAATCGCCTGCATATCAAGCCCCCCATTCCCTTATTATTTAAGTTGCCCTTCTCTGAACAGCCTCATTTTCCAAGAGTACCTTTTGTATATGGGATTCCAAAACTGCACGCATATTCCAAATGAGGCCTTACCAGTGCCTTGTAAAGAGGGAGAATAATATTTTATCTCTTGAATCTATCCCCTTTATACAAGACAATATCTTGTTAGCTCTAGCCGTTGCTACCTGGCATTGTTTGCTATAGCTAAGTCTGTTATCTACCAGAAACCCCAAATCTTTTCCATTCAGAGCACTTAAACACAGACTTATTTATGGTGTGGATTATAAATCCCAAAATGCATCACCTTACATTTATCAACATTGAATCTCATCTGCCATTCTGCTGCCCATTTGATAATCTATCTAGGTCTGCTTGCAGCACTTGCACATCATTGGAAGTTTCCAAGCTCTGCATAGTTTAGTGTCATCAGCAAACACTGAGACCTTGCTCTCAATGCCCCCTTCTAAGTCATTTAAAAAAAGATTAAACGAAGCGGCCCCAGTACAGAACCTGAGGCACTCTGCTTAGAACTTTAGCCCACATAGATGTAGCTCATTAACCACCACTCTCAATAACCGTTCTCTATCCATGAACAAATGTTTTCTTCAAGGCTAACCGTCCTCAGTTTATACATTAGTCGCCTATGTGGCACAGTATCAAAAGCTTGCAAAATCCAAATATACACATCCACTGCTGTGCCTGAATCTAACTTCTTACTCACGTCTCATAAAAACCAATTAAATTTGTCTGGCAGGATCTATTTCTCATAAATCCATGCTGACTACTAATAAGATGATCTCTGGAGACAAAGTCAAGGATATGCTCCCGTAACAAAGTTTCCAGCACCTTCCCTACCACTGATGTTAGGCTTACAGGTCTATAGTTTCCAGGCTGTGAACGACTACCTTTTTTGAATATTGGTATTACATTGGCTTTTTTCCAATTCCAGCGGCACCTCCCGACCAAAGTGGAATCTGAAAAGATGAGAAACAGTGGTCTAGATAGAACTAAGCTCTTTTAAAATCCGAGGATGCAATCCATCTGATCTGGGGCTTTATTGATATTAACTTAGTCTAATTGTTTCCGTACCATATCCTCTGTTAGCCCGTGTGAATACTCTTCATTTCTTCCCTGCAATTATTACAATCCCTGCTGTAAGGACTAGGTTCTCAACAGTGAAAACCAATGTAAAAAAACGGTTTAGCAGATTAGCCTTTTTGGCATCCTACAACCATCTCAGCCCCATTATTAATGGTACACCATTCTCAGTCATCTTTTTACCATTATATACAAAACATTTTGGGGTGGACTTGCTTTGTTCAGCAATCCGTATTTCATTTTATATTTAGCTGTAATTGCTTTCTTGCACCTTATTACAGCTTTTATACTCCCTGTAAGCCTGTTCTGTTCCCTCTGTTTTCAAAATTTTAAAAGCCTTTTTTTTTTTTTCCCATTTCCCTTTTACCTGAGCATTAAGCCAGCAGGACTGGACCAATTTTTTTACACTTGTTACCTAAAGTACCGATTTAGAAATGTAATTGTTTAATATCCCTTTAAAAGGGGTCCACATCTGCTCTGTATCTTTACCTAGAAAACGTTCCCCCCCATCTATGAGCAGGAGCGATTCCTTTAAAAGCATAAAATTAGCTTTCCTAAAGTTAAAAGTTTTTGTAACCCAGTGCACTTTAGTTTTTTGCAACCGATATTTAATGACACTATATCATGATCACTATTCCCTAAGCTTCCCATTACTTCATCTCCAAAATGAGCTCAGGGTTATTAGATATCACCAGATCAACAACGCATCCTGTCTAGTAGGAACTTCTACCATCTGTGAAAGAAAATGCTCATATAGGAAATTTAAGAACTTTATACCTTTTGAGGTGCTGGCAGTTCCCTACTCCAATCTAGTCAGGGTAATTAAAATCCCCCATGACAGAAACATGCCCCATACCAGCAGCCTTCGCCAACTGCATATGGAGATTCATTTCCACCTCCTCCCCAGCATTGGCGGCTTATAACATACTCCAACAATTAATTTACCTACCTTCTTGCTTCCTGTCACAGTTCCACCCATATTGTTTCTGCTGTATCATTTACTCCCCCATGTATTCCATCTTTTAAATTTGGCTTCAATTCCTGTAACATACATACATACTCCTCCTCCTTTCTTATTAACTCTGTCATGTCTAAATAGGAGTATCCTTCAATATTTACTGTCCAGTCGTGTGAATCATTAAGCCATGATTCTGTATACCAATTACATCATACCTTTCCTTTAAAGCTATTATTCATGCTCACGGTTTTTCCAGTCAGACTTCTTGCATTTGTAAACATACATTTTAGATTATCAATTGATTTACTTCCATACATGGTCGTACATGCCTCCTTATCTATGCCCCCTTCTCCATCCTCCGTTGTGTTAATAGCCCCTGATCCCTAACTTCTCTATCTACCCCTGGTGAGTTTAACGTACCCTCCCCCCCATACCTAGTTTAAAATCTCCTCCAACCCCCTAGCCATCTTTCCCAAAAAAGCTGCACCATCACCATTGAGGTGCAATCCGTCTCTACTAAAGAGCCTGTAGCCAACAGAAAAGTCAGCCCAGTTCTCTAAAAACCCAAACCCCATCTCCCTAACCCACTCTCTTAGCCACGCATTTATACTCCTGAGCTCCCGTTGCCTCCCTAGCGTAGCACGTGGCTGCGGTAGTATTTCTGAAATCACTACCCTTGAGGTCCTTGCTTTTAATTTGGCCCCTAATTCTCGGAAATCATTTTTAAGGACTTCACCTCCACCTCTAACTTTGTCATTGGCACAATGTGAACCAAGACCGCTGGGTCACCCAGCCCCACCCAATTATCTGTCTACACGATCCACCACATGTCGAACCCTATATACTGTAAATTAATATTGTTTACTTTGACCACTGACTTTATTGACAGAACTAACAGGGAGATGTTATTCATGTTAAATGGATAAGCGCGATGTCAGAATAGACTGTTTCTTACCCTTCTCCAAAATGGACTGATGACGTCATCACGCCGAGGGTAGGCTTGACTAGCGCACCGCTCAGCATAGACTGCCCCAAACGCAATGATGTAATCACGTTGTGGTGTAATCTCGTAGGCCCAATACAGGAAGTTGAAGGGCTATAAGACACGTGGCTATCATAATGGCTTCACCGCTTTGGAAAAGCCCTAATGGGGGGTGAAACGCGTCAGCGGAGCCAGCCTTGAGTCTGATGCCTCACAGAGTTCCTACTTTATATCTACCTGCTGATCTTGTGCTTCTACTTTGAATTTATGCGTGTGCAATCTTGCCAAATAAGGGGATAAGCATAGGCTTATTTACTGCTGATATACATAGGTTGTGATAGCTGTATATTTTGTATTATATATGCCTACTATGTTGTCTTAATACATATGCACTTTATTATGACTTAGTACATATGCAATAGCACTTATAGACATCAGGTATAACTTTACTATTATTCATCTTGCTCTTGATCTTTTCCATGTTTTTAAATGTTTTTAATTGATTCCCCTGTATCTAGTCCAATAAAGGGATTACTTATACTGAGACAATATGTGAGTGCCTCAGACAATCTTCTTGTTTAGCACAAAGGAGAAGTCAGTGTGATGCATGTTAAAGGGAAAGATCATGGGTACGTGTTAAGGGTGCTATACACCTTAAAGGGGACGTTCGTGCTATACGCCTTAAAGGAGAAAGTTGGTGTGATATACACCTTAAAGGGGAAGTTCGTGCTATAAGCCTTAAAGGAGAAGTCAGTGTGATGCGTGTGTTAAAGGGAAAGTTCATGTGGTACGTGTTAAAGGGAGGAGTTGGTGCTATACCCACCTAAAGGGGACGTTCGTGCTATACGCCTTAAAGGAGAAGTTGTGTGATACCTGTTAAAGGGTAGTTGATGCAATATGCATTAAAGGGGAAGTTGGTGTGATATTATTAGTAGTAGTCAGCATGGATTTATGAGAATAGATTGTGTCAGACATTTTTACTTGGTTTTTATGAAGAGGTAGAGTAGAGTTTAGATTCAGGCATAGCAGTGGATATAAGATTTTGCAAAAGCTTTTGATAGTGCCACAAAATGAGGACCGAACTGGTCCTTGGCATTAGCAGTTTGTATGCCATGTACATTACCTCTTACACACCATGACCAAATGACCATATATATCATTATGCTCAGTCTTTTATACCAAATAAAGTCTAATTCCACGATCTTAAATCATGAACATGCATCTTTCCATCACTTTGCAGGGTCCCTTTGATGAACCAGGGGATGGAATTCCTTTTGCAGTTATATGTTGTAATGGTTGCCTTTCTAGCAAAAAAGTTGCCCCTATATCTTCCTGCAGCGCGCAAAGTGTGCTGGAAAACTGGAGGGCTGGCCTAACAGTGGCTGTGGAACCCACCAGCCCTCCAGTTCTAATAGTGCCAGCTGATCAACCCTCCAGTTCACCAGATACTTTTAGTTCAGCCCTCCAGTTCACCAGACACTGTTAGATTAGCCTAACAGTTAACAGTGTCTGGTGAACTAGCGGGATGACATAACAGTGGCTTTTGAAATTGTGACTGTTACATACAAGTTTGCCTACGTGACTGTTACATACAAGTTTGCCTTCAGTGACTGTTACATACAAGTTGCCTTCAGTGACTGTTACATACAAGTTGCCTTCAGTGACTGTACATATAAGTTTGCCCACAGTGACTGGTACATACAAGTCTGCCCACAGTGAGTGGTACATAGAAGTTTGCCCACAGTGAGTGGTACATAGGAGTTTGCCCACAGTGAGTGGTACATTCAAGTTTGCCCACAGTAACTGGTACATACATGTTTGCATACAGTGACTGGTACATACATGTTTGCCCACAGAGACTGGTACATATAGGTTTGCCCACAGTGACTGGTAGACATACGTTTGCCCACAGTGATGTGACCGGTATATATAAGTTTGCCCACAGTGTTTGGTACACTCACTGTGGGCAAGCTTGTATGGTCCAATCGCTTGTTAAAAAGCGCACACTAGTGTTTGCTAATTGGTCTGGCCACACAAGCAGGGAGATTCAATAAAAGTTTTGATTGTTAAAAGTTATGCTAATTTTGCCCCAACCAATCAGATGTTAGCTTTCAAATGTTAAATAAGATCGGATTGGTTGGGGCAAAATTAGCACCATTTTTAACCATAAGAACTTATTGAATCTCCCTGCTGGAGAGCTGAACTGCGTTACGCCGTGTTTCCGTGTGATATTGCATGTTGTAGTGTGGCCTGGGAAAGTGTGTGTAGGACTAGTTTTCGTTTAACTAATGCAATTTGTCCTTAAATTATAACCAATCATAGATACCTGGGGTTCTCCTTTTCATAGACATTCAGCATATTACCATTTATATAAGTTTCCTGGTTATTCATGTTTTGATTAATCTTTTTTTGTTTTACTAAGTCCCAAGCAGGCGGTAGATTTGGTAAATGAATTGAACAGTAATATTTCACAGCGCTTTGATGACAGAAAGTAATTAAAGCAAGCTTTGTGACATACTGGGGTAATTTATTGGAGCCAGCTGGATAATTTGCCACAAGCGCATCCAAGTGTAAATTATTAGCTCATTAAATAGAAAGTTAGTTGAAATAGAAGCTGTTTCCTTTTTACATGGCAAATGTTATTTAGGGTTTCCTATCTATATTCTTGAATTTATATTATATATATAATGGATATAAAAAGTCTACACACCCTTGAAACGTGGCAGGTTTTTATAATAAATCCTGTGCAAACTTATTCCACCTTTACTGTGAAATTGCCATCTATAGTAAGTAAAAAACATATTGAAATAAATTGGTTGAAGATCGTATTGATTTTTTTCCATTATTATTACAGCATTCAGGGGCAATGAGAGGTGCAAAAGTTTGCCTGTACTATTAATTTACAGCAGCCAATCATATGTTTACTTTTTATTGTGTTGCTGCAATTATGTAACCTCTGATTGGTTGCTGCTGATTAATAGATTTTTTATTGCATCAGGCCCTTAGTTGATTTGGATAAGTCTTTCAGTTTGGCACATCTGGACATGGCATATTGCAGTATGCAATCACATCTCCTGTGCACATCTCTCTTTGCCCCACGTTTTTTTTTAACTGGATTAACGTCTGGGCTTTGGCTGAGCCATTACAGAACACTGATTTGATCTATTGGTTTAGATGTAAGTTTTACGTCATTGCCATGCTGAAAAGTATCATTCTTAGAAGATGCTTAGACGTTTTGTGGCCACTAAGACAGTTCTAAGGGCTGGACCCCACTAATGCGTTTCGGATCTGGCCCCACTACATGCACTGCGCATGCTATTTCAGAAGCACAGAATCGCGCATGGGACAGAATCACGCACAGCCTAAGAGTTTGATCTATAATGTGTGTACCCGGATTTAAATTTATCTCCTTGTCCAACCAGGCCCCACCTCTTCCTTTTGCTAGTGGCAGGGCTAATGAGAATGCACGCTTCTTGCAGAGATCCTCTTCCTGACTAATAAAGTGTAGAGTTAAATTGGAATTTTTAAGGTTTTTGTTCCCCCTATAATTTCTTTTCCCAGGAATAAGGATCTGTTGTTTACAGTGGCTGCGGGTTGGTGCCTTGAATTTGAATTATTCTTTAAAGTGAAAGTTCTCATCACAGACATCCCACCCTGCCAAAACTCATTGCCATACCCACACATTTCAGGGAGGGTACCCACACATTTCAGGGAGGTACCCACAAACATGCAGGGGTGGGGGGAGCGGGGGAGGCTGATACCGTTCCATATGTGTGTAACCTCTCTCCCACTAATTTTGGGCTGAGCGCCCCACCTGTCCGCCGGCCATTATCACATTTTAAGGGAGGGTACCCACACATTTCAGGGAGGGTACCCACACACCATTTCGGGAGGGGGACTCACTCATTTCAGGGAGGGTACCCACACATTTGAGGGAGGGTACCCACACATTTCAGTGAGGATACCCACACATTTCAGGGAGGGTACTCACCCCCTAAAGCCCCACCCCAAGATTAACGCATAATCCTTGCATACAGACACACACATGTATACAGTCAGACACTTTTTCACACAAATACATGCATTTCAACAGACACACACATGCATACAACAAGTCATGTCACTATTAAGTGTTTTTGTCACTTGTTAACCACTAAAAGACTCTGACATTGTGCTCCCTCACTCTAGTTCAAAACAAGACATTTCAGGTAGATTGTATATTATTTCAGGGAGTCAGGGATCTGCCATTAAAATCTTCTGGGAGGGGTGGGATGCCTGTCATCATAGCTCTGTCTGCTCATTTATTTTTTATTCATTTACAGCCTTGATTTTAATTTGACTATTGGAAATAATGTGAGCAGTATCCCAGTGATACCAAATTTGTCCACATAGGGGCAGTCATATACAGCTCTCTGCATCATTACACTATAATATTCAGTCAAAACACATCAATAGCTAAAAAACATAAATGAGATTTTACAAAACAGAAACACACTGATAGGTCTTAACATTATACCCACAATACAACAGCAATAATATACAAATGGGTTATGGGTAACAATCAGGGGGGCATTTTTCTTTGTTCATATTTTGCTGATGCTCAATGTTTATGGGATCTCTCCTAATTCATGTTGCCTCATGTGCCTCCCTGAAGATGAAGAAGTTGAGGCCCCTGTAACAACGCGTGCTTATCAGCACAGGGGGTTTAAAGGATGTCCATGTGTCCTCTGATATGACCTATTAGTGAACAGTACACCAGAGAGTTCATTCTATGGCCCATTAATATATTTGTATAAGGTTATCATGTCCCCACGCAAACGTTGTCCAATGTAAACAGCCCTAACTTGTCTAATCTGCCTGCATATTCAAGCCCCTCCATTCCCCTTATTAATTTAGTTGCCCTTCTCTGAACTGCTTCCATTTCCAAGATGTCCCTTTTGTATATGGGATTCCAAAACTGCACCGCATATTTCAAATGTGGCCTTACCAGTGCCTTGTAAAGAGGGAGTTCAAGACTGCCATTATCCACATCTGCTGGAAGACAGTTCCACAGTTTCACCGTTCTCACTGTAAAGAAACCTTTCCTACCCTGAAGTGAAACTTCTTTTCTTCCAACCTTAAAGGGTGTCCACGTTCCTCTGATTGACCTATTGGTAGACAATGCACCAGAGAGTTCATTGTATGGGCCATTAATATATTTGTATAAGGTTTCATGTCCCCACGCAAACGTCGCTCTCCACATGTAAAAGCCCTACTTGTCTAATCTGCCTGCATATCAAGCCCTCCATTCCCCTTATTATTTAGTTGCCCTTCTCTGAACAGCCTCATTTCCAAATGTACCTTTTGTATATGGGATTCCAAAACTGCACTGCATATTCCAAATGAGGCCTTACCAGTGCCTTGTAAGAGGAGAATAATATTTTTATCTCTTGAATCTATCCCCCTTTTATAACAGACAATATCTTGTTGCTCTAGCCGTTGCTACCTGGCATTGTTTGCTATAGCTAAGTCTTTTTATCTACCAGAACCACCCAAATCTTTTTCCATTACAGATGCACTTAACACAGACTTATTTGGTGTAGGATATTAATCCCAAAATGCATCACCTTACATTTATCAACATTGAATCTCATCTGCCATTCTCTGCTGCCATTTTGATAATCTATCTAGGTCTGCTTGCAGCACTTGCATCATTGGAAGTTTCCAAAGCTCTGCATAGTTTAGTGTCATCAGCAAACACTGAGACCTTGCTCCAATGCCCCCTTCTAAGTCATTTATAACAGATTAAACAAACGGCCCCATACGAACCTGAGGCACTCTGCTTAGAACTTTAGCCACATAGATGTAGCTCCATTAACCACCACTCTCAATAACCAGTTCTCTATCCTGAACAAATGTTTCTTCAAGGCTAACAGTCCTCAGTTTATACATTAGTCGCCTATGTGGCACAGTATCAAAAGCTTTTCAAAATCCAAATATACCACTCCACTGCTGTGCCTGAATCTAACTTCTTACTCACGTCTCATAAAAACCAATTAAATTTGTCTGGCAGGATCTATTTCTCATAAATCCATGCTGACTACTACTAATAAGATGATCTCTGGAGACAAAGTCAAGGATATGCTCCCGTAACAAAGTTTCCAGCACCTTCCCTACCACTGATGTTAGGCTTACAGTCTATAGTTTCCAGGCTGTGAACGACTACCTTTTTTGAATATTGGTATTACATTGGCTTTTTTCCAATCCACGCGGCACCTCCCCTGACCAAGTGAATCTGAAAAGATGGAGAAACAGTGGTCTAGATATGAACTAAGCTCTTTTAAAATCCGAGGATGCAATCCATCTGATCCTGGGGCTTTATTGATATTAACTTAGTCTAATTGTTTCCGTACCATATCCTCTGTTAGCCAGTGTGAATACTCTTCATTTCTTCCCTGCATATTATTACAATCCCTGCTGTAAGGACAGGATTCTCAACAGTGAAAACCAATGTAAAAAAACGGTTTAGCAGTTAGCCTTTTGGCATCCTCTACAACCATCTCAGCCCACATTATTTAATGGTACCACATTCTCAGTCATCTTTTTACCATTTATATACAAAACATTTTGGGGTGGACTTGCTTTGTTCAGCAATCCGTATTTCATTTTCTATTTTACTAGTTTAATTGCTTTCTTGCACTCTTTATTACAGCTTTTATACTCCCTGTAAGCCTGTTCTGTTCCCTCTGTTTTCAAAATTTTAAAAGCCTTTTTTTTTTTCCCCATTTCCCTTTTTACCTGAGCATTAAGCCATGCAGGACTGGACCTAATTTTTTTACACTGTTACCTAAAGGTACCGATTTAGAAATGTAATATTTAATATCCCTTTAAAGTGGTCCACATCTGCTCTGTATCTTTACCTAGAAACAGTTCCCCCCCAGTCTATGAGCAGGAGCGATTCCTTTAAAAGCTAAAATTAGCTTTCCTAAAGTTAAAGTTTTTGTTAACCCAGTGCACTTTAGTTTTTTGCAACCGATATTTAATGACACTATATCATGATCACTATTCCCTAAGCTTCCCATACCTTCATCTCCAATGTAGCTCAGGGTTATTAGATATCACCAGATCCAACAACGCATCCTGTCTAGTAGGAACTTCTACCATCTGTGAAAGAAAATGCTCATATAGGAAATTTAAGAACTTTATACCTTTTGAGGTGCTGGCAGTTCCCTTACTCCAATCTATGTCAGGGTAATTAAAATCCCCCATGACCAGAACATGCCCCATACCAGCCACTTCGCCAACTGCATATGGAGATTCATTTCCCCCTCCTCCCCAGCATTTGGCGGCTTATAATACTCCAACAATTAATTTACCTACCTTCTTGCTTCCTGTACACAGTTCCACCCATATTGTTTCTGCTGTATCATTACTCCCCCATGTATTCCATCTTTTAAATTTGGCTTCAATTCCTGTTTAACATACATACATACTCCTCCTCCTTTCTTATAACTCTGTCATGTCTAAATAAGGATATCCTTCAATATTTACTGTCCAGTCGTGTGAATCATTAAGCCAGTTTCTGCTATACCAATTACATCATACCTTTCCTTTAAAGCTATTATTTCATGTTCCACCGTTTTTTTTTCCAGTCAGACTTCTGCATTTGTAACATACATTTTAGATTATCAATTGATTTACTTCCATACATGGTCGTACATGCCTCCTATCCTCTATGCTCCCCCTCTCCATCCTCCGTTGTGTTAATAGCCCCCTGATCCTAACTTCTCTATCTACCCTGTGTAGTTTAACGTACCCTCCCCCCCATACCTAGTTTAAAATCTCCTCCAACCCCCTAGCCATCTTCTCCCCCAAAACAAGCTGCACCATCACCATTGAGGTGCAATCCGTCTCTAATAAAGAGCCTGTAGCCAACGAAAAGTCAGCCCAGTTTCTCTAAAAACCCAAAACCCCATCTCCCTACACCCACTCTCTTAGCCACGCCTTATACTCCTGAGCTCCCGTTGCCTCCCTAGCGTAGCACGTGGCTGCGGTAGTATTTCTGAAATCACTACCCTTGAGGTCCTTGCTTTTAATTTGGCCCCTATTCTCGAATCATTTTTAAGGACTTCACCTCCACCTCTAACTTTGTCATTGGCACCATGTGAACCAAGACCGCTGGGTCACTCCCCCCCCACCCAATTATCTGTCTACACGATCCACAACAGGTCGAACCCTATATACTTTAAATTAATATTGTTTTACTTTTGACCACTGACTTTATTGACAGAACTAACAGGGAATGTTATTCATGTTAAATGGATAAGCGCGATGTCAGAATAGACTGTTTCTTCCTACCCTTCTCCAAAATGGACTGATACGTCATCACGCCGAGCGGTAGCGCTTGACTAGCGCACCGCCAGCATAGACTGCCCCAAACGCAATGATGTAATCACGTTGTGGTGTAATTCTCGTAGGCCCAATACAGGAAGTTGAAGGCTAAAAGACCCGTGGCTATCATAATGGCTTCACCGCTTTGGAAAAAGCCCTAATGGGGGTGAAACGCGTCAGCGGGACCAGCCTTGAGTCTGATGCCTCACAGAGTTCCTACTTTATACTCTACCTGCTGATCTTGTGCTTCTACTTTGGATTAGGCTGTGCAATCTTGCCAAATAAGGGGGATAAGCATAGGCTTATTTACTGCCTGATATACATAGGTTGTGATAGCTGTATATTTTGTATTTATATATGCCTACTATTGTGTCTTAATACATATGCACTTTATTATGACTTAGTACATATGCATATAGCACTTTATAGACATCAGTAAACTTTACTATTATTCTCTTGCTCTTGATCTTTTCCATGTTTTTAAATGTTTTTAATTGATTCCCCTGTATCTAGTCCAATAAAGGGATTTTACTTATACTGAGACAATATGTGAGTGCCTCAGACATCTTCTTTGTTTAGCACAAAGGAGAAGTCATTGTGATGCATGTTAAAGGGAAAGATCATGTGGTACGTGTTAAGGGTGCTAACACCTTAAAGGGGACGTTCGTGCTATACGCCTTAAAGGAGAATGTTGGTGTGATATACACCTTAAAGGGGAAGTTCGTGCTATAACCTTAAAGGAGAAGTCAGTGTGATCGTGTTATAGGAAAGTTCATGTGGTTACGTTTTAAAGGGGAGTTGGTGCTATACACCTTAAAGGGGACGTTCGTGCTATACGCCTTAAAGGAATTTGGTGTGATACCTGTTAAAGGGTAGTTGATGCAATATGCATTAAAGGGGAAGTTGGTGGATATATTTAGTAGTAGTCAGCATGGATTTATGAGAATAGATTGTGTCAGACATTTTTACTTGGTTTTTATGAAGAGGTGAGTAGAGTTTAGATTCAAGGCATAGCAGTGGATATAAGATTTTGCAAAAGCTTTTGATACTGTGCCAACAATGAGGACCGAGAACTGGTCCTTGGCATTAGCAGTTTGTATGCCATGTACATTACCTCTTACACACACCATGACCAAATGACCATATTGATCTTATTGCTCAGTCTTTTATACCAAATAAAGTCTAATTCCACGTATCTTAAATCATGAACATGCATCTTTCCATCACTTTGCAGGGTCCCTTTGATGAACCAGGGGATGGAACTTCCTTTTGCAGTTATATGTTTGTAATGGTTTGCCTTTCTAGCAAAAAAAGTTGCCCCTATATCTTCCTCAGCGCGCAAAGTGTGCTGAAAACGGGAGGGCTGGCCTAACAGTGGCTGTGAACCCCACCAGCCTCCAGTTCTAATAGTGCCAGCTGATCAACCCTCCAGTTCACCAGATACTTTTAGTTCAGCCCTCCAGTTCACCAGACACTGTTAGATTAGCCTAACAGTTAACAGTGTCTGTGAACTAGCGGGATGACATAACAGTGGCTTTTAACTTGTGACTGTTACATACAAGTTTGCCTACAGTGACTGTTACATACAAGTTTGCCTTCAGTGACTGTTACATACAAGTTTGCCTTCAGTGACTGTTACATACAAGTTTGCCTTCAGTGACTGTTTACATATCAAGTTTGCCCACAGTGACTGTTACATACAAGTTTGCCCACAGTGAGTGGTACATAGAAGTTTGCCCACAGTGAGTGGTACATAGGAGTTGCCCACAGTGAGTGGTACATTCAAGTTTGCCCACAGTAACTGGTACTACATGTTTGCATACAGTGACTGGTACATACATGTTTGCCCACAGAGACTGGTACATATAGGTTTGCCCACAGTGACTGGTAGACATACGTTTGCCCACAGTGTGTGACCGGTATATATATAGTTTGCCCACAGTGTTTGGTACACTCACTGTGGGCAAGCTTGTATGGTCCTCGCTTGTTAAAAACGCACACTAGTGTTTGCTAATTGGTCTGGCCACACAACAGGGAGATTCAATAAAAGTTTTGATTGTTAAAAGTTATGCAATTTGCCCCAACCAATCAGATGTTAGCTTTCAAATGTTAAATAAGATCGGATGGTTGGGGCAAAATTACACCATTTTAACCATAAGAACTTATTGAATCTCCCTGCTGGAGAGCTGAACTGCGTTACGCCGTGTTTCCGTGTGATATTGCAGTTGTAGTGTGGCCTGGGAAAGTGTGTGTAGGACTAGTTTTCGTTTAACTAATGCAATTTGTCCTTAAATTATAACCAATCATAGATACCTGGGGTTCTCCTTTTCATAGACATTCAGCATATTACCATTTATATAGTTTCCTGGTTATTCATGTTTGATTAATCTTTTTTTGTTTACTAAGTCCCAAGCAGGCGGTAGATTGGTAAATGAATTGAACAGTAATATTTCACACGCTTTGATGACAGAAAGTAATTAAAGCAAGCTTTGTGACATACTGGGGTAATTATTGGAGCCAGCTGGATATTTGCCACAACGGCATCCAATGTAAATTATTCCTCATTAATAGAAAGTTATTGAAATAGAAGCTGTTTCCTTTTTACATGGCAAATGTTATTTAGGGTTTCCTATCTATATTCTTGAATTTATATATATATATAATGGATATAAAAGTCTACACACCCCTTGAAACGTGGCAGGTTTTTTATAATAAATCCTGTGCAAACTTATTCCACCTTTACTGTGAAATTGCCATCTAAGTAAGTAAAAAACATATTGAAATAAATTGGTTAAGATCGTATTGATTTTTTTCCATTATTATTACAGCATTCAGGGCAATGAGAGGTGCAAAAGTTTGCCTGTACTATTAATTTACAGCAGCCAATCATATGTTTACTTTTATTGTGTTGCTGCAATTATGTAACCTCTGATTGGTTGCTGCTGATTAATAGATTTTTTATTGCATCAGGCCCTTAGTTGATTTGGATAAGTCTTTCATTTGGCACATCTGGACATGGCATATTGCATATGCAATCACATCTCCTGTGCACATCTCTCTTTGCCCCACGTTTTTTTTTAACTGGATAACGTCTGGGCTTTGGCTGAGCCATTACAGAACACTGATTTGATCTATTGGTTTAGATGTATTTTTACGTCATTGCCATGCTGAAAAGTATCATTCTTAGAAGATGCTTAGACGTTTTGTGGCCACTAAGACAGTTCTAAGGGCTGGACCCCACTAAGCGTTTCGGATCTGCCCCACTACATGCACTGCGCATGCTATTTCAGAAGCACAGAATCGCGCATGGGACAGAATCACGCACAGCCTAAGAGTTTGATCTATAATGTGTGTTACCCGGATTTAAATTTATCTCCTTGTCCAACCAGCCCACCTCTTCCTTGCTAGTGGCAGGGCTATGAGAATGCACGCTTCTTGCAGAGATCCCTTCCTGCCTAATAAAGTGTAGAGTTAAATTGGAATTTTTAAGGTTTTTGTTCCCCCTATAATTTCTTTTCTCCAGGAATAAGGATCTGTTGTTTACAGTGGCTCGGGTTGGTGCCTTGAATTTGAATTATTCTTTAAAGTGAAAGTTCTCATCACAGACATCCACCCTGCCAAAACTCATTGCCATACCACACATTTCAGGGGGTACCCACACTTTCAGGGAGGGTCCCCACACATTTCAGGGAGGGTACCCACACATTTCAGGGAGGGTACTCCTCATTTCAGGAGGGGTACCCACACATTTCAGGAGGTGTACCCACACATTTCAGGGAGGTACCCACACATTTCAGGGAGGGTACCCACCACCACATTTCAGGGAGGGTACCACACATTTCAGGGGGGTACCCACATTTCAGGAGGGTACCCACATTCAGGTACTCACTATTCATTCAGGGAGGGTACCCACACATTTGAGGGAGGGTACCCACACATTTCAGTGAGGATACCCACACATTCAGGAGGGTACTCACCCCCTAAACCCCACCCCAAGATTAACGCATAATCCTTGCATACAGACACACACATGTATAACAGTCAGACACTTTTTCACACAAATACATGCATTTCAACAGACACACACATGCATAACACAAGTCAGTCACTATTAAGTGTTTTTGTCACTTGTTAACCACTAAAAGACTCTGACATTGTGCTCCCTCACTCTAGTTCAAAACAAGACATTTCAGGTAGATTGTATATTATTTCAGGGAGTCAGGGATCTGCCATTAAAATCTTCTGGGAGGGGTGGGATGCCTGTCATCATAGCTCTGTCTGCTCATTTATTTTTTATTCATTTACAGCCTTGATTTTAATTTGACTATTGGAAATAATGTGAGCAGTATCCCAGTGATACCAAATTTGTCCACTAGGGCAGTCATATACAGCTCTCTCATCATACACTAAAATATTCAGTCAAAACATCATAGCTAAAAAACTAAATGAGATTTTACAAAACGAAACACACTGATAGGTCTTAACATTATACCCCATACACAGCAATAATATACAAATGGGTTATGGGTAACATCAGGGGGCATTTTTCTTTGTTCATATTTTGCTGATGCCATGTTTATGGGATCTCTCCTAATTCATGTTGCCTCATGTGCCTCCCTGAAGATGAAGATTTGAGGCCCCTGTAACAACGCGTGCTTATCAGCACAGGGGGTTTAAAGGATGTCCATGTTTCCTCTATATGACCTATTAGTGACCAGTACACCAGAGAGTTCATTCATGGCCCATTAATATATTTGTATAAGGTTATCATTCCCCACGCAAACGTTGTCCAATGTAAACAGCCCTAACTTGTCTAATCTGCCTGCATATTCAACCCCTCCATTCCCCTTATTAATTTAGTTGCCCTTCTCTGAACTGCTTCCATTTCCAAGATGTCCCTTTGGTATATGGGATTCCAAAACTGCACCGCATTTTCAAATGTGGCCTTACCTGCCTTGTAAAGAGGAGAATAATATTTTATACTTATACAAACAATCAGGGTTATTCAATAAAAAGATCTTGTTAAAATGGTGCTAATTTTGCCCCAACCAATCAGATGTTAGCTTCCAAATGTTAAATAAGATCTGATTGGTTGGGGCAAAATTAGCACCATTTTAAACGATAAGAACTTTTATTGAATAACCCTGAATATCTTGCTAGCTCTAGCCGTGGCTACCTGGCATTGTTTGCTATAGCTAAGTCTGTTATCTACCAGAACCCCCAAATTTTTTTCCATTACAGATTCACTTAAGGCTGGGTACACACCAGCCAATATTTTTGGCCGACCGATTCCGTGCACTTTTGGTCGATCGGGCGAAAATATTGGCTGGTGTGGGGCGGGCGGCCACGACCGACATCGATCGTTAGTTCGGCCAAATCGGACGTGTCGGTAAATTCTGATCGATTGCGTGGTTCCCTATGGGACCGCACGATCGATCGCTTGCAAATTCGCCCACGGACGATTTTGCCGCTACCAATGGACATTTGTCCAGGCCGAGCACTCGCTCAGGACAAAAAGTCCCTCCATGTGTACCCAGCCTAACACAGAATTATTTATGGTGTAGGTGGTACAGGGATTATTAAATCCCAAATGCATCACGTTACATTTATCAACATTGAATCTCATCTGCCATTCTGCTGCCCGTGGGGATTGGTCGGCCATGCGGCCATACATGGGCCAATGGTATTGTATCTCTGTACTTCAAAGTAAAGGGAGCCGATGCAGACAGAAATTTTCTGTCTTTCCCGATCGACTGTAATGTTGACTACGGACGTTCATCAGCATTACCATCTGTCAGTTTCGGACCCTACACCCACTATTAGGTAAATCCCGTTGGTTCACAATGGCATTTACCCAATATCGCTAATGTGTATGACCACCTTTTGTTCAGAAGTTGCTATAGTAGGTCTTTCCAAGTTATTCCTAATCCTAACCAGAGATACACAGACCACCAGACATAACTCCTCCCCCACCCAAGCCACTGTCTCAGGCATGCTCATTGTGCTTTACCTAGCAACTGGGCAAAGCTTTGATATAAGTTACTTTGTATTCCAATGTGCTAAGAGGAGGGTCAGTATAAGAGTAAAAGTGAAAGGAATTACAAGGCTGTAGTAAAAATATTAGTTTCCTTAGGTATATTTGGTTAGAAATTCCTGGCAGATTTTTAAATTTTTAAAGCAGCTATTTCTTGGCTGTAAGTCTGCAGAAATGTACTTTAGTCTGAACTTCTCCTCCAAGTTATTTTATAAAATATTATAATCGCTTTCCTGTGTTTCTAGTAGGTTGTGCTCTGAAGAAAGGTGCAGGGCATGCGATGTGCCCACCTCCACTCCATATTTATAATGGATCGCGGCCATAAGAGATCACACTAGTACGCACTAGTCCTTATTAAAGGAGAACGAAACCCAAAAAGTTAGAAAGTATTTGCCTCAACAACCTTCTCATCATAGAAGATCCCAGTCAGGGGCCTTTCCTGTTCATTTTCAGTTCTGTTTGTTCCCCAAAGCTGAAGCTGACGTGTTCCCTGCCAGTAGTTTTACCTTCATTACATTTTCTGCACCTGTGTGATTTCCACTCCCACCTCTTAAAGGAATAGTTGACTGAAATAGTGAATTATTCCTTTAATGCATTGAATGAAGAACGGGATGTAAAGGAGATATTTCTCACCTTCGTTCCAGGCTCCTGTACAATTGATTGAAGAATGAAAGGCATAGCAGTTTGTTCTTCACAGCAGATTATAAACCTGTCCTACTTCTCCTTCCTTCCTCTCACTGCATGTTTGTATGTTATCCTTATAAAAGTGCAATGGATCAATAGATCCAGCAAATCCTCGAATGCTATTGATCGGTCCACCTATGCCAAAGGAAACATAGACTGCTCTGAATCTATACTCTTTATGTTTGGATTTCATTGAATGTCAACATTCTATTATCCTGCATGGACCTCCTCATTCTTCACTTTTGCAGATGTTGGTTATTTGCTTTGCTGTTGTTTTCACTGAACTTTGTTAGTAATTACTGATTGTATAACATGCAATTCCTACTTGTTCTGCAAGTTTGCCATTGATTGTTTGATTTCTAGTAATTGTGTTTTGTTACTGTGTCTGTGTTCTATTATAATGCACCCCTTACAGTGTAATAATATAAGGATATTACGTCACCAAGGAGGGCAGGGAACCTTGACGTGAGGGCATGTCCACCCCCAATACTAAAATTTACATAGTAACATAGTAATTAAGGTTGAATAAAGACATATGTCCATCAAGTCCAACCTATCCACCCTCTTTTTTTTTTTTTTTTTATTAACCCTTCCTAACAGTTGATCCAGAGGAAGGCAAAAAACCCAGCTAAAAAGGGGGGAAAATTCCTTCCTGACTTCAAACGGCAATCGGAAAGTATCCCTGGATCAACCAGATCTATATGCATTAATACCAGTAATTCTCAATATTTTTTAGTTTTAGAAACTTATCCAGGCCTTTTTTAAAGCTATTCAATTAACTTGCCATTACCACATCTGCTGGAAGACAGTTCCACAGTTTCACTGTTCTCACTGTAAAGAAATCTTTCCTAACCTCAAGATGAAACTTCTTTTCTTCCAACCTTAGAGGATGTCCACGTGTCCTCTGATATGACCTATTAGTGAACAATGCACCAGAGTGTTCATTGTATGGCCCATTAATATATTTGTATAAGGTTATCATGTCCTCACGCAAACGTCGCTTCTCCAATGTAAACAGCTCTAACTTGTCTAATCTGCCTGCATAGTCAAGCCCCCTCAATTCCCCTTATTAATTTAGTTGCCCTTCTCTAAACTGCTTCCATTTCCAAGATGTCCCTTTTGTATATGGGATTCCAAAACTGCACCGCATATTCCAAATGAGGCCTTACCAGTGCCTTGTAAAGAGTGAGAATAATATTTTTCTCTCTTGAATCTATTCCCCTCTTTATACAAGACAATATCTTGCTAGCTCTAGCCGTTGCTACCTGGCATTGTTTGCTATAGCTAAGTCTGTTATCAACCAGAACCCCCAAATCTTAACCCCCTAATTTAACCCACTACAGGCCCCACTGTGTAGTCTTAATAAATCCTTACCTTATATCCCTGCTACAAATGGTTCTCCTGTAGTGCAGGAGCCTGTTTGCCTGTGTAAAGGTCTCTGCCTATTCTGCCCCCGGGAGGTTTGTAGACATGCACAGGGGAGCAGATTCCCCCCTCCCTCCCAACATCCACAACCATTGCGCTGTTTAAGTCCTTCCTTATAGGGCATGTCCACCCCTTTAAACATTTTTTGATATGTTGTAGGTCTCCCTCCCCCAGCCCCAACCAGCATAATAGAATTTTCAGAAACTCCCCCGATCTTTACTTACCTTCCCTCTGTCCTCCACCGCACTGTCCCAACCCTCTGCTTGCATGAAACTGCAAGCAGTGGGCCAGACCGGCAGCCGTGTTCCTGATTAGCTGAGAGGCAGCCAATCACGGGCACGGCTGCCCACAATGCCGGGGGAGAGAGGGAAGGTACAGTAAGTAGCGTTCGGGGGACTTTCTGATAAATCTATTATGGGGGCTGGGGTGGAAGACCTACAATATAACCAAGGGGTTTTACGCTAGGGAAAACGGGAGGGAGGGGGGGAGGGCTGCAATGCGCAGAGGAGACAGGAGGCAGAGTCCTATATGGGGCTTCTGGTGGTCAGTTTTTGGGACTTTACAGGGATGTAAGGAAAGGATTTTATTACATTTATTACACAGTGGGGCCAGTAGTTGGTTAAATTATAGTTTTGGGGGTGGACATGCCCTTTAAAACCCCTTTTCCTCCCAGCCACACCGCATTGTCAGTTTTAAAAACAAATATCAGATTACTTACTTACGAGCCATCTTTCTAGCGCCGTTCTCCATACCTGGCAGCCGTGTCTGTGATTGGCTGCCTTGCCAATCACAGTCGCGGCTGCCGGTCCCGCCCCTAATGTCACTTCCTTTGCAGAAGTAACATTTCTGGCAGAGGCCGCGGGAACAAAGGCTGGTAAGTAAGTGATCGATATTTTTTTAATAAAATGGCAATGTGGTTGGGGCTGGGAGGGGGAAGGCTACACTACAGAAAAATATGGGTTTTAGGGTGGACATTAATATACTCATGTAATCCTTATTACAGTCACGTTAGGTGCGTCACTAAGTGACTCCATTTACCTCTATACTCCATTTTCAAATGAAACTGTTTTCCGGAATATAATGGATTAACCATGCCGTTTAAAAAGTAATGACCAGCCTTACCCCCCGGTCCTCTCCCCCTCCTATCCGGATCCTGTCACTGATTGAACTACACTGAAGATAAGAAGCAGCGGCGCATTCCAATAAGTCATAAATTGACTTGGCTGGCCGCTACTCCTTATCTTCAGTGTAGTTCAATCTGTGACAAGATCCGGATGGGAGGGGGAGAGGACCAGAGTGTACAACTGGTCAGTACTTTTTACATTTAAATACAAAATGACATGGTTAACCCTATATTTTCCAGAAAACAGCTTCACTTGTAAATGGGGTATACATGGGGGGGGGTTAGATATAGGGAGGTGGGGGTAGATACAGGGAGGGAGGGACAGGGGGTAGATACAGGGAGGGGGATACATACAGGAAGAGACAGGAAGGTGGGGGTAGATATAGGAAGGTGGGGGTAGATACAGGGAGGTGGGTGGTAGATACAGGGAGTATCTACAGGGGGGTAGATGAGTGAGTGAGTTTTCCATTGATTGGTTGTTTGCTGCCTGTGCTGTTTATTTCTTAGGTATTATGGGCCCTATTTATAAAAGATCGGTATCATTATCGTAAAATACCTATCGTTATCATAAAATAACAACCGTTATTTACCGATAACGACCGTTATTTACCGTTAAATAACGTTAACGTTAAATACCGGTCGTTATCGTTAAATACCGGTCGTTATCGGTAAATAACGGTCGTTATTTTACGATAACGATCGGTATTTTACGATAACGATACCGATCTTTTATAAATAGGGCCCTATGTACCTTATGTATAATATGGAATGATACGCTACCTCCAGAATAATATACGGATATTACTTTACCTCAGAGTTCCCAGACCTGTATAAAAGCACTCGACCTACAGACTTGTGCTTCTATATGGTCAGGGAACTCCTTGGTGCCGTAATATCCTTATATTACACTGTAGGTAGCGTATTATCCCTTATATTATAATGTAAAGGGGCACATTATTTCTTATAATGTGCCCCTTATTTTATTTTATTTCGTAATGCTCTGTAATGCTTTTAAAATGGTTATGTCTTTAGTACCATTGTATTACTATCATTTTAAAACTAAAGGAGTTGAAGAAACAGACCATGATTTAAATTTTTTTTCTCAACCTCAGGTCAACCAGGATTAATCCTCCATAGTTTTTTTTACCCACAATGCAGTCTGCTTGCTGAGAGCAGAGAGTGTGCCCCATATTACTCATAGAAAAGGCAACTGCTCTCTCTCTGCTTCGCGCGGGTTAAAAATATCAGTGATTTACTTTTTTAAAAAACGTTTTAAGTTTGTAACAGATATGATTTGGCACTAGCGAGCGGTCGGCCTGGACAAATCATTGTCAGCCAAGCAAATGTCTTAAATATTTTTTTTCCTCTGTATACACTATTGAAGATCCAAGTACAGATATCATAGAGTATAGTAGCAATAATGGTATAAAAGATTTAAGTGCACTTTGGTTAACCGAGGATATGGTACAGAAAGAACTAAATAAGGTTAATATTAATAAATCTCCTGGACCGGATAAAATACATCCTTGGGTACTTGGGGAGCTAAGTTCAGTTTTATCTAGGCCATTGTTTCTTATTTTTGCTGATTCCCTCATGTCCGGTGGTGTGCCTCTGGATTGGAAAAAGGCTGATGTTATTCCAATATCCAAAATGGGTAGTCGTTCACAGCCGGGTAATTACAGGCCTGTAAGTTTAAAGGGCATGTCCACCCTTTAAAAAAAGTTTTATATATGATAGGTCCTACTCCCTCAGTCCCCTCATTATTATTATTGCAAGGAAGTGCCCCAATCTTTACTTACCTCTATCCTTCGCCGCACAGTCCCGGCCCTCTGCTTGTATAGAACTGCAAGCAGGGGGCCGGACCGGCAGCCGTGTCTGTGATTGGCTGAGAGGCCAATATATATATGATATGGACTCTGCAGTACTCCTGGTGGACAGTTTTGGGGACTTTGGGGGGGATTACTGGAGAACCATTTGGAGCTGGGATGTAAGGTAAGGATTTTTATTCACTACAGAGTGGGGCCAGTAGTGGGGGGATTATAGTTTTGGAGGTGGACTTGCCCTTTAACTTCAGTGGTGGGGAAGATACTGGAAAGTTTAATAAGGGGACATGTTCTAGAGTATGTTTCAAGGACTGACATTATAAGTACTAACCAGCATGGATTTAGGAGGAATAGATCTTGTCAAACTAACTTGCTTGGCTTTTATGAGGAAGTAAGTAGAAATTTAGACTCTGGCATAGCAGTAGATGTAGTTTACTTGGATTTTGCAAAGGCTTTTGATACAGTCCCCCATAGGCGACTAATGAATAAGCTAAGGTCTGTTGGTCTGGGGAGTCACATTTGTACATGGATAGAACATTGGTTAATGAAGAGAATGCAGAGAGTAGTTGTTAATGGAGCTTTATCATTATGGACTACAGTGCTAAGTGGGGTCCACAGGGTTCTGTGTTGGGGCCGCTTCTATTTAATCTATTAATGATTTGGAAGTGGGTATTGTCAGCCAGGTTTCTGTGTTTGCTGACGACACAAAACTTCAGAGTATGTGCAATCGTTGCAGGGGGCTGCTAAGTGGCCGATGAGATTCAATGTTGATAAATGTAAGGTTCTTCTTTTGACTTAAAAATCCTTAAAAATGGCTCTGTGTTAAGTGAATCCCTGTTGGAAAGGGATCTTGGAGTTTTGGTGGATAGCAAACTTAAATGTAGCAAATAGTGCCAGGCAGCAACAGCTAGAGGCGAGCCAGCATGGTATTGTCTTATATAAAGAGGGGTATGGATTCAAGGGAGGAAAATGTTATTCTCCCTCTTTACAAAGCACTGGTAAGGCCCTATTTGGAATATGCAGTGCAATTTTGGAATCCTGTGTACAAAAAGGACATCTTGGAAATGGAAATGGTTTAGAGAAGGGCAACTAAATTAATAAGGGGGTTGGGGAAGCTTGTATGTGAAGAGAGACTGGAAAAGTTACAATTATGTACGCTGGAGAAAAGGTGCTTGCGTGGGGATATGATTACTGTGTATAAATACATTAATGGGCCATACAATAAACTATCTGGGGCATTGTTCACCAATAGAGCATGTCAGAGGACACAAGGGCATCCCTTAAGACTTGAAGATAAAAGGTTTAGGCTTCAAGTTTGGAAAGGGTTTTTCACTGTGAGAATGGTAAAGCTATGGAACTGTCTTCCAGTGGACATTGTGATGGCAAGTTCATTGGTCAGTTTAAAAAAAAGCTGGGTGAGTTTCCGATTGCCACTTGGAGTCAGGCAAATTCCCCTTCATAAATTTGTTGTTTTTTTTGCCTTCCCCTGGATCAACAGTTATGCAGGAAATGAGGATATTGCTAGATGGGTTCGACTGGATGAACACATGTGTTTATGCAATTTTTGCCAGGGACGACAGTTTGACACAACCAATCGTGCAGTCCGATAGAGAACCACAGAATTGCCCATTCATTGGGTCCAGACAAAGGAACGACCAAGCTCGGTCTCTCTGCTGACCAGCAGGTGCATCAGTGACTGTCTGACTCTCAGCCAATCCCGGATGTAACATGAGAAGTTGAGGCCGAGGGAACAAAGGTGGGCAAGTAGATTTCTGGGCAGGTTTGAAATTACATTATGTTTTTTTTACTTGGGGTGGAGATACCTTTAATATTTGTTATGAAATGTATTTTATTTATAGAGAGGAGTCATTTATCAAAGTGTTGTTAGTCACCGGACTCCCCAACTCCCGTTTCTTGTTTAGACTCTGGATATGAAACACCTTTCCCTGTAACCTAGAGAAAGTTTCCTCTATTACTTCTTTAACTAAACACAATCTTAATGTGATTGGATGTTTTTTGCTAAAAACAAATTGAGTTTGGCTATGAATCCAACCAATATATAATATCATCCTTAATAAATGGGACATGAGGGCTTTCCATTGCTTTCAGTCTACAAATTGGTAATGGCAAATACACAGCTCTCTACTAGCAGTATTAAGGTCAATCTGACCCTGAATCAATAAAGCTGCATCGCCCTCATCTAACTAGGCAGAGGAATGGAGATGAGAATGAGTCAAGATGTTTCTTGGTTGTATTAGAAGAGCCTGTGACATAGAGCAGATAGTTCACTTTAATTTGTGATCAGGTGTTTTCTGGGTCCTACAGCCCATTATAACTTGCAATACACAACTTGTTCTGGGACAATGTTGCATTCTAGCACTGTTAGTAACTATAACCCCCAAAGGTCACACATACACATCTACCAGATATATCTAAATACTGCCACCAGACTAATGGCTGTGAGAACCAGAACCAGCAATAACTGCTATGAATCGGAATCAATCACAGGACATCAGTTAATACAAAAATCGGTTACTTTTATGAAATTACCAGTTAAAAGGTATGTCCACCCCTTAGAAAACTTTGAATTTGAAAAGCAGGACACCTTAAAAAAACCGACCCACCCCCGCAGCTCTCTGGCTCTTCCGGGTAAGGCAGTCAGTCACAGCCATGACAGTGACATCATAGCCAACGGATGAGCCTCCACTGCTGCTGTTGGGGAAAGGGAAAAGAATGGAGTAGCAGCTGTGGAGAGGGATCATGAACTTGTAGGTACAGTATGATATCTCTGTCTGGGAGCATATTTTATAATATAAACCAATTTAGAACTTACGTTTTAAGGGGTCCTGCTTATCATATTAAAAGTTTGGACATACACTTTAATAGATACCAAACTTGATATATATGAAACTTACAATTTAGAACAACAGACTAATGTGGGTTCCCAGGCTGCAATAAGGCCCATATAAATCATATATATGCATTGGGTATGAATAGGTGTCATATTTACATGGCTGGATGATGCACCATATTTATTACTGCACCAGTGCAGGGGCACGTACGGTAATTGCTATAATTGAAAATGTAGCATTGGGAGGAGAATGTGGACATCGTATAACATGTTGATGTTTTAGAACTGAATAAGATTCTTTTCCTAGAAATGGCCTTACAAATGGGTTTATCTACATCCTGATTTCTCAGATTTCTTGATGTTTTCAATTCATTGATTTACAAGGTGTCTAGTCTAATGTCTAAAGTTCATTTCTTATCTGCAGATTGGAGATGAGATTCAGTTGGAGTATTCAGCCCAATACTGACTGTATCCCCAATGTAATCACTACACGTTATGGGCTGTGCCTGTGAATACACTTTATCTGGACTGCAATATTAGAGCCAATGCTAAAGACTGTGTGACATTGAGTAAAGGTTCGTACACACGTGCGATCATGGGTCCCGACGGGCGGTCGTTTGGGGATCTGCCAAGTCAGTCGTTCGGTGATCCCCGACTGAACGTCCGTTTCGGCCGATAAAGGCCCTAAAGACGGGCCGATTATCGTCCGAAACAAATGGTGCGTCTCAGGTTTTTATTTTAAATTGACTGCATTATGTGTATTTGGTTGTTTGGTTTATAGAGATAAAAATAAAAATGATTGATTAAGATCAAGTACTTTCTCTTTCAAACTCAGTTAATGTATAATACACCATATAAAAACCGTGGCTTAGGCTGGGTTCAAACAGTTACATTTTCTGGAAAAAGACCTTACCATGTGTACCTAGCATTACAGTGTTTGTGGTTGCTCCATTTGTTCCTGTACATCCAGTGAGGTAGACATGGACCAGTGAGGTAGACATGGACCAGTGAGGTAGACATGGACCAGTGAGGTAGACATGGACCAGTGAGGTAGACATGGACCAGTGAGGTAGACATGGACTGGTGCACATGTACGAGTAGCAACTCTTATAGGACACAATAAAAACCATAGAAACCTTAAAAAGTGCCACAACCAGTAGTTAAGAGAGATGTAGCATTGTGATAAACGCATTTTGCTGCATCTAATTGTTTCCTTAGGATCTAGAAATGTGTATGGAAGCACTTTGCTTTGTGCTTTGCAGTGGGGCCCTCAGCCTTAAGCTGGATACACACTATACAATATTTTCGCCCGACCGACCGAAAGTGCCTTGTATCGGTCGGTCTGCCAGAAATATTGCATTCTGTGGGTGGGGACAAGCTCGGTCGCCCATTCGTTCGTATCAGACGAATGATCGAACAGGCCTGTTGATAAATTATGGCCAATCGTGCCAGTTCCTTATGTGGCCACATGAGCATTGCGTACTGTCGGCCGTGGCCACTATTGGTGCAACCGACAGTGATTTGTCCCGACCGAACACTCGCAAGTAGCCAACGCTAGGTTGGGACAAAACATCCGTTTGTGTGTACCCAGTCTTAGCTCTAGTCCACAACTGCAAATATAAATAAACTGTGGAGTAAGTCCCATCTGTGTATTGATCGGGGTTTATACATTATTAAGTGGAAACATCCTTAATATGCCGTCTAGATAATAACTAGGTGTGGCAGTAATTGTATCTATTAGAGTTAACAAGCAAATATATAAGAAGTTGCTTCCAACAGTTATTGAAACTGAACTAGTTGCATTTTCATTAACCTGCTAAGCCCTATTATATAGCATAAACCGAATACTCTATTTTGCAAAATAAGTAATTTATTTGCAATAGGGCATCAGTCATTCAGCTTGTTTATGTCTTTGGCCAATTTATTAGGTTGGAACTGTGGCTTAGCAAAGAGTTCTGGGATGAAGTCCCATCTCATTAGGACACTAATTAATGACATACGTAGTATGGATCGTTTCCTTATGCCTCCCAAATGGGGCTACACAGCACAGTGCAATTTATTCCTCCCTTTGCAGTGTCTCCTTCTCTATTGATTCTTACTGCATGGCTGGGACACATTGATTGCTAGATAACATCTTTCTCACTTGCTTGTTTCCTGTTTGACTTTTTTTTTTCTGTTCTTCAATAGAATTATCACAATGAGTTTTTCCCCGTCATTCTATCTTGGTGCATGCTAGTAGTTTATTGCATAATGTGGTAAACATCTTGTGTACGAACCTTAAGGGTGAAGCCACAATACAACTTGCCGCTTGTTTGTGCTGCAATTCCACTAATGTTCCGTTATCAGAGTGCATGAAAAAAAAGTGGTGGTCACTCCAAAAACAGATCGCAGCGTGGCCACACACACTGTTCCCTGGAACGTGATACTCACGTGCAAATGGATCACAAAATTGTAAGCTTGTGAAAAACGCGCTAGTGTGGCCTAGCCCTAATAGTCATTAATGTGAATGAATACCATACTGTTATCATAGAATGGTTGCACTGGCAGATTGTGTTTACCGTATATACTCGAGTATAAGTCGACTCGAGTATAAGTCGAGGTACCCATTTTTACCTCAAAAATGAGTAAAACCAATTGACTCGAGTATAAGTCGAGGGTAGAGTCTCCCCTCCAGCCCCAGGTCCAGCCCCAGGAATAAAACCTATTTCCCTGCACCCATCTTCTCACCCTGCCACTACACTACACTACTACAGTACACTACACTACTCCCTGCACCCATCTTCTCACCCTGCCACTACACTACACACACACTACGACCGTACACTACACTACTTCCCTGCACCCATCTTCTCACCCTGCCACTACACTACACTACACTACTACAGTACACTACCCTACTCCCTGCACCCATCTTCTCACCCTGCCACTACACTACACTACACTAAACTACAGTACCTACACTACTCCCTGCACCCATCTTCTCACCCTGCCACTACACTACACCTACACACACACTACTCCCTGCACCCATCTTCCTCACCCTGCCACTACAACTACACCTACTACTAATGCCTTACCTTTGCAGGGAGTCCGGGCCCCCGACATCTTGATTGAGGAATCCGGCTGCCGCGTCCACTGATGGTCGCATCTACTGACGTCACGACTCGGCGCCGGTCTAATTTCCCGGCGCCGATTCGTGACGTCAGTGGATGCGACCATCAGTGGACGCGGCAGCCGGATTCATCTCACCCGTAGTGAACTGACTCGAGTATAAGTCGAGGTTCAGTTTTCAGGCTGTTTTCACAGCCTGAAAACCTCGACTTATACTCGAGTATATACGGTAATGCTGCTGTAAGAAACCAAGGTATTTTATCTTTAAAAAAAAAATACATCTGTAAATATCACAATACATCAGAGAACAAATAATCATTAAGGATTAGTTCTCTTGCACTTGGATTGACAGCCTACACCTTCAACATTTATCCAGTCAGCCTCTATGTCTGTTACCATCTGTCAGAAGGGATTATCCTCTTTTCTACTCTAGTGTCTGTTTGCCTTTCCATATCATCTATTTAGCTGAAATCTCAGATGGTTTCTTAACATTATCTTGGCTTCAGTTTGGTTTACTCAATAGTCATCTTTCTACTCTTGTGCCTCTTCTGTTTGTTTATTCCTTCCCTGGTGTTCAATCTTCAACATTTCAACATTGATATCACCTATTTAACTACAATGTTTGCGTTTGTTTTTCATGTGTTCCTGGTGAAAGAGCAAGTTCACCCCTCAAGTTAAGTTGCCCATACATACAATAGTTAAGTTGCCCATACATACAATAGTTAAGTTGCCCATACATACAATAGTTAAGTTACCCATACATACAATAGTTAAGTTGCCCATACATACAATAGTTAAGTTGCCCATACATACAATAGTTAAGTTGCCCATACATACAATAGTTTTTTACGTTTGGCCCATACATACAATAGTAAGTTGCCCATACATTTCCAATAGTTAAGTTGCCATACATACAATAGTTAAGTTGCCCATACATCTAATAGTTAAGTTGCCAATACATACAATAGTTAGGTTGCTCATACATACAATAGTTAGGTTGCTCACATACAATAGTAGTTCCATACATACAATAGTTAAGTTGCCCATACATATACTAGTTAATTGTTTGCCCAATACATACAAATAGTTAGGTTGCCCATACATACAATAGTTACGTTGCCCATACATACAATAGTTAAGTTGCCCATACATACAATAGTTAAGTTGCCCATACATCCAATAGTTAAGTTGCCCATACATACAATAGTTAAGTTGCCCATACATATAATAGTTAAGTTGCCAATACATACAATAGTTAGGTTGCTCATACATACAATAGTTAGGTTGCTCATACATACAATAGTTAGGTTGCTCATACATACAATAGTTAAGTTGCCCATACATACAATAGTTAAGTTGCCCATACATACAATAGTTAGGTTGCTCATACATACAATAGTTAGGTTGCCAATACATACAATAGTTAAGTTGCCCATACATACAATAGTTAAGTTGCCAATACATACAATAGTTAGTTTGCTCATACATACAATAGTTAGGTTGCTCATACATAAAATAGTTAAGTTGCCCATACATACAATAGTTAAGTTGCCAATACATACAATAGTTAGGTTGCTCATACATACAATAGTTAGGTTGCTCATACATACAATAGTTAGGTTGCTCATACATACAATAGTTAAGTTGCCCATACATACAATAGTTAAGTTGCCCATACATAAGTACATACTCTCAGACCGATCCGCGACATTCAATCAATATTCCTGGAACCACCTTTTCGTTTTACCTCGCGACCAACATATGATCGCGAGGTATGGCCAGGCCCCATTTATTTTGTGATCGTATGACGGTCGCAACAGAAGAATGGGAAAGGCGGTTCCTAGAATATTGATTTGAATATTGCGGATCGGTCGACGTACTAATGTATGGGCACCTTTAAGAAAGCAAACAAATGTAGGACAATCCTGTTATAAAGCTGTTCTCCTCTTCCGCCCTCTCTCCAGGCTCTTTTACTTCATTAAAACAATATGGATCTTCTGCATCATCTGTCACAAGTCAAGAATTCCAGCAGACTCTTTTCTATCTAAAAAGCTTCTTTACTCTTTATTCTATTCTTGATTCCGGTACACCAGTGACACAGGTGCAAGTTCTTATGCAAAAACTTACATAGTTTCGCAATGCCAGACCCATACTTCAGGTTGATTTAAAAACTGCTTATGGTAGACCTTTGGTGCTCTGGCGAGGGGGCGTGTCAGGGGCCCGGCCCCACAGTTACACCCCTTCTTAACGCAAGTAGACTACCTAGGATTTTTCCCCTCCTGGCAATTATTCAAACTCCCTCCTTTAGTATCTCATCTATGGCCCAATCTCTTTTTAAAATGAGTAAATGTCTGTTAATTATTTTTTTGATTTGTTCAAATTCTAGGCTGTTACAAACTAAATGGGATTCTTGTTATAATCATGGCTCTTTCATTGTTTCTCCATATTTCAATAAATCTTTCCTTTTATTTTTAACTATTATGTATGCCCTCTCCACTAGTTCTTTATTTCTGGATACAGGTTTCCTGAATATATCAGTTTCACTAAAGCCTCCAGTAGCATTCTCACTTAGTGTTAAATCTAGGAACTGTATCGCTTGCTTGTTGTTAATGTGTTTAAACTATTGTTTACAGACACGATCATTCACATATCTGACAAAGCTATTCAGCAATTCCTCCAAGCCTGACCAGATACATAGGATATTGTCTGTATATCTTCAGTAATAGATGATTTCACCTCCAAACATGCAGGATCCCTCCCACCAACCCATCAGTAGGTTGGCAAAGGAGGGGACGAAGGCCATGCCCATTCCGGTCCTGCATCTTTGGAGGTAAAATGTCCCATTGAACATGAAGTAATTATGTTTTAACAGGAAACTTATTGAGTCAAGAATAAAATGACGTAAATCAATAAATTAGTTAGAGAACTTTGATAACGACCACTCTACTGCCTTAAGGCCCATAGAGTGGCCAATAACTGAATATAAACACTTGATGTCTAAAGTTAACTAGTGATAACCAGTCCTCCAAGACATCCCTTCTAGTTTACTAAAAACTTCCTTTGTGTCTTTTATATAAAAGTTCAATTGTTTAACCAATGGTTGGAGATAGAAATCTATAAGGCGTGCAAGATTTTCTCCAAGAGATCCTAATAATGGGTCTTCCCTCAGGATTAACTTGGTTATTATGAATTTTGGGTAAGTGATTGAAGACGGGGATCACTGTTTTTTCACACATTACATATGAGCATTTTATCTATACTTTTTTTTTATAATGTCTTGGTGGGTCTCCTTGCAGTATTACATACGTATTTACAACTCCCAGCTGACGGGAGGCTTCTGTCATATAATCTCTTGTATTCAATACTACGACTGCCCTCCTTTGTTAGCCAATTTAATTGTTAAATCTTCATTACTCTGTAAGTCTCTCAGAGCTATTTGCTCATTGTTGTAATTTGTCTACTGAGAGAGGAATTCTGTGACACTCCCAGCTCTGACCGCACGATAGGCTGTGGATTTTGGACGGGTCCAATCGTTCAGTTGTCGGATTCGAAAAATGGTCAGTATCATCCAGCCCTGCCAAGCATCCACTATTATATCCAAATGTCGGTCGGTCGGGCTGAATTACAGATTTACAATTGCAGTTTAGGTTAGGGGGTGGTTTACCTATATTATAGGGATGGACTTGCTCTTTAAGATGTATATAAAATGTTACATTTTTAATAAATTGGATATGCATTGCTTTCCATTGACATGTCTATTTGTGTATTTTCACCCTAAATCTCCAATTGACACCAATGATAGATCCTATATTTACACAATTCCAAACATTTTCTATTTACATTGATTACATAATGCATTCTACTGAATTCTAAATTGTAAGCTCTTCAGAGCAGGGCTATGTGAATAGATTGTCTAATTGTAGAGTGCTTCTGGATTTGTCCAGGACTATATAATATCTATACCAGTACATGTTGTGTATTCTGATCTTGGGGTGACCCAGGTAGAGCTTAATGCACAGATCTGTAATTACCATTTATCGCATTTACCCACTGTTAGCGCACAATGTTAATGTATTTGAGCATAGGAATAATTACAGCTCCCCATGTCCAGTTAAAAAGAACACCACAAAACCTTTCCCCAGTTATTATGGTCCTTTTTCGGTAATGCCTGCCTTGCTCTCCCTTAGAGGACAGTGTTTTGATGGCTATTGAAATGGTGTGATTGCTAGGAAAGCAAAAGGAAATCCTTACTTCACATGTCCACCCCAAAACTAAAATTTAACCCACTACTGGCCCCACTGTGTAGTACCTTACTCCTCTGCTCCATATGGTTCTCCTGCAGTGCCTGTTTAAAGTTCCAGAAAGTGAAGAGTAGGAGCTGTCTGTGAGTCATCCGGAGGCCTGCTTCTTCTTTTCCTTGTTGAGGTTTCTGACATGCACAAGGGAGCGCTCCCCCCACCTTCCCTCCCACTGTCCAGATCCCTTCATGGCTGCCTTACCCCTAGCTTTACACCACTTTTCTGTAGCCTACCCCAAACGGCCAACTTATATTTGTAAAACAAGCTTGTTTGTAAAACAAGCTTCAGAAACATACTTCCTCCTGCAGCGGCATCTGTGATTGGCTGACTCTCAGCCAATCACAGACGCGGCTGCCGGTGCGGCCCCTGTTTGCACCTTCCAGCAAGCAGGGAGCCAGGTGCAGACAGCGGGAAAGGAGCATAGGTTTTTTCTGGGACTGGTTACGTAGATTAATTAAAATCTGCAGTATTTTCTGAACTGTTCCATAGACATCTTGGTTATTTTTTTCCCTTTTTTTAGCATTTAGACTTCTCTTCAAATTCCCCACACACGATCAATACCGTCAACTTTCTCTCTATTGATTAAGTCAAAGGGAAAATCTGTTCACTGAAAACTGCAGACAGTCCTTTATGAACCCATCAATAGATGTTTTTAGTGAAGACATTGAAATATTATAAATTATTAGGCACAGAAAGCTTATTTGACTGATAAGTATAGCAGATCTGGAAAATTAGTAAGTGAAAACTAATGCAGGTAATACAGGAACATTCTATGGCATTTGGAGCTTTTTATTGGACTACAAATATACAGATACCTTAGATAAAGCTGTCAGACCAATAAAAAATATCAAAGAATGCGTATTGAAATAAGCAATCAATGCAACCCTGCTAAGGGCATTTATTAAACTGTCTACCAATAACATCATCATCTGCAAGCCCTAACCTTACGTGAACTTTACGTAATAAAAATTCACGGACCTTAAAGTGCAAGTAAAAAAATTAATTCTCTCTATGGTGCCTAACCCAGGAAATTAGGATAACCTCCTCCCAGGGTGGCCACATCAGTGAGCAGAGTACTGTCAAGGTACAATGCTGCCTGTGTAATTCTCTGTCTTATTTTTTGCATTGTGAGGGAGATAGTCTTGCCTGTGAGCTGTCAGCCACTATGTGAGTCGTATTTTGACATCTCAAACCTGGTGGATGTGGCCACCCAGGGAGGTTGGATTTGGTTTTTTTGTAACGGGGTTGAACTTGATGGATTGTTGGTCTTTTTTCAACCCAAAATGAACTATGTACTGTAAATACTGTTGTATAGTAATACAATTAAACCAATGCTTTAACATGAATAGAAGAATCCAACCTTAATTCTCTCTTCAGGGTTCTCTGTATTGTAAGATTTGTAGAACTTTAAGTTGGTTGTGAAGATTCCCATTCATCCAGGTCATGGTAAATCTGTGGTGTTCTGTTACATCAACTTCACTTGAAGTTTACCTACCGTAACTGGGTCCTAAATCACAATTATGGAAAAGAAAACCTTTACCATGACCTGATATTAGATAGCCCATTAAATATTTACAGCCCAATGCACAGAGAGCAGCTATCGACTAAGGCACAGATAACAGCTCTTATATGCCGATAACAGTATTCGATGCATCACAAAGTGCTGGTATCTTTTTTGGCAGTTTTAACACCAGCCATTAGTTGGTGTTAAAAAGAGCTGGAAAAAGAGGCGGCATAGAATGCTGCTATTGGCATATAACATTGATTGTGGCAACTACACAGTTAACTTCCGTGTTAGCCGCTTGTAACTCTAACTGATATAACATTGGTTAGCGTGACTTTAACCCCAAAACAGGAGCCGTGCGCCTCTTGGTGCATTGCCATGTTAATGAAGCTGCCACCACAAACATGACCATGCCAGGTCATAAGATTAGCACAAGGTGATTTCTATGTATATGACACAATAAGAAAAGCTCAGCAATCAATTCTAGGTTAGTTAGGCATGCTCCATTTCTTACTAAGAAAAAAGGTGATCAATGCACATTCCAGGGCACAAATTTCTATCCCATAATCCCCCTCTTATCATATCCCGGCCACCTATATCGGTGTTAGTGCATATAGTAAAAAAAGAGGGGTTTTAGTTACATGTTTATGGAAAGCCTTCCTGTATGTTATTATATGGGACCCTGGAATGCACTGATCAAATTTCTTTGTTTTTTCAGTAGGGCTATACTCTAACAGGGAGATTCAATAAAAGTTCTTATCGTTAAAAATTGTGCTAACTTTGCCCCAACCAATCAGATCTTATTTAACATTTGAAAGCTAACATCTGATTGGTTGGGGCAAAATTAGCACCATTTTTAACGATAAGAACTTTTATTGAATAACCCTGTAAATGTCTAAATGTCTACATGGTAGTAGCACCCTAGCCTGACCCTTTAATAGGAGATCTTATGTCTTTGATACTAAACATTGGAAGGGAAGCTTCTATATACAAGCCATTA
Source organism: Hymenochirus boettgeri (assembly GCA_019447015.1). Taxonomy (NCBI): domain Eukaryota; kingdom Metazoa; phylum Chordata; class Amphibia; order Anura; family Pipidae; genus Hymenochirus; species Hymenochirus boettgeri. The sequence goes on from CM033476.1 coordinate 40,081,285, forward strand.
GGTGGGGAAGATGAAGGTTTGTGAAATTATTTCAATGCAAGGTCAGGAAGACATCTTTTACCGAGAAAATGCAACCAACCAAGAGGGTGTCAGCCCAAAAAAAGGGTAATCAGACCAAAAAAAGGGTGTCAGCCCAAAAAAAGGTAACATTACCTTTATGTGATTGGAAGCCTTTTCATATGAACATACATCAGAAACCCAACCCAAGCACAGATTCAATTATGCTATATGGGGCCCTGGAATGTGTGTTTTGTTTCTGTGTGTGTACTAATGTTTTGGCCATTTCAGCAGCATTACAACTTTATGTGATTGTACCTGGAATTCTCCCACAGTTCCTTTCACTGATCTGGCATCACTGGGTAAGTAAGTATATAGGCAGGAGTTTAGCTCAGCTAAAGTTATTTTTTTGCATTTAACTTTTCTTTAAAGAGCTTGTTGAATTGAATCATACACAATTGCAATTAACATCATTTTTAGTATTTAATGATAATTTGCTTTGAATTCTAAAACGTATCGTTACAATGAAACGTCTTTACGGCTGCTAATGCCCTCCAATGCTCTTTGCTGTGAGTTTTGATGGTGTTGTGTGTAGGTCTGGAGACATCCCTATTCTCCCTCATCCAGTGCCTGTAAACTGAGCACATAAGCGTGGTTATGTAACAAGAAATCTTATTTACTATAAGCTTCTTAAACCGAGTGTCACAGATGTTTTTTTTTTTCATTGTCTGCTCAGATGTACTTAACTCTTTCATAGCATTACTAAAGCCATTATAGCATCTTATAGAAACCACAAAGGGAAGAACCACAGGAGGAACAATAATGAAGTAAACATTTCTCAATAATGTACCTATTTAAAGGAGAACTAAATCAACATTTTTTATACTACATAATCTGACAGTATCTCCCCAAGAACCCCAATTAACTGTATATCACCACTCCAGCAAATGGCATTAAAGTGAATGTAACCCCTTGAAGAACTTGATATGGTGTCTGACCACACCTATTGACCTACTGTCACATGGTCTACTGCCTAATATGGACTGTAACAGGATTGGCTAGAGACTTCTAGTAGGTGTGACCTTCTGTAACAAGTTCCTGCAGTAGATTACAACTGGGCATGTGCAAAGGACACAACAGCCAGTGACCACACTGAGTTATATTGGAAGGCATTACCCCACAGACAAAGCCCCAACACATGTTTGCCTTACTTTAGATGTCTGTATGCTGTGCTGTTCTGTCTGTGCACTTTGTGCATTATGTAATGATGGACGCACGATATATACAAGCACGCACTGCAGATACTGACAGACAGGAAGCGCAGGTGGCGGACTTGATTTGAAGCAGGCCAAGGAAAGCAGCATTCACTGCACTGTGTGTGCCCAGGGGTTTTTGGAGGGGGTGCTAGGCCGCAGCAACAAATGTTGCACAGGGTGCTATTTATCCTAAGGCCGGCCCTCTGCATAAGTATCAGAAGAATGGCCATTCTGGATGCATATAACACTTGTGTGTCACAGGTCGGGCCTGTGATCCTTCGTGCGTATGGAACTTTAGTGGTGGGGGTGGAAATGCCCTTTAAATATACTAATGACATCTTTGAGGCAGTTATTACCTATGCATATTAATTAGGTGGCAGTGATTTACTGTCTGTGGGAATCAAGCAAAATTTTATATAGCTTTGTATTAAAGTGCCCAAAAAATATATCCCCCACTTTCATCTCCAAACCTATATTCAGCAGGGATCCGGCACTCCCATTTGTAAAATCCACATTTATCATTGCTGACAGCTCCACAGCTCATCCCCCTCTCAGAAAAGTGTCATGCGCTGCTTTTTGACAGCTCAGTGTGGGCTTTTGACTGCAGAATAAGAAGTGCCATTCCCAACCTCCTTGCTAAGTATAGTTGAAGGAATTCCTATGTACAGATGTTTAGGGTTCCTTAAACTATCAGCAGAGGGCAGTACAGCCCCAGAACGTAATCATTTCTCAACAATAGAGGATTCCAGCAGTTCGTTTTATATCAACTATGTGACATAACATATGGCTTACATTCATAAAATGAGGATGTGTCAGCTGCCATATAGTTTGACTGGATGCCGTTTAATGGCCAATGGACGGGTTCACCACCTTTTTGGTGGATTAATATGTAAAAACAAAGCCCAAATGTCCTTTCTACATAGCTCTAGAGGTCAACCCAGGGAACTTATTGCATAAGGAAAAAACCCAATGCTGTGTGTAGAGAGTAAGCAGATAATATACAGCTGACGGAGCCGACACTAAATAAATTCCTCAAGCAGTAATTTTGCAGCCAGTTTGTCATCCTTTACCTTTTTAAAGAGCTTGTCCACCCAGTATGTTCAGGGTCACCCTAGTTGCGTTGCACTCATGATCCACTACCATGGCTCCCTTCTACATCCTGGTAAGGCTGTCAGTCACGGCCAATGGCTGACGTCCTCCACTGCTGCTGCTCCTGAACGTAAAGGGCATGTTGCAGCAGCAGAGGAGACGGAGCAAGCACCGGTGGATCTTTGAACTGGTAATTCCTCAGCCTGGGAGCATTATTAAAGTATTTAAGCACAACACAACTGGGGTTTTGGGGCGTGCTTCTTAACATACTTGATTTTTGTAGAAGGGGTGGCCATGCCCTTTAATGTTGGAGATGTCTGTGGCACTTGGCATCCCATAGGTGCCAGGTAATTGGCATGTTATTGTAGATAGTTGTCTAGTAGTAAGGAAATACTGCATTATGAATTCCGCCCTTCAGTTGTCACTCCTAGTCCAAAATAGAATCAATCCCTCAGGGATTATGGGAGATTAATTCTTTCCTCTGATGCCAAAGCACTTCGTGCATAATAAAATGCAGATAATCTGACTAAAGGGAGGAATTTACAGAGCAGGCATTTTGTGCAGGTGACCTAGAATTGCCCCATCAAAAAGCAGATCTGAGCATCTGATATTGGGCACAAACATCCCTAGATAAATTACAAACAGTTCACAGCAAGGAATATACTGTATTCTGACATGTTACTGTAACAAGACATTCCACAGCCCATCATACTGCTCTCTATGGTGAGAGGAATGCATCCAATGTATTCTCCTTTATTACAGTCCCATAGAGTACACAGCATTGCAAAGAAGCATTTCCTAATTCAATTCGAATACCTACAGGACGCTGTGTGTGGCTAATGTAACCCCTACTGTAAATTATAAGGATACGACACAAAGGTGTTGATGGTCATATAAAGAAGCTGGAGGCCCCAGGCCCAGGTTGAGTGCTTTAATATAGGTCATAGGAGATTTTCAATATCTGTATTATCTAAAGTTAGGGGTGCATTATCCATTATATAATTTATAGTAGGGAGTGCATTATCCACTATATAATAAATAAAAGGCAGGAGGTTGAATCTCCCACCATGCATTGCAGTTACTTTGCTGAACAGGGAATGTTTTAGTAAATGCAATATGAGCGCCACCAATAGTAATAAATTGCCTAGTAAGTATGGGCAGGTGTGACGGTATAAAACAAATCACAATAGATAAACTATACTCTGCACAAAGCATATAATAATATTTATAGTAAGGGTTAAATCTCTATTAAGCCCCCCCATATACAGAGCCGGTATTGCAAATTCAATTGAACATATGACAGCTTCCTTTGTCATAGACACAACCAGCAACCCCCTGATTCTATACAGAATCGTCCCCGCTGTGCGAATGCACACACCATCACAGGCACACACCCCCGGCGGGCTTCCTGGACCCACCTGTGGGTTTTGGCTAGAAGACGTCACATGGCCAGCGCTAGCATACTGACAACCTTCTTTTAGTATACAGTATAGAATATAACACATGGTAAACTATAATCAGTTGCCCCATAAAGTTAAAAGAATATGTTCTGATACTGTCTCCTGAATATTATAGTAATATAACGCTATGTATAGCTTAAGGAACTGCATGAATATAACAGCTGGAGACTCAGCTAGAGTAAAGAAGCATATGGGGGAGAATTAACAGGAGCAGCAAACATTGTTAACGGCTAATTAATGTCACTCTTGTGGCTCTGGGTAAATCCTGATCGGGATTCGCACAACTCACATAACACGCTCGCTATAAGCAGGCGTTAAGATTTCAGGGTAAGTGAGCTGCAAGAGCGATGTTTAAGGACTAGGCCACACGAACAAGTTTTAGAGCATTTGCGCCTGCGTTTTGCGCACGCGATTGCACATGCGAATTTCCATAACAAATAGAAACCTTTGCTTCTTTAAAGGGTAAACAGTTTAACCAGATAAATAAAACACCTGTCATTATGCTTAAGGGTATAGAGCTGACAGCAAAAGTGCTTCACGCTCGTTTCCGCCCACTTGCAATATATTGCACTATCGGTGTGCATGCGATCTGCAAAAAATTGGTGATCGTACGTGCTCTAAAAATGGGACAGACAGAAGTTCAGCTAGTGTGACCAGACCAATTGGCCAACACTAGCGTGCACTTTTTAGTGCACGTTAAAACGGACAAGTGTGGCCTAGCCCTAAAGGGAAACTAAAGACTCTATACAACATTGTCCCAATAGACAGAGCACATTCACAAGGATAAAAGCTGTGTCTCACCTCTCTCTTAGCTCTGCTGGGCTTGGGTGATTTATGAAATTAAAGTGTATTCTGGGTCAGCTCCCATAATTTACCTTCACTGGGTGTAAACCAGCTAAGTGTATGCTGTACACTTCACAGGCAGCTGCAGCCTTTCCCATAAAAGCTGACAGCCAATCATATCACAGCACAGAGACCTGCCTCTGTTAGTCCCAGGTCATGCTACAGCAGATCCTACCTCAGACACAGAACAGAGATTTGACATTTTTGAAAAAACAGTGTTGCACTATGGGATAACATCCATTTGCCTGTATGTAGGAACTTGAAAATTGATTTATTGAACCTTGACATTAGGATTAGTACTTTCTACCACCCCATATCACAAAGAAAACTGCTTCTGCCAATCTTCCTGAGTGCCTCAGCACTATTGTTAATACAGTAAGGCCCAGGGCACTAACCTGGCAAATGAAAACTATATGTACTGTAGCTCCTCAATGAAACAATATCGGGATGTAGGAATAATCAATCCTACCTCCCTGTCCCCGGTACTTTTCAGTTTTAAACAGTTGTCCTTTAAGTCTTCCACAGGAGGGATTTGTCATCTTAGACAAGTGGCTGATATACCGTATAGTTCTAAAAAAATAGATTCACTCCTTCTGTCATGTGTTGGAAGACTAAAAGAAAACTAAAGCTAAAATATAAATGACCCTGCATAAATTCTACAATTTCTAACTAACCAATTGCAGTTCCTCTTACCTCTGTAATGCTAACCACTCTCCCATCCCCTCATTTGCAGTCTAGCAGAGCTGAAAACAGGGTGGCCAGGCATCCTGATTTGGACAGAATGGCTGTGGCAGGGGCTGTAGTAACACCACTGGACAGGCGGGTTGGCATATTCTAATATTCTGGTGACAGTGATGTGGGGTTGGGGTTGCTTTTGCTGCTATTGGATACTCACCTGTACTTACCTGTACTTAAGTAGGTGAGACACTCCCCTTGTGGTGTCTGAGGAAGTGGAAGTGTCCGCGAAACGCGTCAGGCCGCACCCCCTCCTTCACCTGTCTGTGTTTCCTATGGTTGGTGCCGTACTATGTTTTTATATACATCAATAAACGCTAAGTTTTATCGTATCCACTTTAGTTTATGTCAGAATTAGTCACCTCACCTACCTTCTCTCTTCATTTGCTTAATTGCCTGGATGGCTGGGCTGGATTTATTGGTGTTGGTGGACGCAGAGACAACGTGGACAATATTGTGGTGCAGCTCCCACAGTTAGTATGGCCTATATTATTGTATATACTACTCACTAGGAAGGAGGGCTGCAGAAATCATGAAATTGTAAACCTACAAAACCAGCTGATCGCGGATGCTCTGGGCCCTGGGGAGGGGGTGGATCAGGGGCCTGGCCTGCAATCTTGTGGAGGGGAATGGGCCCGTACAGTTTCACAGCTCGATACATTCCCTTCAGACCCTGTCCAGCAGAGCTTACAATCTAAGGAGGATCTAAGGAAACCTTTCATATGGCAAACCAAGTACTATCATTGGCCCAATTTAGCTTTTCTTCCTGCAGATTGGTCAATCAGAAGCGTCCATTGCAGCGTCAAAATAAAGTTGGTGAAGTTAAATACACATGTGACATTCCTACATATGATCTCAGTGTTTATTTATGGCAGATATAGTAAGGGGGTGAAGTCACCAGTCCTGCAATAGCCTACGTTATGTGATTCCATATTAACTCTGATTAAACACACAGCATGGCCCTTCTTTACCCAATGCAATGAAGGAGCTGAGATCACTGTACAGCTGGTTCTTGTAGAGCCCTGTAACCTGTCCAGCCTTCCCAGTGAGACAGAATGAGATCATAATTTAGTACAGGAAAGTATGTCACACCCACACACCTATCGCAGTGTCAGCCAGAGACAATCACCGACAGAATACTGTTTGTATCAGTGTCATTTATATTTAGATGAACATTGTAAATACAGCTATTGAATGTATCAAATGTGTGTATTTGTGTTATAAGGTACACAGGAAGATGTTAACTGGATTCCTCATCTGGTTTTTATGTCTGTGCTTATCTGAGATTATAGAGCGAACCAGTCTAAACCCCCTCCAATGGGACACATCTGTCCTATAAGAAGATCACAGCTACTTCCTGACACCTCTTTATGGGATTTAGACTTGAATCGCATTGATTTTTTTAAACTCATCCTTAGGGCTAGGCCACACTGCTGCGTTTTTTGTGCGTTTGCACTTGTGTTTTTTCAGATCATTGTAAATGCGGCAGCACACCGAAAACGCATGTTTTCGGGTGCGTTGCGATTTGCGTTCCGCATTTTTAATCTCAATCGCATGTGGTTTTCTTATACCTAATGAATAAAACGCATGCGCAAACGCAACGAAATTGCACATGAAATCGCATGCGATTCCACGTGCGATTGCGTTTGCGGCGCAGTGTGGCCGTGCCCTTTGGGCAATATAACAATAAATGTCATTGGTGGATATAAACCCATCAGAATATACGGTTCTGATAGAGCTGCCTTGGGCATACTAACATGTGGGCCTAAAGCTCCCAACGTATACGTGTGTCTGTCGTGTTACATAGGCAGCAGGATGGATCCCAAATGTCACAGATGGGAGCTGCCACACATTATTGTCAGCAAAGCAAAGCTTAATACACCCATGTTGGACATATTTTAAACGTGATGTTACAAACTACAGCTCTCAACCTTAGACCAAACGAGCTTTCCCAGCTGTCCAGGGCCAAACTTAAAAGTTGCATACATATACCTATATAGCCTTAATGGCTATAAATCTAAAATAATAAAAATCTGTAACACATGCATGTTACTAGGAGACCATTAGGGCGATATACAGAGAGACGTTAAAGTTTTTCGATGTTGCAAGGGTTACCCCATCTTTTAGAGCAAGTTTACATTGGTTGCAGTGGTGTTTAAAACAGGTTTGCGCAACCAATGCACTTGGCCGATAGTTTCTTTTTCGGATGCTATTTGCTGGCTTTAAAGATTAGGAATGGGTTAACCCCATTCGCAATGCAGCAAGAGACACTATTGGCTCTATTTCACCATTTAGAAGAACCAACAAGAACTAATAACTCCTGGTTCCCTACTGGGTTTATGGACCAGCTAATAAGCCATTTTCTTAGAGACAGAAAGTCTGTATACAGTCTGGTTAATGAAAAAACAAATAGATATTCGATATAATTAAAGGGCATGTCCACCCCCAAAACTATAATCCCCCCCACTACTGGCCCCACTGTGTAGTGTAATAAAATCCTTACCTTACATCCCAGCTCCATATGGTTCTCCTGTAATCCCCCCCAAAGTCCCAAAAAATGGCCACCATATAGGACTCCACCTCCTGTCTCTCCTCCGGGAGAATTTTGGCATGTCCTTCTGCAGCCCTTCTCCCCTCCCTCCCTCTCCCACCCCTCCCTCCCCCTAGCTCAAAAAACCTTTGACATAATGTTCTCCTTGCTCCCCCAGCCCCAACCGCTATATTTGTATAGACAGAAAGTGCCCCGATAGTAACTTCCCTTCCCTCTTTCCTCCGCCGTTCAGGACTACCGGCAGCCGCGTCCATGATTGGCTGCCTCTCAGCCAATCACAGACGCGACTGCTGGTCCGGCCCCCTGCTAGCATTTTCACACAAGCGGAGGAAAGAGGGAACTTTCTGTCTATACAAATATAGCGGTTGGGGCTAGGGGAGCAAGGAGAACATTATGTCAAAAGTTTTTTTGACAGTGGAGGCGGGACCAAGCAACGGTGGATTGTGGATTTTAAAGGTGAATATCTACTTGTGTGTGCAGATCTGCTAAATATAATTATAACCTAAAGGGGGTTTTGGGGTGTGTGCTACATTACACAAAAAATCTAGGAGGGGTGGAAACGCCCTTTAAAGCTTATCTTCACCCCAAAATCTACTTTATTCTGTAGTGTAGGGGACCCCCTCTTAACCCTAAAAGCCAGGTTTAAAACTTTGAATACCTCGGCCTTTGCCTTTATTGCTACTTTCAGGAATGGAATAGCAAAAGGGAACAGACCGGCAGCCGTGTCTGTGATTGGCTGAGAGTCATCACAGACGGTACTGACGGCTATTGAGAGAGCCAAGGGAATGAAGGTTGGTAAGTATTTTCTGTGCAATTATTTAAGTTTTAAACCTGGCGATTAGGGTTGGCAGGGTGTGTCCGAAACGCGTAAGGCGTCCAGACAATAAAGGCTTTTAATTGCAAAATTTTACGGTGGAGTGTCTTGTGTGATCCCGGTCAGTGCGGATTCCAATGTTGTAACGGCAGGGGTCCCCTACACTTCAGAAATCCTTTCACTACACTAAAGGAAAAAGTTTATATTTTTAAACATTAATTTCAGCGCAAGATGGATCCAGGTGGAGAGAGGGATTGCAGTATCACAGGAGTGACTGTTATGTGCACTGTCCAGCTCTCTCTCCAATTGGTCCAATGATCAGGGAGGGGCAGTACTTTTGATAACATAATTTTGTATTGCTATTTATAAAAGACTGCAGGTAATTTCAGTACAGTAGTATTGGTTTTTAGATGTACAGTATTTGAGGCTGAATAAGACATAAGTATGTATCAATACCAATAACTTGAAACATTCCTTGTTTTTAGAAACTCATCCAGTTTTTTTTTAAAACTATCCAATGAACCTGCCATTACGATGATCAATGGAAGACAGTTCCACAGTTACTGTTCTGAAAGTGAAAAACCCTTTCCGAACTTGGAGACTAAACTTCTTTCTTCCAATCGTCAGGGATGTCCGCGTGTCCTCTGACATGTTCTATTGGTGATCAATGCCCCAGATAGTTTAATGTATGGCCCGTTAATGTATTTATACACAGTAATCATATCCCCACGCAAGCCCCTTTTCTCTAGTGTACATAACCATAACTTATCCCATCTGTCTTCATATTCAAGCTCCAATCCCCTTACTAATTTAGTTGCCCTTCTCTGAACCCTTTCCATTTCCAAGATGGTTTTTGTACACAGGATTCCAAAATTACACTGCATATTCCAAATGAGGCCTTACCAATGCTTTGTAAAGAAAAAAAGAGGGAGAATAATACTTTTTCCCTTGAATCCATACCTCTCTTTATACAAAACAATATCTTGCTGGCTCTGGCTGTTGCCCACCTCCCTGTGAATTATAGAGCGCCCAGGAAACAACACTTACCTTACATCTGGAGTGGCAAGGTTCAGTAAACTTTTAATTAAGCTTACCATCATTTACAATTCTCCTGAACCCCATATTGTAAAGGGCACTCTGATCCCATATTGTAAAGGGCCCTCTGACCCCATATAGTAAAGGACTCTCTGATCCCAAAAGTTAAAAATGTCACCTGAGAGTTGTAGTTTCAAGCTGTCATTTGCACTGTACTAGCAGCTGTTTTTGCCCCAAACTGAGGAGACCCATCAGATTTACAGCATCCAGATGAGCATTGACAGTGCTGAGTGAGTCCAGCAGCCAGACTACAGGAAGGAGGAATGGCTACAGGCAGGTTAACACAGCGCCACCTACTGGTTACTATCCGCAATTGCAGAATTTGGATCTAAATTAGTACTTAACCCGAGTATAAGTCGAAGGTTAGGTTTTCAGGCTAACTTTAAAGCCTGAAAAATTCGACTTATATTTAAGTATATACGGTAACAAACATTTATTTCACATCTGCAACAAGATGGAGGTGCAACTAATAAACATATTATACAGTAACAATTTTCTATTAAAATATATATGTTAACACAAGTTAAAATAAATACTATTATTACATAGAACATGGATCTAGACAGAACATGGCTCTATACAGCACACAGATCTATTATTTGGCATAAACAGTTTACTACAGGAATAAGGTGCTGTTAATTCAGTGTTCCAATATTTCGTATGCTTTACTGCTAGAAACAACTATTAAACACTGTTAACTACTTTAAACAAGATTTTAGAAGTTTCCAAATAATGTTTCACACTTGCAACAAGATGGAGAATGAACTTACTCTTTGGTAAAACACTGGTGCAACTAATAAACATTTGCCACCAGAAACCAGTACATTAGTTCCTCCTACTCTAACAGCACAGCTGGTGTTCTCACTAATGCTTCCTGCATAGTAAAAGCTTTCCATTTTACAAATAATACATTTGATTGGGTTGCTAATATTTACATTTTTATATGCCTTACAATTTATTTGAGCTTTCTTAATTGCTTTCTCACAATCCTTGTTAGTTTTTATAGTTCCTAAAAGCTTGTTGTGAAGTTGTTTAAAACCCCTTTAAAAACAGTCCACTTCTGTTCAATATCTTTACTAGAAAATATATCACCCCAGTTTATATGCTATTTTTATAGAGAGGGACTCTCTAGTTCTAGTAGAAACTTCAGCCATCTGATAGAGAAAATGTTTATGAAGCAAATTTGTGAAACAAACCCCCTTTATTGTGTTGGCAGTTCCACTATTACAATAAATGTCAGTGTAATGAAAGTCCCCCATAATCAGAAGATTCCCCAAACTTGCAGCCCTCCATCTGCATATGAAACTGACTCACTTCCTCCTTGCTAGAATGTGGTGACACCAACAATAAATTTACCCCTTTCCTGTTTCCCAAATCCACAAATATTGCCCCCGTTTTTCCATATCAACAGTTATCTCTTCTTTTAAATTTGGCTTCAACTCTTGTTTAGCATAAATACATAAAAGGACCAGGAAAGTTCATTACAAAGATTATCCATTTTAACACAATTAGCAAGAATTATACTCATGCAATAATGGACTTCTTTCTGGCTCCTCCCACATTCATTGTCACTGACTTGTATAATTTCTGACATTGGAAAATACATGGCAATCATGGAGTTTGAGAACTGTCAGTTACTGCTTAATAGTAGTCAGTGACTACATGAGTATAATTCTCCTTTAAAAGCAAAAATGACATGTTATTTTACCAAAGGCAAGAAAAGATAAACAAATGATTAACTAAATGATAGTTTGTTACAACAATGTTTGTAATTACAGTATGTCAGACATCCTACCCTGCCCTTTCAGACTTCCAGGCAGGGTGGGAAAGGGGGTGTGGCAAGAGGGGTGTGATGTCATATGGGGCATAGCGTGACATCACACGGAGGCATGACTAGCATTCTTGGGGTGGTGGGAGGCGGGGTTAGGGAGGAGTTAGGGGTGTTCCTGGAGTAAGTTTGGGGAATCTTCTGATTATGGGGGACTTTCATTACACTGACATTTATTGTAATAGTGGAACTGCTCCTGACCCCACCTCCAATCACTCTAGACCACTGGCCACGTCCCGTGTGACGTCACGCCCCAGCGACACCCCCCCTTTTCCCATCCTGCCCGGAAGCCTGAAGGGCTGCTTTTTATTGTAGGGAATATCTGGAAAACAACAGGAACATTCTTAGTCCTGCACATGGTAACTGGTATAACAGATAAAAGTTTCCACCTCAGCTGTGCACATAGGTTCCCACTGCTGTGGCAGAACAGGAAGTGTTCCTGACAAATACAGTCTTGCAGGAAACAAATTTTATTATGGGGGGTGTATCATGAACATAACCCTCTTCCTGTTTTTCCCAGCATTAAGCCTTAACTGAGCATGCTTCTCTTCTGGGGCGGAGGGGAGGAGCAGAAGTTCATTTGACGTCAATCAACCTACTGGAAGCAGGAAATTTGAACATTCACAGCAATATAATTTCTCATGGGCTGCAGCCAGAGAAGTGAGCAAGGGCTCGTTTTCAAGGAAAGACTGTAGGCTTTTGTTTAACTTGAAGTTGTTCAGAGACCACAGTTTCTCTTTAAATAAGCCTGATGTAGTCCCTGAAAATGCACAGCAATATTCAAATATATATATATAGCAATGTCAGACCAGCTTTGATTGGATTAGTCCCAATATATCTGCAAGCGGAAGTTAAAGTCACATTTATATAGACAGCGAAGATCTGTCTGAAGAAATACGTATTCCCAGAAAATGGGTTCTTTGCTTTCCTATTGATCTTTTAGTTGCTAGAAACCGATTAAAATAGTGAAATAATGTGGAAAGTTTATTATGTAGAGTCATTTATCTTTTATATTAAATGACAGTAAGTCTGCCCTTGGGGCTTCACAATGATCACAGAACTCTGCTATACACCGCAGTCTGATTTCTTTATATATTACAGTTGGAAAAACACTGCCCCACACATATCCACAGACAGGGAGAGTAACTTCATTTTGCTGACTTTTATTTGATAAACTTTCATCCTGACCTGTGGACTGTGTAGAATACAAAGGGGAATTGGAGAAGATTTGCAATAATGGCCTGGCTCACACATACATAAGCTCTTTAAGGACTTGGTGGTATACATCATAAAGCCCTGGCACTTCATGGTGTTAATCTTGTTTAAATGTTCATGTACCATATCTTATGTCATTAAAGGGCAAAGAGATTGTGCTGAGCCTTATTTATTGCTCTAGTTCAAGTGCTTGGGGATTTGTTCCTGTATTGTAAATACCGATGAAATGATCTCCAGTAAGTGTCAGTATATCTCCATATCCCCTGCAAGCAGTAGATTCACATTTATAAAGGACCAATTCTCGTTCCAGTGCTAATAATTTATAATTCCAACCTATACAAATCTTTTTAGCATATGATTCTCCAAAGGTTGAATTGCCACGAGCCTTTCAAAATCTTTAAAAATCATTAAAATGTATGTCTACCCCCAGCACTGCAATGTATACTTACCTTTCCCACCTTCTCATATCCCAATATTGTTATACTTACCTCCCCATGGTCTCTGATGCTCTGTATACTTTCTCCCCTTGCTGGGCTGACTTCTGTGTTGCAGCTGCTAATCTCAGCCAATGACTTGTGGAAGCTAGAGATTGACACAAAACCAAACTTGAACCCGAGTTCGAGCTGAACTTTTGAACGAACTCGAGCTATTCAAACTAGTTCATTTTCCGCATTCGTGGCAGTTTTTTTAGATAATTATCGTAAATTTGTTTGCTAACCCTCGAATGTATCATTCGGTAACCCTCGAATGTATGGTTCGTTTTCGGTAACCCTCGAATGTAACATTTGCTAACCCTCGAAAGTATCGGCCATTTTTGGTAACCCTTGAATTTATGGTTCTATTTTCGGTAACCCTCGAAAGTATCAATCGGTAACCCTTGAATTGGCCGTAACCCTCGAATGTATCATTTGCTAACCCTCGAAAGTATCGGCCATTTTTGGTAAGCCTTGAATTTATGGTTCTATTTTCGGTAACCCTCGAAAGTATCATTCGGTAACCCTTGAATTGGCCGTAACCTTCGAATGTAGCTTGCGCAAAACCCGCCAATTGCCCCAATTAAACTTTTAACAAGTTTTGGTGACAGTGACATGTTCCCCAGACCATTTCCCAAGTGCCACAGCCATTTACAGTAAGTTACCATTGTTAGTTTAGCTGTAAATCATCCAGACTTTTTGAAATATCATTCCCCACTGACTTTAATGGGTCCGAAATCGAACTTTCAAACTTTTACTGAAGTTCGGCCATCTCTAGTGGCAACTCCCTCCCATTTGCAGCTGTGTAAGCTCATTGAGTTTATAAAGGAGGCAAGAACCAGTGAGACCAGGGGTCACATTAAGGTAAGTATAGTGATTTTGTGGGGTGGGTAAGGTAAGTATAGATTTTAGTGATGGGGGTTTACATGCCCTTTAAGTGAAAGGTGTAGCATTTGATGGATTTACATGATTTAAAAACTTGGCTTGCCACATATAAATGCAGGATTGTCTTTTCCCTGATTCATGCATTGCACAAAATGGATTTAGTTTGCATCAATGCTAGCAAAGCTGTCAATAGGTCAATGTAGCAAGACATTGTTCATGATCTGCTGACCTCAATATTACAGCCGTACATGATTTAGATAATCAACAAATCATCTGAACGGGCAGAACACTCTAATTAGAGCGCCGTGCTCCTGGCTGCCCTCTCTTGTTGTCACTAGTTTGGAAAATGTGACATTATTCCTTCAGGAAGAAGCAATTAAAATACTGTAAGATTTCATCAACCTCTTCACATATTCATTACAATGAATTGCAACCAGGTTGATTTGAAAGCAGACACCAGCTGATCAGGGTCGAGGAATGTAAGTAAAGGGTGGAAACGTTCTTATCATCTTAAAGAAAAACTAACGCCACATTTTTCTAAACCCTAATCTGAAAACACAACACCCTGAAGAACACCAATGGAGTGTAAAGTTGGGTACACATGTTCCAATCCTTCCTCCTGACCGACTGTTTGAGTCTTCCAGCTGGTCAGCCACAAAGAAGGGCTGTCGGAGGCGGCAAAAGCAGCTGCGTCTGACAGTTATAGAGGACCATACAACCAGCCGTGGTTTTCTGACACATCCGATCATGCGTTTGCCTGATTCGGGCGAACAAACAGTCAGAGGACGGTCACAAGAAGAACCCGTACAATAATTCCTCCCGACCAAATAAATTATTGTATGGGGTGTACTCAGCTTAAAATATGTGACCCCTTGAAGAACTGGAATAGATTAGTATGTCCATGTGCACTGTGGCCACACCTCTGGACCCCAGTTACATGCTCCCTTACCTGTTCTGCTTTGTAACAGGGTTGTCTACAGACTACTAGTATACGTTTCCTGCAGTAACAAGTTACTGCAGTAGCTTAGGACTGGGCACGTGCAAAAAACATAACATTCAGTGGCCAGATACTGGAATGCTGGGAAAAAAAAGCACCTGTTAGTAAGTTACATTTCCCAGCATCCACAACAAATTTAGAGATTAGATATAGATACCGCTAGGAATAGCTTAACATGAATCATCTGATTGGTTGGGGCAAATTAAAAGTATGGGCACATTTTTGCACATCTCGTTAAATAAGCCTGTTAATGCTTTTAACATGAGGACGTTCATGTTTTACCCTGTTTTCTGTTACTCTGATACAATACACTGACCACACTTTCTGTGATGGGTATATGACTATCTTGGGTACTAAACTTACTGTATTCTTTTAGTAATACCTACGTGGCCACTAACTCCTAGTTCCTCCATGTAATAAATTTACCAACAAATGCCTATTGGTTTTTATTTTGTCTAGTGAACCTCTACCTATAATAAAGGGTTGGCCATTTATGGTCAGGGATCTACCTTAAAGGAGAACTAAACCCAATTTTGTATACTCCAGAATCTGAAAACAACCCCCTAAAAACACCAATAAACTATAAAATGCCACTTTAGTAAACTCTGTTAAAGTAAATCAAAGCCTGTTAAGAACTGGATGAAGTAACTGTGTGTATGTGCAGTGTTAGACCACACCCCCTGACCTCAGTCACATGCTTCCTTGCTTTATCTGTCCTGTAAAAGGATTGGCTAGAGATTATTAATGGGTGTGACCAACTGTAAGAAGTTTGTGCCATAACTAAGGACTGAGCATGAGCAGAACATAATAGTCGTTGACCAAACTGTGTGATATTAGAATGCTGAGAAGTAAAGCACAAATCATATGTTATTTAGGTAAATTTCCCAGTGCCCGTATCAAAATGAGAGGTAAGACACAGATTACTGGTTTTATATCAAGGTGTTCTGCCTTCTGGTTAAGTGTTGTTCTGTGGCTTTAGTTGCCCTTTAATCTGTGTGCATGTGCTAGACAATTGTTGGCTGAACAGGAACCAATATAGCATGTGTGAAGAATTCAATGTTGGGGAGTGACAGTCACCCTGATGCATGTCTCCCAACCCCTCTCCCCCTTACTGTACATGAAACTTCGCTATTGCCAAGCAGTCTGTTTGTAGGGGGATCATGATCATCACACGTATCTAATGATTACACTGACCTGCTGTAATGTTGCTGTATCTGATATAAAACCAGACATCTCTTTTCTTAAAATAAATTTGCAAAAAAACATTTCAGTCTTTGGTTCATTTGGTCCTTTAGTTTGTAAATTCCACAGATTAAGCATCAATCCACATAAAACTGCGTTGCCACCCTTGACTTTGATTTTAAACGGCCGAGCAACACCACCCAACACAATAACAGTAACGACTTTTCGCCACCAGTAATCGCCGCTTTATCTGATAATGATGTTGAAAAGTGTTAAATGGTTTTTATGATCAAATATCGAATCTATCCAACTTCTACCAAGTGCATGGCCGGGATAATGTTATCATGTGATCATTATAGAGTCCGTTCCTACTTCTACACCGTCCATCTTCCCTCTGGTCTAACTATAAGCAGAGCAGCACTGAGCCTTGTTCACAGCTACACACACTATAACTATTCACTTATGTTCCTAACCAAACCATAGAAACAGCCCATTACCATCTAAACTTTCCTCCTCTCACAACTTATAATGTGTCAGGGGGAAATGTTCTTCCAGAAATAAAAAAAAACTAATGAGATTTTGCTCCCTGTGAAAATGAAACTATTAGGCCTATGGCTGTAATAAGCTGTGTAAACTCTCTCCCTTGTGTTTGAAGCCATGAGCTGTTTTTTTTACTGATACCCTCAAACTCTGTGAGATGTGATTGATCAACTGTTAAACTCTCCAGTGTTCCATCATCACAATAACATCCACTCACCATTCATATCTTCATTGGATTTTCTCTCTTTTAATAGACAATCAGGGAGATTCAATAAAAGATCTTATCGTTAAAAATGGTGCTAATTTTGCCCCAACCAATATTTAACATTTGAAAGCTAACATCTGATTGGTTGGGACAAAATTAGCACCATTTTAAAGGGTATCTCCACTCGTATTTATAAGATTTGGTAATCCAGTTCTATTGAAGAACGGGAGGTAAAGGAGCTGTGCCTTACCTTCCGTTCTTCAATAGAACACACAGGAGCCAGGAGAGAAGGTAAGAAACTTACCTGCTCGCTCGCTCCCCCGGCGCTTGGTCTGACAGGTCCCGACGGACCTTGTATTCTATGCGCATAGCAGAATCCCCTGTACTTATTATCTATCCTATGAACTCATTATCACTTTGATTAATTTGGTGTTACAAGTACAACAGATCAGTCATGATGATCCATCTATTGTAAAGGCTGCTGCTTTTTATTTGCCATTTGTCATAAAGTTTTCTAAATTTAACTTGATATTTTTAGTTTTGGATCTTTCCCTGACACTGCATAATGAAGGTGAACTAAAGCGACAATTTTATACTCCAGTATCTAAAAATATCCCATTTAAAAACACCAATAAACTATAAAATCCCACTACAGTAAATAGCATTTAAAGGGCATGTCCACCCCCAAAACTATAATCCCCCCACTAATGGCCCCACCATGTAGTGTAATAAAATCCTTACCTCACATCTCAGCTCCATATGGTTCTCCTGTAGTTCCCCCCAAAGTCCCAAAAACTGCCCACCAGGAGGATAGCAGAGTCCATATAGGACTCTGCCTCCTGTCTCCCCTCCGGGAGAAGTTTGGCATGCGCACTGCAGCCCTTCTCCCCCTCCCCCTCCCTCTCCCTCCCATTTTGCGATCCCTCCCCCTAGCATAGAAACCGTTGGCCATATATTAGAGTTCCTTTACCCAACCCCAACTGCTAAAAAACATTGTTAAGAAAGTCCCCTGAACTCTACTTACCTTCCCTCTCTCCCCCCGCATTCTGAGCAGCCGGCAGCCGCGTCCGTGATTGGCTACCTCTCAGGCAATCACGGACGCGGCTGCCGGTCCCGCCCCCTGCTTACAGTGTCTTGCAAGCAGAAGGCCAGGCAGTGCGTCGGAGGAGAGAGGGAAGGTAATTAAAGATCGGGGCACTTTCTTAAAATTATTTTATAGCGGTTGGAGCTGGGGGAAGTTATACTCTCATATGGGAAAAGTTTATTATAAGGGTGGACATGCCCTTTAAGTAAATGTAAACCCCTGAAAAACTGGATGAGATAACTATGTGTATGTACATTTACTGTCCACACCCCTGATCACATTCACATGCTCCATTACATAATCTGTCCTGTAAAAGGATTGGCTAGAGGCTACTAGTGGGTGTGACCAACTGTAACAAGTTCCTGCAATATCTTAGTACTGAGCATGTGTTTAGAACACAGTGGTCAGTGATCACACTGTGCAATACTAGAATGCTGGGAAATAAGACACAAACTCCACGTTAGAAAGTTAAATTTCTCAACAACCATATCAAAATGAGAGGTGAGACATAATTCCTTAACCCCCCATTCAATCAATGCATTAAAGGAATAGTTCACTTTTACAGTGAACTATTCCTTTAAGGTGCTCTTCCTTCTGATTTAGTGTTGTTCTGAGGCTTTAGTTTTCCTTTAAATAAGCCAACTACTAGTACACCAATCCATATGATCTTTGTTCTGCCATTTACTACAGTCTTGCTTTAAAAAAAATATGAAAACAGTATATCCTTAGCTTATAAAAGGAGAAACTGAACAATATTTAGTTTATCAGTATTGTTTCAGCTCATAGCAAAGCCACAGTACATTGATTTAACAACCAGAATGATTTTGACCCTGTGTGTACGCAGGGAAGTAGGACTGGACTGGAGGCCATTAATTCAGCCAAGTTTATTGGTTACAATCACCTGCATATATGGTAGATCACAATAATCTTCCATACCATTTTAGAGATTTCCTGTAATGTTCAGCCACAGACTGACTTGATCCTTAACATAAATAATTACTTAGCTCTGTAGACACGGAAATATGAAGATCTTCAGTTCTTACTTTCCTTGAAACCTATAGCTTCCATATCACTTTTCTTCAGATCATGCTGTCAGGGGATGCTGGAGAAGTACATCTACTAGGCCACAGATTTTTCTTTGGTCAGGACTAATCTGTAAAAACGAAACATTTTTGAAATCTAATAAATGCTTCTGGCATGGCTTGCTAACCTGAATGCCTAAGCCTTGTACACAGATTAGGCACTGTCAGCCCAAGCCAAATGAATGACCAGACACTAACCACTTCAGCCCAGAATATTATGTGCGGCAGATCCTTCAAGCATCTTGCTAGGTTTGTTTGTGATCCATCCTGCCGATAAACGCCACCAATGGGAGTCACCACACATGTAAGATTGTCAACCGAACCAGACATCTGTTGGCCATTTGTCAGAAACTCCAGGCCAACAATAATGTTGCATGCATTCATTTGAATTGAAAATAGGGATTGTAATCCTTTCTTATCTGCTGATTCTCCATCCCTGCTGTCTAATCTCTTTTGTATGAGGAATGAAGACATTGTAGGATGACAGGCTAGTTAACTAATTAATAGAGGCAGGTGGTGGTTGTACTTGAACAAAGTCTTTTATTTCAGAGTTTTGTCTAAGACTAAGGACTAGGACAAATTGTTCTATGAATGTCATTTATGCGGAGGAGTTAGTGATATAAATATGGAATGTGGAATGCTATTAGTACAATCACTATGATAAATGAGAAGATCCAGGTAAGCCAACTGTCACCAAATACCCATCATTAATTATTTTTATTGGTTATTCTTTCCCATGAAATTTACCGTGGCGTCTGCCTAAGAGGAACATTGAGAATTGGGATATCTTCGTTTTAGGTTTATAAAAAGTTTTAAAGTTTTATATATATTAAAATAATAAAGTGTAGATCTTACATTTTTCATGCATGGCTCATGATAGAGAGGATATTACTAATAGGATATTGCTGAGAGACCATCTGATAATGGTTTGTCCTAGGCAGTTGTCAAAATATTGCCAAATACTTTGCATAGGTACTCACTCAGTTTGTTTATTGCTGTGTCTTAATCTGAAGAATCTCCTGTTCCTTCAAGTGTTTCAAAAATGTCCTGAACTGCTGGGCCAACCACATCGAATTGTGACACCCTATTGTTAGGTTTTTATATATTCTCTATAATCACTTAGCCTAATAGCAGCCATTTTGTTCTTTGACTCCATTTTGTGTTCATGTTATTCAGATATTGTTGTTCTAGAAATGTACTCAGATATTTTTCCCTTGTCTCATGGGGTAGATAATATTTTATCTCAAGGTCTTTTGCCTCCTACATTGTGTGTCAACCTGACTCTATCTTCACATTCTAAGGTTTTATTACACCATCTGCAGACACAAAGTCTGCAATGCCCCTTTCTCTGGCAAAGCCCCTTTTTTTGGTTTGATATATTCCAATGTACGAAATGAATAAACTGAGAAAAGAGATTTTACTGCACCTAACGTGTTGTGTAATCCTTTCTCCCAGCGCTGAGGGTCTCTCAGTGGGTCTTAGACAGGCATCAGGGCCCGGCGAGACTAGTGCAGGATATTTATTCTAACACCTATTTCACGGCCTAAGTGGCCTAGTGATAAATACAGCCCTGTCTGCTTCTGTCTTTCCATTATTGTGCAGCATAATGTACATCTTCCTTCTAACTATAAACATCAGAAAATAACTATAATGAACATGTAAAGAGAAAAGAATTTTAGTACAGAAAACTGGATTAACTGAAGATCAGGGACAATTCAATTCTATGACAAAACTCTCATGGTACACAAGGAAATGCAGAAGTTTGCCCACAGTGAATGGTACATACAAGTTTGCCCACAGTGACTGGTACTGATTCTAAGACACCGTGGATGCTGCTGCTTGGAAACTCTCGTGGGGCTGTCCTAAAAACGGAATTATCCTGGAGCAGGAAGCTGGCAACTTTAAAGAAAAGAAGCTAGGGTATGGAGGGTAATAGGCTAAAAAAAACTCACAACACATTTATATTTAAAGCCACAGCTTTATTTGTACATATCATTTAACATTTTTTCTAAGGGGTAGAAACAGAGTATGATGTGTATGAATGCACCAATTGTAAAGTGCTGTGTAGTATGTTAAGCCAATTCTTTTAATGACCTGATACACACATGATGGACTGCAATCAAGTGTCACTGTAAGACAATTAGACTAGGTGGGTAATTCAGAGAAGATAATTATATAGAGTTTTCATTGTTGAAGCAACTGTATAAACACAAGTAGGACTATAGGGTCCAATTTACATGGCACATGAACATTTCAGACACAATTTTAGCCCCTAAACAGTATATTCACCCCTTTAAAAAAAGAGGATCGCCACTGGTCTTTGCCCCACACAGACAAATTAGGGGTCGGGTAGAAGAAGGGGGTTAGGTCCACCCAGGGTTGGGTTAAACAGCAAATGATTGGCCACAGGTTGACATGCCTATACATTTCCAGGAATGTCATCGGGTAATAACACCGTTCTTCTCATCATCACGAAAGGCCAAAACACTAACGTCAAGCCAGAGTGTGGGCAGCATTAAAGAGGCAAAGAATCATGGGGGCATACAGTATTTGTTGTTCAAAGAAAGAAGGATGTCAACAGATGAGGGTGCAGTACAATGCTGCTTGCTTGTTGCCAATACACCCAAGCTTTACCATGAAGCAGGCAGCACTCTTTCCAAGAGATGGGGGAATCCCTTTAATGTAAATGTTTAGTATAGACACACCTCCATGGAAATGAAATCCACATCACTTGGCTTCTCAGGTGACATAGGAATAGGCATCTAACTTTTATGGTTTCCTTGCAGAATTTTTAGATGACTATTCTGTTCTCCCTGGATGCAATAACCGTGCAAATGTTTGCATGTGCTATTAATTTGAATCCCCCAATCAGATGTTAACTAACTGCAGTAGCCCATTTAAGCTAAGACCTAATTGGTCCCTGTAAATAAACAGTACGGCAATTTTTTCTTATTGCATCAGCCCCTTATTTATAGAAATCAATGGAAACAATAAACCACTGAAAATCATATATGGCAGAGCTTACTAAAACTTTAGAACCCATTATAATGTTCATAGAAACGTGGCCACGGCTCCAAAGCATGGCATTGAATGTAGCAATTGTGACACCCACCATGAAGGCCAACCTGACCTGCAAGAGGAGGTTAGAATAAAGCTTTAATGATTTCATGGATGATTTTACTATTCACAGTCTTGCTTTGTGTGTCCCTAAGTGCTCTTACACACATTAGATAGATCTGGTTTGGAGCAATTCCCCCCAAAAGTGATTTATTACTTGATCCTCATACAGACAAGCTGCTTGTTACTTAGACGAGCAGCCTGTACTACTCTATGGAACCCTTTGTAATAATATTATATAACATATCGGGCTGAATGAGAAGGAGACACAAGAGATCAGTTCCGTGTTCTTGTAATCTTAATGTTGTTGTTTGTTTGTTGGGTCCAGAATAGACATTTCCTTGGACCCATAGTTCCAGGTTAGGGCAGGTGTCAGCTACAACTGAACAACCTCAGGGTGGTAACTCCTGGTTTAGTTTTAGGCCATAATCTTCATTGATTAACTTGGACACTTTTACAGGGAGATTCAAAAATCTTATTGTTAAAAATGGTGCTAATTTTGCCCCAACCAATCAGATCTTATTTAACATTTAAAATCTAACATCTGATTGGGTGCACCATTTATAAGGATAAAAACTTTTATTAAATAATCCTGTTACTTCTTTTTCTTCCTAACTTTATTAGCTTTAACTACTCATTCAGGTTTACAATTGGAGGTAAAGATTGTAAGGCACCACCGTAGCTATAATTTAACAAACAGACACTATTACAATGTTGTTGTTGTGGAACCTAAAGGTTCCTGGTGGGACCCTGGAGCCTAGTTAGCCTAGTAGTACTGTAAATGCACAAGATTCAAATACCTGCAAACTCTTGTGTTGCAGTAGGAAAGTTCTAAAAATCCGTTTCCAACCCCATTCAGTTGAATTTTCTACTTTCAAACACAAGTTTTTTTGTCTTATTTAAAAAAAATAATAATTTTTGAGTCTCAAAAGTGTTGAAAATTCCCGAAAACTACAGTTCAGAATCAAACCCAAGTTAATTTAGAAACTGGGACTCGTCACTATTTAAACAGTGTGAGAGGAAAAATTTACTACTAATAAACAGCACAGGCATTTTATATTTCGGATGTTTTGCCATAACCAACAAGGAAACTGACATGTAAGATACAGATACAATTTACTTTCAAAACATTGGCTTGTGCCACCATCTTTGCAATAGGTCCCCAACTGTTAATCTGTTATAATGTAATTAACTTTCTGCTTCAGAAAATGACAAATAATCAGACCAAATAAAACGTCTATTTACTTAATGCTGGGAGGAGCTAAAATAGTTGTCTGAATCAAGATGTTAACCCCTTCACAGCCAAACAGGAGTCTTTCCTATTTCTTACTGTATCTTACTCTATTCCTGTGGTTTATTTAACTGACCTATTTACCAGGTGTTGCGCCCACCTAATAGTGTTTCTGCAGGTACATCATCATACCTAATATATATTTCTTATCTGTACGGCTGCATCTTGGCTCCCAGCAGAAAGGGGGGATTCTGGGCACCTGTAACCCCCCTAAAAACCCCTATAACTAGCCCAATAAATCGAATACCATTTGTAACGTTATGTGAAGCGATTACTACTTTGCTCTTGAAAAGCTTCCAACCATGGGTGAAAGGGATATTAATATGAACCTGGCAATTCTAGATGTGACAGCCCTCTATAACCACATAGGGCAAACACAGGGCTTGGCGGCACTAAGACACACACTTGGGAACAAGGAATCAGCATCAATTATACCCACTAAGTTCATTCTTGGGCCCAAGATCTAATTGGAAACATTTTCCACCCAGAAAGTGTCACCGCAATGTGCAGCACGTCCGCACCTGCCCATGCAAATCTATAGACGGGATTCCTAGGAGAGAAACAATAGTTAAAGATCATGTAACAATGTATACTAGGTTTATAGATGATCTATTCATGATCTTGAATGGAACCGCTAAACAGCTCAGACAATTAGAGACTACATTGATTGGCATTGAACCCAATATTTGGGTGAGTACCTAGTGGTTTAGGTCATCCACCTGGGTACTCTTCAAGTGTGGATCGGAGGTGAGTATAATTGCATTTGAAATAGTGTAAACAGGATATATGTAGATGTATATGTAATAGGGATATAGAAATATTTGAACGAGGGGGACAGGTAATTACAGCGCTGAAGTTTGAATAAATGTGAACAATTCTTTTGCAACTATCAGTCAGTGTCTCAGTTATTTGTAATTTGATGCATTCTTTTGGCTGGGAGCAGTGCAGCCAACACTGGGATACTTAATACAGAGGGAGTTTGTTGACAGCCCAATTGTGACACATCTATAGCCCTTAAAGGGAAGCTATATGTGTAAATATATGGCTAGGCCTTAAAGGGGAGTGACTTGAACAGTGGAGGTGGTGTGTGGGCATGTAAATGGAAAAAAACTTGTTAGTGTTAGACTATGTTAGTTGCACATACTCTGAGGTGTTTTATATTCCAAAATAGGTGTGATCCCACTTATTTTTGCTGTATAGCTGGGTTTTTTTTTTGCCTTCTGGAACAACTGTTAAGAGGGGGGTTGGACTAGATAGATATATGTCTCTATTAAACCTCAGTTACTATTATATATGATGGATTTTAATTTATGCCACTATTGCATTTTGTGGTCAATCTGATTACACCATCATTTGGATTATCTCTTTTTATTATTTTGCTAGAACGGTAATTGCTCCCTATTGGTTTTCCTCGCCTTTTTAATGCTTGTGCTACGTTGGTCTTTTATAACCACAGGCTTTCCACAGCGTTCAATGTTTTTTAAAATCCTTGATATCTGAAGATTCCGTCTCATTCTAATGAATTGGCCTGTGGGTATAGCTTTATGTGGATCTTGGGTGATATACCCACAGGCCAATCCGGGAGCTAGACTGCCTTAGACGGATGAGGATGTCAATAGGACGTGGCCACAGGAGTGGTAAAGTATGATGTCAGCAAGTTTGCAAGTGAGATATACTGTCACCCTATTGGCTACCTTTCTACATAACTTGATGCTACGCCTTTTGCATTGCTATAGTTGGACTTTGGAGTCTGGTTGCACATTTTGGCAGTTGCTGTTTAATTAACTAGATGCTTACAGACGTATCTTACATCCCTCCACATCCCTCCAAATACCCCTCATGGTTATTTAGCTTGTCATTTATTTTATTGTGATTTGTACACTTGTGGCACCACCCTGACTGTGTTGGGCGTGTTCTCACCACTGATTCATTATATTGATGGTAGTGCAACATCAGTTATTAAAGATCCGAAGAACTTACAGAATTTTTTGAAACTGAAACTTATTGGAACTTTCAATATTCTATACTGAACTTTGTACATTTGATCATCGAATAATTGAAGTTCGGTATTGAATATTCAATTGAATAATTTATATTGATTGTTCGTATTTTGATTCTCGATTATTTAACACAAATTATCGGTTATTCAGTACTGAACTTTGAATAATCAATACCGAACTTTAAATATACGATAATTGAATAATAATCGAATTTCTAATAATCGATATCGATTAAATTAAATATCGACAGAATTTCGGTGTCAACATTGAATGTCAAAAATGTAAAAAATTTAATTTGGGTTTCAAGCGGATGTGTGTTTCAACACATTTTGGGAAACAGCTGGAGAAACCAGAAACCTTAAACCGTGTGTTATTGTGACTTATTCGGAAGTGCAGAATAAGCCTGGGCATGCTCAGAAGAGGTAGACAGGGGATTAACACTCATTCATTGGCTGTGATTAGGGATGGCCGGTTCGCGGATCCGAACCCGGATCCGCAGCGGATTTATCCCGTTCGCGAACGGCGTATTTTTCTGGATTTTCCGCCTTCCGAACTTCCGATTCACGGATTTTTCGTATTTTCGAAAATTTTCGAAATTACGAGTTTTCACATATTTTCAAAAATACAAGGATTTCTCTTAATTCCATATATACGTATTTTCGAAAATTTTCGAAATTATGAGGATTACTTGTATTTTCGAAAATACATGAAAACTCGTAATTTCGGAAATTCACAAAAATACGTGAAAACTCGTAATTTCGAAAATTTTCGAAAATACGAAAAATCTCGTTATTTCAAGGGTATTTTTAATTTTAACGGGTCCGCTCGCGGATTTTCGAATTTTTTCAAATCCATAACTGACAGTTGGTAACTGGAAGAACCAGGAAACAGAAACAGGGGGAACAGGACATTGTTCAGGATTTCAGGTTAGACTTATATATTTCACATTTCAAACTATTACTGTTTAGGGTTTTGGGGGTGATTTACCTGTATGTAAGGTTTCATTTTAGGGCTGGACTTGCCCTTTAATATGATTTATATGTTGTTAATATATTGGAATAAATATTAGGTTTGTCTTTGCACTTATCTGGAGAGTTGCCTGTTTTTACCCGCTGGCTTATTAAGTCTATATAAACTAGAAAGGTCTTAAATGATGAAATGATGGACCAATTATTAGAATTTCATTTTTCTGCAGTTACTGTATTTCCTTATTATCATTAACTTTTCTGCTGTGTGCAGTTTTGCTTTAACTGAAATAGTGACAGTTGGAATGTGCCCAATGGCTCTATACAGTTAATTTACATCTGTTCCTGACCCTGCTCTCCCTGCCACTTCTAAGTAGTGGGTCTTTATCTAAAGGTCTGATTTAGTTTTGAAATAGATGTAAAATAGTGGGCCTTTACTATGTAGGTACCATTTTTGAAAATTCATTTATTGGGAAGCAAACCATCTATAATGTACGTTTCTAGTTGTGATTTAATAGAGAGAAATTGCTAGAAAATTGTTTGCTAAAGTGATATTTTACACTTTATTATGCCTTGTATTCTTAGTAAAGATGGGTGCATGCAAATTTGGGTTTGGTTTTTTTCCCTTCAGGCTCTGGTTATGTTATTTATTGTCATGGTTATATATAGACATGTTTATATAAGGAATAATGCGCCCCTTACAGTGTAATGTCCTTATATTATAATGTGACGGGGCGCATTATTTCTTATAATACATAAGTATTGGATTCCTTCACCCCATTCACATTTTAAATTCTAGCCTTGTCCCTATTTCCACCTTAAATCCCCCAAGCTACCTTCTGTAACATAATCCCAGTAGAAAGGAACATCCCAGCCCAGCATCTATATGGTTAAACAAATCTTTGTGGAGGAGGAGAGAGACATTGGTTATGAAGTGACAGGAAGCAGCTCCAGCAGGTTCTGTTAGTGAAGTTAAACACTGCAAAAAATGCTGAGTCATTGTCCAGGCATGAACACTGAAATGGGCGGAGCAGTGGGATATAAGAAATATAAGAAATGAGTCACTTAGTGACATAGCTGAGTGATTTTTATAAGGATATATACCACTGCAGCTCCCATTATAAATTATCACACTTATGTATTATAGCATGATTCATCTATGGCTTATTAGGTCCATATCAACTAGAACTGATGAAATGATTAATCAGTTATTAGAGTTTCATTTTTGTGTGTGTCGATTTTACCTTTATAGTGAAGGGTTTTATATAATTATTTGAATATGGCTTATTGACACTATGTAAACCATAGATGTCCTGAATAACTTACTCTGCCTTTCTAGGCATCTTCCAATAGAGATACGTTTTATTATTAGAATATTTCAATTGTATCATAGATGAGAAAATAATAAAATACCGTCCACAATGAATTAAACATCTAATGTCCTATACTACTAGTCCTGTAAACCCCCTGTACATTTTTCTCAAACATGAAAAGTTAAATGATGACCTGTTAGTTATTGAGATCTAAATCCATTTTTATTATTTTACAGAATTATTTGCTATGGTGCTTTGGTTGGACATAAATGGGCTTCTTTATTAAGTGTGACCAGTCCAATAAAGATATAATACACTAGAGCCATTAATATTCTGTACATTTTATACTTATAAATCCTGCTTAGTTATCTAATCAGTTACAGTTGGGGCTTATGTCACATGATTCACTCAAAGACATGTGACACACAGAAAATAATACTACTTATACATTAGACCATAATGTAAAAGGCCCTATGGCCCGGTACTTTATATGGTCACAAGACTGCTTATGACCTCCAAATATTTTACATGCATTATTCACTATACATAGGGATTCATTCACTCTGTGACTAGTTATATGATGATTACATGGGTTACCTGTAACATAGCTGGATGGATGGACCCAGGACAACCCATTAGAAGGTGTCCAATGGCATATAGAATAGGCCCCCAATGTTGTACCCTTTGTGATGGAGCTAAGAATATGTGTTATTTAGTCTATAATAGAATGCTTATTGGTTTTCTGTTTTTATAGGAAATGGATAGAGAGAAAACAGCAGCTCTGGCTGCTAGTGAATCAGGTATGATATTTAAGGACATGTGATGTCTGTGATGGAACTGTAGGTATATGTTTGTACCAAGTCAGATACATTTACGTTCACCTAGAAACCTACAGTCTTCTATACCATCTTCCATATCTTGCCTTGGACATGTTTTATTGCCCATATTCCAAATTTTGTACAAATAAAACCTACACATGGGGGGAATTTTACACTAATCTATAAAAATCTATATTGTGTATTGCAGAGAAAATAATATTTTTTAAGAGAATTCGTCGAGCTGTTGCAAACCTTTTCCATAAGGAGAACAAGGTGAGTCTATAGGTATTTAATTATTACATTTATATCACAACTAAGGGCGTGGCCACACTGCAACGCAAACGCAATCGCAAACGCAATCGCATGCGATTTCATGTGCGCTTTTGTTGCGTTTGCGCATGCGTAAAAAAATGTGCCTTTTTTCTGTGCGTTGCCGCGGTTTCAATGTTATGAAAAAACGCAAGCGCAAACACATGCGCAGAAAAAGCGCAGCAGTATCGCCTAGCCCTAAATTGTCCTTTCCCGTTTTTTTGTTTTTATAACCTAAAACACTAAGTGGCTGAATGCAGTAGGAGGTGCAAAACTTTGCCTGTGCTTTCATTTGTGGAAACCAATCAGATGTTAGACTTTAAAGGGGAACTGTGGTCTCCAAACAAGTTAAGTTTCCTACCTTTAAAACGAGCCATCAACCACCTCTCTACAAGCTCCACAGCCCAATACAGAAATGACTGACCAGAAAGTTATAGGTGGGAGGCTGACTTGTGACATTCCAGAGGCTTCTCCTGCACAGTGCCGCCGGCGAGCACAGCCTCAGACTCCCTCAGTGTGTGAGGGAGACAGGAAGTCCCTCCTTCTCCCTGCTGTGTGAAGTCCTGACAGAGAAGGTAAGGGAATCTACAGCCCTTCTCTCTCACTATGCGAAAACAGCCTTTTCAGGCAGAGTTCTCACTCTGCCTGAAAAGGCTGATTCCACAGAGTTTTCTGTGGGGGGGGTCTGAGTAACCCACGCCACCCTCGAGTAAGCGGGGCTTAGACACCCGTGGGTGGGCGTGGCTTAGGCACCCGCAGGTGAGCGGGGCTTAGGCGCCCAGAGGTGGACGGGGCCACAGCAGCCACATGGGGCTGTAAGATAATGGCCATGGGGGGCCTGCAACTGGAGGGACCATGGGGTCTGTGAGTGGGAGGGACCAGGGGGGCTACAAAGGGGAGGAGGAGACACAGGACAGATTGACTGACAGGTTTCAGAGCAGGAAGCAGGAAGTGCAGGGGACCTGGTGATGCTGCTGCCATATCACACACAAAAATGTAAATATCTTCAAAACTATGCAAAATAAACAATGGAAATAAATTGCAAAAATTCTCAGGGGAGCAATTCCTATCAATTTACCTTAAGTCATTTTTGGACCACAGCTCCCCTTTAACTGGGTTAGAAAACATCCAATTGGTTGCTGCAAATTAATAGCAAGGACAAATGTCTTATTGCATCAGCCCCTAAATATTTACAGGGCTATGTATGGAGAACCGTTATCGTCTTTTTCCATGTTAAAGTCACGTTAACCCATGTACCAAGGGTTAAATTGAGTTTAAGACATAAGCAAAAATGTTGTGATGCAACCGCTGCAAGCTATGTACCGAGCCGATGACGGCTCTTTAAACAGAAACTTTCGGAATGGAAAAACCCCATTCGCTATTATCAGCCGTTATCACTGCATTGCCTAGAGGTGGCAATAGAGAGCAATACCGGCTCTACATACTGCATGGCTAATGTGTTGTTTAAGGTAATTGCTATTTAGCCTTGCAGCATGCAGGTTTGATATGTGTCCTACTTTAAAGAGGTGAGGTTGTCACTGTAGTTGGGATGGATTTGCAAGCTTTGGATTTGCTTATTATTCTTCTATCTTTATAGGAATTAAAGAAGTCAAAGTCTCCACCAACGCCAGGTACGGTATTAAAGTAATCTCTCCAGAGCATTGTTTATAGTATTTAAATGAGGGGTAATTAGATTATGCAAATCACCTCTTGTGCCACCTTATGGCTGGTGGCCTCCATGCATGTGTGTTCCCACAATTGAAAGCTTGTGCCCATAGACATACATTGAGGGACAGAGTTCCGCTGCTCAAGGCCAATTGTTATCTTGCCTTACGGTAGCAGACTCATTATACTGTAACAGTGACATAATTATATCACGTGTAAAATAAGTGCTGACTGGGATAAGTGTAGATCCTATACATGACCGGTACAATATTACACCTTACAATATAGGTTTATTGAGGGAATAGTTATTTTGTTTTTTGTAGAGTTTTCTGAAAGTAAAATATAACCACGGAATTGTTTCTTTACTTGAATTTTTGAACCTGTGCAAATCTACATTTTATCTTACAGAAACATCCTGCTGTCCCGTGGTTTGTACCACTTTCCAAACCCTATTTAAAGGAAAGAACAAGGTAAGGCTATGGGCGTAGAATTACAATCTCCTTAAAACTTCTAGGACCAGAAGAATTCTGCAATTCATTTTTCAGTGGGTTTAGTGAAGTTTGTTGGTTAGTGTAGGAAAACTTCAGTGAAGTAGGGAACATTGTACATTTATTATTTAGTATAAATACAGAATGTTATTTCTTTACATTTGGAATGTACTAGATGTTGGGATCAGATCTGCAGCATCATCATTATTTTATGTAGATATTAGAAATACAGTGAATTAAATGTTTTTCCTTTCTTTGCCACCAGGAGGAGGAGCTTTTAAACCATCAGAAGGTTAAAACTGTTCCTAAAAAGGTGCTACAACTTGCTAGGAACAAAAAACAGTCATTTATGTTGAATACAAAGGTTCCTTTGCGCAACTAAGCAGATGTAATCGAATTGCTATAGACCAGTAATTTGCTAATATTTGCACCTCTTAAAGGACATCTATAGTGAGAAAATGAACTATTTTTTCTTTCTTTCCGTGTGTTCTATAATTCCCCCCAACCCCCAGAGTGTCTTCACTTATTTCAGATTCCCTCTCTGTCCTGAGATACACCAGTTAGAAGAATACGTGATTGCATTCCTCTACTCCTACTTGGACTGTCAATCAAAACCCTGTGACGTGATCCTCTTCCCTGCTCAAGTCCCTCCCCCCCATCTCCGTTACAAACATAGAGATCTGAGCATTAGCAGGGGGAAAGAGGTAGCTTTGATGACAGAAATAAGGCTGCTCTTGACCCCCCTTCTTGATAGACTTGATGATGGGTCACAAAGTGAGAGATCAGGACACGGAGAGCACGGAGAGATCCGTGTCTCCAGGACAGCTTGCTTTCTATTTTTCAGAATATTGAACTTTTAACTCCTACTGCACATGATAAGCTTGTCAAGTTAGCCGGGGTTGAGAAATGGAGGAGGTAACAGAGGGGAGGGGGAAGGGGGGAGTTCTGCACACAGATCTGACACCATGGAAAAACAAAGTCACTTACAGAGGTAGGATAAAGGCAGCACAGAGTACATGAATTTAACTTTGCAATGGGCTAATGTGTTTTTTTCACTATAGATGCCCTTTAATAAATAGGGTTGCTGTATATATCATGTACATTACTATCAATATAGTTGCTGTATATGGTGCATATTAAAGGATATGTACACCTTTAAAAAAACATTAGCTTAGTGGCAAGCTGTGTCTTTAAAACCCAAGTTGGCTAAAATATTTTTCTTATATTCTCCCCTCCCCAGAGCTTACCTATATTGATTCAAACTTGCTGGCCTTCTCCTCCTGGATAATGGCATCTGCAGCTCTGCCCCAACAAGATCTCCTGGCTCATTCTGCTTCTTTGGCCTCCAAATGTGCCTCCAGATGTTGTCAACTTCCAGCTTTCCCTGTTTTCCCTTGTAGCTGTGGAATGCTGGGAGTTGTAGTTTTCAGATGTCTGGAGGAGCAGAATCCCTAAACAAGGAAGTGGAGCTGAACTGAGTATTAGAACCTCAGGGTGTGTGTGTGTTTGTGTGTAAGTCCAAGGATGGATTATGTAAAGTTTCATCTTATCAGCAGGACAAAATAGTGAGACCTGCAATAAATAACCATACATGGTCCAATGCCGGACTGTGCAGAGACATTGCTTATTCATTGAGTTCTACAATGTGATCATGTGATCTTAATCGTTCATGGACAGTATTTTTGCTTATTTCCCCCCTTTGCATTGTGTTGCATAAAATGTCAGCAATTTCTTTCTTTCTTTCTTTCTTTTTTTAAAGAAAAGCTTTTAATACAGTAAGTAGGCGTTGTGATGACCAGGTATTCAATGTAAAACGCCATAGACAATATCTGAAATTGCACCCCCAATTTTCGATTATTTCACCCTAATGGCATGATCAAGCAGCATGGTAGCTTCCACATTGTTTCACTGTTCTGGTACTCGCAGAGTTAATTCATGTTTTCCCAAAGCCAGGGCCATTGGGTGTTTAATTAGCTGACTTAGCAGGAGGTCTAACTTCAATAGGTGCAAGGTGTTGAATAATAAACAAAGTCCCAGACAAATAGACACCAGAACTAGCAGGGAATCTCCTAGTAGAGAATTGAACAGAAAACCCGCAGATCAAAGGTCATTCATATTCCTTAATAATTCCGGATGTAGAATTATTTCAGGTTTTCATAAATAACCCCAGTTTATCCGTAATTAATTCTACATTTATAGAGACCTGACACAATATCATAGCCCAAGCCAAACTTGGGATATTATCCTTCTTAGGTCTTGATACACCAGATATGTCATATTTGGGGTCCTTGTTCTGTTGGGAAAAATTAGTTATAAACCATCATGATATTATTTTGAATGTGACATGTGTGGTTCATGGATTATGGCCGGGGGTTGGAATTTGATATTTGAAATTCCCTCCAAAACTTGGAACCAACCTTCTGGGGCAGAACCAAGTCCACCCCTCTAGGGACCAGACCACTCCCATTTTCTGAAGAAAGGATAAAAATGGAACTGGGTCTCATCCCGAGGAGTCTGTCATAACATCTACAAGAACATCTGGAATAACATCTAGCCAACTGGACAGACCGTATTGGCTTAACGCAGGACTTATCATTTGGACTATTATTTTCCCAATAACTGGATTATCAAGTTCTGGACTCTTCTCATGGACTATTCAGATGCCAATTATCTCTAAGTATTTCTTCTTTTACCCAATTCTACCCTCACTTGTGTTACCGCTTTATGTTCAGTGATTTATTTTATTTTTCTTTATATTTTTATGCCCTATTTTTAACAACTTTTAATAAATGATATAAAATCATTTATAGGCTATTGTCCTATTCTGAGTATATCCCAAAACAAACCTGTGTCTTCGAAGTACGCTACTATAGAGAAGTATTGTGTAGGTATATAGAGA
This sequence comes from Hymenochirus boettgeri, assembly GCA_019447015.1. NCBI lineage: Eukaryota > Metazoa > Chordata > Amphibia > Anura > Pipidae > Hymenochirus > Hymenochirus boettgeri. Next base: position 40,115,481 of record CM033476.1, read on the forward strand.
TACTGTATAACTGTGTATAGAATATTAGGGGTGAATAACCAATTTCCTTACAGGTTGTTAGAAGTAGGGGAGCGGATATCCCCATATAGGTAACAGGTCATTCCGCTGTTTAATCAGGATGTGGTGGCAGTGAGTATATTGATATTTAGTAATATTAATTGTGTAATATATAGTTTGTTCACCAAACCCACCGGGTCTGATCTGTTCCGTCCGCCTGTCGGTTGCTTGGAGTGTGTTTCCGGTAACGAATAGGTGGTTGGGGCGTTTTGGGACCGGGGGGTTTGTGACAGGCGTGATCACTTCCCCAGAGCGTACAGGAAGCCATGGAAGCCAAATAACATTGAAGAGCCAGTTCTTACTTTGCAACTTTCCACTGCAAGAAAAATAATTTGCGATAGACATTACAAAATGTGTTTAGGCTGGGCGGTTTCTCATGGTAAGGTCTCAGTGGGAACGGCGGTTTCTCATGGTAAGGTTTCAGTGGGAACGGCGGTTTCTCATGGTAAGGTCTCAGTGGGAACGGCGGTTTCTCATGGTAAGGTTTCAGTGGGAACGGCGGTTTCTCATGGTTAAGTTTCAGTGGGAACGGCGGTTTCTCATGGTAAGGTTTCAGTGGGAACGGCGGTTTCTCATGGTAAGGTCTCAGTGGGAACGGCGGTTTCTCATGGTAAGGTTTCAGTGGGAATGGCGGTTTCTCATGGTAAGGTTTCAGTGGGAACGGCGGTTTCTCATGGTAAGGTTTCAGTGGGAACGGCGGTTTCTCATGGTAAGGTTTCAGTGGGAACGGCGGTTTCTCATGGTAAGGTTTCAGTGGGAACGGCGGTTTCTCATGGTAAGGTTTCAGTGGGAACGGCGGTTTCTCATGGTAAGGTTTCAGTGGGAACGGCGGTTTCTCATGGTAAGGTTTCAGTGTTAACGGCGGTTTCTCATGGTAAGGTCTCAGTGGGAACGGTGGTTTCTCATGGTAAGGTTTCAGTGGGCACCTTTAAGATATGCCAACACATATTTTCAGAGGCAAGAAACATGACTGCAAAAGAAAGATTGTCTTTTTTACAGAACAAATGATGTTCCATACTTCAATGTGTAGGAGATTTTGTTTTACATTTAGTTCCCCTTTTAAAAGATACAAAGTTCATAATGGCTAGGACTGTATTAGCCTTGATATAAGCCAGGTTTAGTCTGAAGCATCTCTGTCATGCAGAATTGGTAGTTTGCATCATATTTTTTACCACTTTTTAATTAAAGGAATTGACATGTTTTGGTCTATCGTGCAACTGTCATTGGGCAATTCTGATAGACCAGAAAGTGCTTTGTTATTAAATATTGTTTGATATATTGAACAGTCCTGTGGGTGCGTTCCACCCATCTTGTTGCATATAAGTTTATTACTGGGAACTGCATCAAGGTACCTCAACCATATCCAGAGTGCTGGCAATCACCCAAGCACAAATTTGGTGTTCAAACATCTATAAACAAGAAGCGGCCTGAAATTTTATTCCATTCTGCCTTTTGGTTTCATTCTGATTGATTAATAAATAAATAGAATAATGTGCAGATTGTTTTACATTCGGCTTTATAATACATTTGAAGAATTGATTCTAGAAGTACAGGCTTGCGATTGCAAACATGGCGTCCATTTCGGCCAACAATTTGTGTATAGGCATCTAGTTGGGCATCGTTAATGATCTGTCAGGTCCGATATTTCAGGCTAATTGAACAATTCTCACAAAATTTCATCAATCGAACAATTCTCAATTCTGTGGAAATATCTGACCAAGTGTGTACCAGGTGTAAAGGTGGCCATACACTCTAAAGATAATGGGTGAATCCTGTTGTGGAACGATGGGATTTCTCCATAGTCATCAGTGTGTAGGGGTTTTTCCTGACTGATTATAGTGCCGAGGAATAATAGCAGTCGGCATTATAGTCGATCTGTAACAATGGAAATTTACGTTGGATGGTATTGTCTCTCTTTACTTTTAAATAAAGGGAGCCGATTCGATCATACTGTGTATGGCCGCACGGCCAACCGATCCCTATACCACTTATGGGGATTGGTCAGGTCTGTGTGTGTGCGGCCCTCACAGCATGTGTGCCGACAGATACCAGTGTGATCTGTCGTTATTCATGCTGTGGAAATCGCATGTGTAAGGTCACCTTAAAGCTTTAAATAAGGACTGAGGTTTCAGATCCACAAACAATGAATGAAGACACAACCTCTCCAAAACTGAATTAGGGATTCCATCCTGTGTATTGCCAGCTACACAATTGAATCCCAATTCCAATAAACCTTTTTGTAAGTAAGTAAGTAATTTTTACTTAAACACGTTCATTTTATGGCCTAAAGGGCTGATCTTTCATAAAGGCCCTATATATATTTCGAGCCAACACCAATTATGACCGGTCAGCCAAAATATCATTGGTTGGCAGGGCACAGACCACAGATGACCATACATGATCAGCCAAATTTTACAGTGCTGTCTGAACGTCCTCCTACATCAGTCTATTGCAGGCAAAAAGTACTTTCGAAATTTCAAAAGCACCCGGACGCTGACTCCCTCTACATAGAAGAGGTAGATGTAGGGGAGGCAACACCTCGCACTGTGGTCAGTGGTCTTGTAAAGCATATACCACTTGAACAGGTATGTTTTTTTATGGGTTTTCTAACCGATTTCAATGCTGAAATTATTTGAGCAAACCCATATAACAATTACATTTAAACATGCTAGTAATGTGTATTTAAAAGGTTTTTTTTAACTGCATTAATAACATAAACAAATAATACATTTAATGATTTCTCCTGAAGAGCCATTTTAGGAGCACCATTTGCATATTGGAATATCTGGTATCTGACCCCAATCTTTCATAGCACATCTTTTTAAGACAATACAGTAACTACAATTAAAGGAATAGTTAAATTTTGCAGTTGATTGAAGACCGGAAGGTTAAGAACCTATTCCTTACCTTCCGTTCTTCAATTAATGCCTGTAGAGCCAGGAACGATGATAATAGAAACTTACCTTTCACACGATCCTCCACAGCCACATTGACGGGTCCCAGGAATTTCAGGATTGCACGGAAGGTAAGTTTCTTCAATCTTCGTTTCTGGCTTCACAGGCATTGATTGAAGAACGGAAGGTAAGGAAATAACTGCTTCACCTCCCGGTCTTCAATCAATGAACGATTCCTTTAAGCTCTTTTTCTAGTGCCCAATGCAGAAAAGCAGTGCTTTTTTCTATAGAGAAGCTACTGTCACTTACTAAAATGCTCTAATTTTGTCTGTCAGAAGGATATTTTTCCCAATTTACTTTTTTAGCGTTTTAGTTACCATTTTTTAACCAAGAAAACCTTACAAATACAGCAAGTAACAGTGTGTGTATAATTTATTCCAAAACAGCCAGTACAAAATAATAGTATGTTGTCTGTAGATAATTCACATTCTTGTCTGACAGGTATTTAATGTATATACGTTTGTGAAATTGTAGCTTTAATGACATATGCAAACCTTTTCCATTCTCACTGCATTTTTCCTGCATGAGAGGTTTTACATATTCTGTGTAATTGCTTTGTAATCAAATGAACTATAACATTCTGAATTGCCTCATTTTATCATGCAAAATACCTTTATTTAACTTATATATATCCTGTTGTTTGAGGGGGCCAGCTAACTTACTCCCATCAGCTAGCAAAATTGCATCTTAACCATGGAAATCACTTTTATTTAGAAATGGATGGTGTGACAATATTATTGTGCCTTGATTTTAGATTTGAGCCGGAATCTACTGAAAAGTTGTCCTTGGTTGTCTTTATAGCATTCTAACGATCTTTCAATCAGGGTTATTTTTTTTTTTTGCAGTTATATTCAGGGAGGTTGGCTACTGTCTCACAGAGCTTAAAATTAATTTACAGGGTTTAACTAAATACCTTCTTCCTTTCCTCTTCTAAGAACATTTTATTGTTTTGTTGGTGTTACTGGGCTTGACCCATATACACTCACTAGTATGTTTCTTGATTGCATTAGTGTAATGTTTCTAGGATGGCAATGGAGTTTCTTATTTGCGTTTATCAATTAGCCAAAAAGTCATGGCAAGAAAATAGGCTAAACAATACATTTTATTGATTTATTTCAATATAATATTTAAGGTTGTGTTTGGTAATACTATTTTCCTTGTATGTTCTATTTCTGGTTTGATGGTTTTAAGAAATTTTTCTCTAATTTTTTTCCCCTTTGACACTTGTATTTTATGACCTTGTTATCATGATAAACGCTAACCATGGAAACTATTACAGACTGCTGGTCAATATCCCTGAGACCATGCCAAGGAAGATATGTAAACGGCCAAGCTATTCAACTTAATGTATAATTGTCTGTAATGCTTGCTTTGTAATACACACACAAATAACCAAATGCACCTGGGAAAGAAATACAATGTTTCATTTGCATCATGTTGCCTTATAAGAAATCATTAAAAGAAAAATAAACCATCTGGACAATTATGTTCTATAGTCATACATCTTCATTATTGTTAAAAACACTTTGGTTGAGACACCTGTCAAGAAAAAAAAATTTTCAATTAGAGGGAATTGAACAATCGCTTGCTAGTGTGTGCAGTCTGAATGCTAACTGGAATGCTGAGATTTAAATCATTCCTAGCCACTCACATTTCTATCCCTATGTCAACTAGGAGCTTTGTTGCCCTAAAGTGGACTGCATTTTTGAAATAATTAATAAATTAGTAAGGTTCTTTTTAATTCCCTTAACTAGGCTTAGTTTTTTTAGTATCATCTGAAAAGAAGATACATGCTCTGAATTACTTTTTCCTTCTGAAAACAACTATAGGTCAAATATCCCTATTATAAACCATTGAAAATATTGGATTGAATTACGAAGAAAGAAAGCTCTTTTTCACTCAAATGTACTACAAGTAATACAAGTTTGCTGTATCTATATAATGAAACTATGGCATGTCTTATTTTTGGCAAATATGCGTACTGACTAGTTGGATCAATATTACCTAACCTGCTGTGTGTTTATTTTGGCTTTTTGGGATTTTCCTTCCACATGTGCTGGAATTGTTACGTTAGCCAGTTTGATCTGATTTAGGCTCTTGCTAGGCTGTACATTTCCAATTTGTTGACACTTTCATTATATTAAAAATCCAGAAGGGATGACAGTATGGTTTTAGAAAAAGAAAAGAAAATGTTAGGATGGCTTTTCTTAATTAAGTCATCTTGTGTACGGTGTGTGTATTTTCGTTGTAACACTGCAGAATTTTATAACCATCATTTTTTGTAAAGGATCATAGTTTTGCTTTCTTCTGGATTCATTTATATATTTTTTTGTCTTTAAAATTACAGAAAAACATTTTCCCTTTATAGTTGGTCTATGAACAACCAAATTGAATGAGGCAAAATGTTGTCGTCTTGTCTGAATTAAAAAGCTGATAATCAGTAGTTTGGGAATTTCATCATCTTACTAACCCATCTAACTAAACACTAGATTAATCCTAAAGCTAATCACAGCTGGAAAGAATAATTATGCTCTCTTTTAAGCTTTATTGTTTATTTATTTTAAGTTTAGAGCTTCTTACATCCATATTTAACAATTATACAGAAAGAAAAGGGAAAGTGTCTGTTTTATCATTAACATCTTGTCCCTTGCCAAAAGTGCAGATTTTATTATCTTGCATGTTGGGTCCTAAAATCATAAAACTACAACAAAAATGATGCCTCCTTTGTATTGGTCCTCCGTAAAAGGGTATGTATACTGAAAAAAATTCTTTTTTGCCTTATCTTAATCTATAGTTAAATACATGAAAGCAGCAATTACTCTGAGTTGTATGTGGCTGCATGCTTTCATCCAGTACTTGTTGTGTTCAGTGAAGGCCCATACAGACATATAAGTGCCACACTAGCGTCTTTTAACGTGTGAACCGATTGTGCATTCAAAAAGCGTGTGTTATTGTGGGCCAATTGGTCTGGCCGCACTAGGTGCATTGCGCTGCATTCCGCTTTTTTTTGCAAATCACATGCGCTCCTATAGCACAATATTGTGTGTATCTCAGCACAATCGGATGGTCACGTGCTGGAAACGAGTGTGCGTTTGTGTGGCTTAAGCCTAAAGGTTAAGTTATTTCCTAATTTTATTTTTTAATGCTCTGTAATGTACCAGTGCCCTCTGATGTTTTGTTGCTTGCAGTTCATTTGAATATGCTGCTACTGCTGTATTTGGATTGATTTAGAATGTTTTCGGGATGGTGTGTTTTTTTGTTTGTTTGTTTTTTTTTTTTTTTGCCAATATTTTTATACCTGGCGAAAGGCAGTTCCTGTGAGTGGAAACGAACCTGGAATCTGCTCTAAACTCCTTTGTTATTAAGGACATCGATAAAGGACATGGTTTGTGTGAAAATTTTAAAATAAGGATTGTTTATGCTGATAGTGTGCTGTGATAAAGACTGTGGGACACATTTATAAAGTGCAGTATTGCAATTTAGTGATACCGTGCATTATCAATAAAGTATGACCGTGGTCGTACATTTACAATGAACGTTTGTTTATTAATGAACGTTCTGTCGTAGAATAACATGAGGTAGTAAACTACCGCAGTAGTATTCTATGGGGATCGTAAATCTACGATTGCGTTATCGTAGATTTACCATCATTATCGTTACTTTACTATCATTAATTTATGATAAAGATCATAAATTAACTATTGTTTCCATCGGAAATTAACGATTGGTTTAAGAAAAGTGAAACTGCGCCTTTATAAATATGGCCCAGTGTGTAAGTATATATAAGATCTTTATTTCTTCCAGTTAAAGGCGTGAGGTTGAAAGTAAAGCTTGGGTACACACAGCAAAGATTTTTGAAAAAATGACCGATAGGATCTGCACAATCCTGTCTGTCATTTTTTAAAGATTGGACTACACACTTTTCCAAGCGCTCCCTATGGGAGGAGGCTCGGGACTGTGTGTTTCTCTCTTCCCCCCTTTTTCGATCGAGCGTTCCTCCGACCTGATCTTTCGGCGGCCGCGCACTTCTTCAGAAAAGCAAGGTACAAACAGTACCGATAAAGCACCGATATCCCATCACTAGGGCTGGGTACGCACGATAAGATATTTTCAGCCGACCAACCGAGAGTGCCATGTAAATATCTTACCATGTGTGCGGGATCGGACAAAAACGGGCATTGGCAAATCACGGCTGATTGTTCGTGCAAACTGGCGGCCGCTGTTGCCTTGAACGACCGTCATTTGTGTTTGTGAACGAAACGTGTCTGGCGGTGTCCTCTTTGGTCTCTCTTTCATGTAGCTACACCATTGATACAGCCCAGTCTCTTGGTCTCCTCCTTTGGGTCTGCACTAAGGCATCCACTTTACCCGGTCTAAGATGCTAGATAGGGAAGTATACACTCCCTCATATCCACTGATTAGCAAGGCATTACTGTGGGATATTGTAGTAATTTCCTCCAGTATGTATTTTTACTTTAGCTGCATATGGGTATGTGTATAATTATTAAATCTATCTATTTGAGCACCTTGCACTTAGAACCTGACTTTCTTTGCCACAGACTGCATTTATACTTTTGTATTTACGAACCCTAGGATTGTTTGGTTATCTACAATATTATATGTGTTACAGAAATACATTTAAAGAGATGTTTGGTTAAATAACTTTTATATAGACTATGGATTACATCTGTATACATATATACACTGTGTTTTGTCCACCATTGGATGCCTTACGATAAGTTTGGAATTTTTAATTGTTTTTGTTTTCTACCCATGCTATATTTAATAAAGGGTTTTTATATATGACCTATTATAGTGTGCCACAGGTTTTCTTTTTCTATAAAATGAGTTTATGTTAAACAAGAGTTGAAATCAAATTTAAAGGAAGAGATTACTAGAGATATGGATGTTAAGGTGGAGGCAATATGGGTGGAATTGGGCAACAGGAAGTGGGGTAATGTAATTGTTGATACAAGCCGCCAAATGCTAGCAGAGGGAGGTAGTGAGTCTGCTTCATATGCAGATGGCAAGGCAAGGGCTGCAAGTTTGGGGAATGTTCTTATTATGGGGCACTTTAATTACTATGAGGTAGTGGAACTGCCTACACAGAAAAGGGTGAATTTGCTGCAGGATAATTTTCTCTCACAGGTGGTTGAAGTTCCTACTAGTAAAGGTGCTCTGTTGGATCTGGTAATATCTAACATCGTGGAGCATATTGTATAGATATAAAGATAACTGGATGCTTAGGGAATAGTGACAATGAAATAATGTTGTTTGGCATATGTTGTCAAAAGGAAAAGTGTACTGGGTTAACAAAGACTTTTACTTTCAGGAAAGCAAATTTTCCAAGGTTAAAAGTAGCTCTTCAACATGGGGTGATTTATTATCAGTTAAAGGTACTGAACAGAAGTGGACTGATTTAAAGGTGATTTTAAGTCATTTCACATCTAAATTTATACCCTTGGGAAGTAAACGTATTTAAAAAATAAGTACGCACACATGTGGCTTAATTCTGATGGAAAGAGGGAAATGGAAAGGAAGAAAAGGGCATTTAAAGCTCTGAAGGAACAGTAAGGGCCTTTAGGTAAAAAGGCTGTAAAAAAAAAAAAACAACTGTAAGGCTGGGAACACACCAGCAGATATTTCCGGCGACTGATAGTGCCGTTGGTTGGTTAGCCGGAAATAACTGATGGTGTGGGGGGCCGGCCACGACTGAGCTTGGTCGCCCATTCGTCCAAATTGAGCGAACGGGTGATCCGGGTCCTTTGGTAAATCACGGCCGATCGTGCAGTTCCCTTTGGGACCGATCGATCAGTCACACGCATTTCTACGACCGACAGTCATTTGTCCCGGCCGAACACTCGCTCACAGCAAACGCTCAGTCGGGACAAATAATAGCTTTGTGTGTACCAAGCCTAAAAAAGGTTGTAACAAAGCAATTAAGCTAGCTACAATTAATAATGAAGTTAGGATAGCTGAACAAAGCATCATTAACCCTAAACAATTTTTAAAGTATATTAATAGTAAGAAGATGAAAATGTTGCACCATTAATTCATTTGTATAAGTTAGTTACGGAGGATGGTGATAAAGCAAATGTCAAAAGTACAGATAGCAAAGAGTGTAATGGTGTTAAAGAAGCGCACTTTGGTTAACCGAGGATATGGTGTAGAAACAACTAAATAGGGTTAATATTAAGAAGTTCCCTGGACCAGATAAAATACGTCCTTGGGCCCTAAGAGAGCTTGGTTCAGTTTTATCCAGGCCATTGTTTCTTATTTTTGCAGATTCCTTTATTTACGGAAGTGTGCCTCTGGATTTGAAAAAAGGCTGATGTAATTTCAATATTTATAAAGGGTAGTGGTTCACAGCTAGGTAATTACAGGCCTGTAAGTTTAACCTTTAGTGGTGGGGAAGATACTGGAAAGTTTGATACGGGAACATATTCTAGAGTATGTTTCAAGGACTGACTTTATAAGAAATAATCAACATGGATTTAGCAGTAAATTCATATACTTGGATTTTGCGAAGGCTTTTGATAGTCCCCCATAGGCGGCTAATGTATAAGCTAAGGTCTTTTAGGCCAGGGTGGCACATTTGTACATGGATAGAAAATTGGTTAATGAATAGGATGCAGAGAGTAGTTGTTAATGGGGCTTCATCAATATGGACTAAAGTGCTAAGTGAGGTGCCACAGGGTTCTGTGTTGGGGCTGCTTCTATTTAATCTATTTATTAATGATTTGGAAGTGGGTATTGTCAGCAAGGTTTCTGTGTTTGCTGACGACACAAAATTTTGCCGACCGTTAAAAACTTTAGAGGATGTGCAATCGTTGCAGGTGGATCTAGATTTTATTGTCACATTGGGCTGCTAAGTGGCAGATGAGATTCAATGTTGAAAATGTAAGGTGTAAGGCATTTGGACTTATGCTGCTTATATAATAAATGGCTCTGTTTTATATGAATCCCTGTTGGAAAAGGATCTTGGAGTTTTGGTGGATAACAAACTTAAAGGGTATGTACAGTGTATAAACAACTTGATGTTAGTGGTTAGCTGTGGATTTAAAGGGCATCTAATAGTGGGAAAATTTAATTTTTTTTTCTATGGGCCTCATTTACCCAGAGCCGCAAATTGCTCCAGACAAATATCGCTTTTGGTATTTAATACTAGATTTGCACCTTGTAGTAAATCACAAAAGGGATTTTACTCCAGTGCCACTTTAAGACCAGCCATTAGCTGGTCTTAAATTGTGGAGGTAAAAGTGGTGCAAATTCTTTATTAAATACATTGCTCCGGTTGCACTGGTGTCTTTTGTGAAACTAGTACAGCCAGTGCAATTATGAAGATAAAGTTGCGGTAACCTATTCAATATTAGTTAGCACAAGTTTAACCCCTATTTTTAGCACAGCACATGTTGGTAAATCAGGCCCTATGTGTTGTATAATTCCACCCAACCTTCAGAGTACCTTTTTCCTCCTCTGTCCTGAGATATATAAGTTAAAAGAAGTCAAGATTTCAATATACCGCTCCTGCTTGAGCTGTCAATCAAATCCCCTAACCGCTTGCCAGTGTAGTGGATTCTTGTTCAAGCTTGAAAAAGGATCCATGTAAGATCTGAAACGCGTTGCTTTGCAAATCTTGTGGGGGGGTCCTTACAAAGGAATTAGACCGGATAAGAGGGACAGCAGCCTTCAAGCACTGAAGGTAGGTTGTGGGAGATAAATAGGCAAAAATAAAGGCCACCACATTTTGATTTAAAGCCACAGCTAGGCAGTAGCATCAAGTTGATTGTACAGTGTACATACTCTTTTTAAAGGTAGCAAGCAGTGCCAGGCAGCAACAGCCAGAGCCAGCAAGATATTGTCTTGTATAAGAAGAGGTATGGATTCAATGGAGAAAATGTATTCTCCTGCTTTACAAAGCCTTGGTAAGACCTCATTTGGAATATGCAGTGCATTTTTGGAATCCTGTGTACAAAAAAGACATTTAGGAAATGGAAAGGCTTCAGAGAAGGGCAACTAAAATAATAAAGGGAATGGGGGAGCTTGAATATAAAAACAGATTGGATGAGTTACAATTTTGTACACGCTTGTGTGGGGATATGATTACTGTGTATAAATACATTAACGTGCCATACAATCTATCTGGGACATTGTTCACCAAAAGAACATGTCGGAGAACACACTGATATCCTTTAAGACTTGAAGAAAATAAGTTTTTAGTCTAAGTTCAGAAAGGGTTTTTCACTGTGAAAACGGTAACTGTCTTAAGGAATGTTGCAGGTTACTGGTATTGATACATAAAGTAGAGTTGATCCAGGGATATTTCCGATATTTCCGATTGCCCTTCTGGTGGTTTTTTTTTTTTGCCTTCCTCTGGATCAACAGTTAGGCAGAAAATGTAGGTATTGCTGAGTAGGTATAACTGGATGGACGTATGTCTTTATTCATCCTCAAATACTATACTATCAGGGAGATGTAATAAGTTCTTATCGTTAAAAATGGTGCTTACTTTGCCCCAACCAATTAGATATTAGTTACCATTTGAAAGCTGACATCTAATTGGTTTGGGCAAAATTAGCACCATTTTATTACTTTTATTACATCTCCCTGTATATATGCCAAACATAGACACACATAATTCCTACTGTGCACCAATGGGCACACTTGTGTTAGTATATAACATTACAATTCATTTTGGTTTCTTTATTCCAATAGTTCTCTAGTTTTGTAAAATTTTGTATTTTACAGATGCAGAATCGAATGGCTGTGCTGCTGTGCAATTTGAAACCAGCGAAGATGAGGGGAGTTCTGTCTCAAGCCATGGTAATGTGTGCCAGTTCTCCAGAGAAAGTGGAGATTTTGGATCCTCCAAGTGGAGCAGTTCCTGGAGACAGAATCATTTTCCACGGCTTCCCAGGTAATGTTTTTTGGTTTTGCTTTTGGTCTATTTTCCATCTCAAGTGGACTAATTAGATTGTGCTTATCCAGGTTGCACTTATGCATTAGTATGAACAGAAGAACTGCAGAACATGTCGCAGTGTGCAGAGGAATAATTTGGTAATGAAAGCACAAGAAAACACAGAATTTTCAAGGGAGGGATTCCATTATGGGCAGTGGTGTTCTCAGAGCACTATCAAAATTTAGCTATGTCCTTTAAAGACCACTAGCATTTTAAACTACACCTTTATTATTTTTTTCCTTGACCCTCCCCTTTATTAGAAAATATAAGGAGATTACAAGTTACATGGCCATATAGAAGTATGAGGTATAAGTATTGAGCAATATTTCATTTGTGCCACTGTGTGGCATACTGTCTGTATGATTAGTTTCATACCTGTCCCCTAACAAGATACACCTTTATTATCTATATCTTGGCTACCATTATTTTAATCCCCTTTCATACTGACAACCCTTGAACTTTCTGATGACCGCAAGGTGCCAGCACCTGTATATTATTTGATTCCTTCTTGAATTGGTTCTATGTGAAAGGAAGACTTTTATTTTAAAGAAATATATTTTATCTGCAGGTTTTCTTGAAATCCTACAGAACCTTGTAATTCACAATTCTAGCAGGTTTAAATTGCAGTTTCCTATTTATACAGACAATATAATTATTTGTGTATTTATGGCTGCCAGTTGGCTGTTGAATTTGTATGTACACCTGTCCAAATAACATAAGTCAGACTGTCAGATGCAAGGTTTTATGTTTTTATAGCCATTGTAGGTGCTGCTTTTTTTTCCTTTTACATAAAACTGTGTTTGTGAATCTATTTTACTAAGGTTTAGAAAGTTCCATTTTATATGCCTGCTTTTGTAATAATTGGCTTATAAATCCACAGCAGGAAGTATGTGTGTATATATAAATATATGATCAGCAAACCAAAAATACCCTTTCCCTTTTTTTTCAACGGCTACATTTTATCTTTGTACAATAGTTTGCGATATCTTTAAGGCTTACCGGTATGTAAAAAATGTTTTTAAAGGTTTGCTTGTGCTATTAATCTCCAGCAACCAAGCAGATGCTAGCATTGGACTGGTATACTTTGGTTAAATGAAATCTAATTGTGTGTTGCTGATTGCACAAAAAGTTTAGACCCTTCTTACATAAGCCCCATAGTTTAACAGCATCATATCTGTAAACGCCAATGTTTGCCTTTTTTATTACACCCACCTTTTTGCAAGCTAATTTTGATTCTAGCTTGGATATCGAAAAAAACACAAGTCTGCTTATGTTATTTTGATTTAATGGAAGTCATGGGAACACAAAAAGTTCCTGCCATTTCCAATAAGTTGTGTTTGCGATTCCGTTTTGGAAGTGCATGCGATCCCCATTTTTAATCTCAATCGCATGCGCTTCCTAAATTGGAATTGGGGAATCGCAAACGCGTTGCAACGCACGGAAATCACAAGCCCAACTGCGTGCAATTGCGCTTCTGTTTGCGCTGCAGTGTTGCCTTGCCCTCAGCTATTGCAAAAGAGACCTGCGCAGCCAGAAAATTTTATGTACATTTGTGCTGGATTTGGCATGTATTTTTTATGCCCTTTCGGGATTTAACCACAGCCACAAGACCGATAGAAGCTCTAGGTAAACCCCCCCATAATCTGTTCCCTTTCATCCTCTCTGTGGCATTACTTTATACCTACCTCATTTACTGCTACACAATATTTAAATCCATTGTTTCTATGAGCACAGACAACAAAACAGACCTTTCTGTAACATTATAAGGCATGTTAAAACAAGACATTCTCAACTGGAAATGCTTTTTTTTAAGATCTACTAGATTGTGTTTATAAAATAACATCCTTACATGTCCTAAAATGTTTTCTTTTTAAGGTGAACCTGACAAAGAGCTGAATCCAAAGAAAAAGACTTGGGAGCAAATACAGCCAGACCTGCTTACTAATAAAGAGGGTGTGGCGACGTATAAAGGAGTACCATTTGAGGTGAAAGAAAAAGGAGTTTGCAAAGCTCAAACCATGTCTGGCAGTAGCATTAAATGAAAGGACAATTGTCTAAAATCTTATGGGTACCACATCTAAATACTGTGCCATAAAGTTGCTGATAGAAGAGAAAATAAAGCCCAAGAACTGACAAAGACTTTGTTTTTTGTTAATGCTTTCCTTTATTCCTTAAGCTACTTTCATTGAAACTTTGCCTTAAAGGAGTAATATTACATTAAGTCCTGCATTTAACTGACTAACAAAAACATAAAACTGTTTTTAATATATATTTATATATTCACAGGATGCCCTATACAGTTTTTCTTATGCCACTAGGCCCAGAAAGTATTTAAATACTGAGAATACTAAAGAATAACTGAGAATACTTAATAAAAACTTGTATTGCCCTGCGTAGGATAACTCCGATCAGCAGTGAAATAAACCTTAAGTGTTGAAGGTTAACACCATAACTCATTGCTAGTGGTGTATTGCCTCCGCTCCATCAATGATACTATACACAGTTCAAATGCACATCTTTATCACTCATGACTTTTGCCTGAGTGTGAAATAAATCCATTTTTCTTTAAAGAGGTCTATTTGAACAGCTTGCAGTAAATTACTAATTATTATTGCAGGAATGAGCAGAGATGGTTTTCTACGCAAACTTTATTTGTTGGAATTTGAAAAGTTTACCTTTTATGAGTATATAAAATTAAACCAAAAGAATCTGGTTTGCTAGTGTGATCTAACTTAAACACTAATTGCAACCTCTAATTACAGTAAATGTGATTTGGTCAGTATAAAAGAGAGACTATAATATATGGTAAACAATAATAGCAGGCAACTTTAAGTAAACTATCCATTGTTAACTTGAGTGATATTTGAAATGCATAGTGTTGAACTCTTTTTAAGTGTTTGAGATTTTATTTTAGTTTGTTTTTAATATTCTAATATTAAGAAAATAAAAAATATCCAATCTTACCTGCCTCTTCCTGCTCCTAACAGTCATTAAAGTGCATGTCCACCCATAAAAGGAAATTTTACATATAGCTGCAGCCCCCAAACCCCACTTTTTACTTACCGTCCCCAAAGATGCGCTTAAACATACAAGACACAGTCCCTTTCCGCCACCTGCTACTGTTTCAAGCTTGTTTTGGGCACACACAGCAGCACCGGCGCACCTTTGACTGACAGCCATGACCAGGAAGCAAAGAGGGGAAGTGGAGAAGGCGGGGTGAGGTACTGGATCTTGTAAGTATATTCAGGTGCACCTTTGGGAAGGTAAGTAAAATGTAACCCAGGTTTGGGTGGGGGGGTAGGTGCTGCAGAAATATTAAAATTTTTTATTTTTGTGGTGGATATGCCATTACTGCAAATGGAAAACAGGAAACAGCCAGGTAGGTTCTTATTTAACCTTTTATAAAGTTTTATACAGTGAACAGTTTTTCACATGAAATAACTATTTGCTTTAAACATTGCTTTGTATATACTTATATCATCCAGATGTTACTCAATGACTAAACACTGTAAGCTATAAACCAGTCTGTAGTCTAACATTTGGGGGATGGGAAATTTTTGTCAATATTTTGGCATGACTGATCATGCTGCCTATTGAAGTTCATGCAAAATTTACCAACATATGTTATAGAGCTGTCAAACAATTTGGTAGAAATTTGATGGAGAATGCTTGCTCTTAATGACCATCACAGGCTGGTCGGCTGGTCATTTTGGACCTAAATATAGTCTTGTGTATACCGGGCCTTATTGGAACAATACCCATTGAATCCTTAATTGTAGATCTCTCTATTTTTTGACCAGGTATAGGTCTATTGTCATCTAGAGCTTCCAGAAATACTCTCAGGGAGATGTAATAAAAGTTTTTAATCATTAAAAATGGTGCTAATCCGATGTTATTTACCATTTGAAAGCTAACATCTGATTGGTTGGGGCAAACTTAGCACCTTTTTTAACAATAAGAACTTTTATTACATCTCCCTGTCTGTTTTTAAGATTTTCAATCTCTGCATTTTGTATTAATGGCAGACCTGTGTCAATTGATTCTACCTTTTTTATTTCATTATTTATGACAACCTATGGTACAACATTGTCATAACCAGGCAGTGAGTGCAAAATAATTAGTTAAGTGGAGTAATTTTTGTTAGATTTAAAAACATTTTTACAGTGGCAGATTAAAATTCCAAGGCTTAGATTTTGTGGGTATCTGTTTCAAACTATTATGTATACCTGCCACTGCAGTTTTTTTTTATCTCTGTGTATTATGCAAAGCCTCACATAAAATGATATAATAGCATTACAGAAGTAAACAAAATATAAAAGTAAAACACATTCTTAAAATGTTTATTGCAGTAACACACCAGAAAATGAATTTATTTTGTTCTTGTGACCTTTTTTACCTTAAATACATTACGTTTCCCAAGAATTAAGTAGAAAATGTGCCCCGTTATAGACAGGCTTCCTCAAAGTTATTTTCCACTAAATATCCAAGATAGGTGATGGTTTTGCCAGGAAAGTTAGACTAGACAGGAGCATAAGATGGTTTGCTCTGAATAGCCCATAGTTTTCTCCTTTAGAACTGTAATTTGTCTGTATTTTGTGACACCAAAGTATTGTTGAATTTCTCATATTGTACCTGTGAACACAGCTGCGATACCACTTTAGGAGTTTTATGAGCAATCAAACACTAAAACAACAAAACTCCAGCACTAGCATCCGTAAAGTCTCCATTACCAAACTTTTTAAAAGATATTTTTGGCTACTGCAATGAAAGACCTAATTAGGTTGTCACACAGCATACACGTTAGTGGTAAACTAACAAAGTTGTCTGCCCTTCTGTAAATTAGATTGTATGCTGTAATGGAAATGCTATACAAGATGTCCCAATGTACTTTAGCTCTTGCAATGTGGAATTATCTTTTCAGGCAATATAAAACATTGCTAAAATGTGTTAGTATGGTAATTAAGCTTAGTTTCACATGGATTCCTACAGCCACCACTGAATGGATGGCCAGCGTGAAGTCTCCTAGGGTGAATTCAAGCATTAAATGTCCAGTAGAGGGAGGTAGGAACCTTAAAAGGAGATTGTGCTAAAGTGTGCTCCTTACATGAAGCACTACTTCAAAACTAAAAATTAAACTTAACTTTATATAACTTAACGACAAATGGCCCTTTATTGGAATTGTCCTTTACATGATCATTTTTGTTCTCCCCTGCAACAATGCAGGATACTCAGTAGTTCCTCAGCAAGAAGTGCATGTTTAAATCTTTGACCAGTATAGATAAACACGATCCCCCATGTTTGTAATAGAGTTTTTAGCAGTAATTTTCTTGAAATAAGGATTTATGGTAGTAACACCCAAGACCCAACATTTGCATGTTTACTCACTGATGGATCATTTGAATCTTTATTTGACTAATTATTTTTTAATGCATGACTAGTAAGCATACTTGGATTTCACTTTTAGAGAACATCGCACAGTGCTCTCTAAGTTTAATAAAACACGGATTTATATATAATTTAGGATACAATGATGACAAAAGTTGTTTTGTCAAGCTTTTTTTCATACATCCAGGTCATGGTATATCAGTGGTTTTCAGTTAGATCAACTGGACTTAAAGTTTAGTTCTTGACTAATGACTATTTTTCTTCCAGCAACAACAGTAAGACAAACCACTGGAGTAGCTTTCAAATGAAACCTATTCTTTTATTCGGCAAGGACAGCTCTTTAACATGCTTTATAATGGTTACAAGACTGGGCCCAGGGGTCCTCTAGATAAACTGGTGCCACTGAACAATCATTTAATGACACTGGGTAAACAATGTAAGGCAAATTAATTTCAACTAGGAAGTAACCCTCTCTATCTTCACCTAGCTCAAGCGTAGGCAACAGGAAGATCTCCAGATTTTTGAAAACTACAACTCCCAACATTCCAAAGTTGCAGAGTGCTTGTAGAGAACCGTTGCAGTTTTCAAAAATCTTTCACATATTTTCAAACAAGCGATCTACTGACTTGAGTAATATTTACCAGAAAAATCTATTATCTATCGTCTATCTTGCTATCTGCTGTACCCATGGTGAGGGCTTAAAATGTTATTTCCATACGCATTTGCATCCCCCCCCCCAACCCCTGATTTTATAATACTCCAGAACTCCTGAGTCCAGATATCTTACCTTGAACTCCTCGTTGCTCTCCTTTTTGCAAATATTAAAATATTAACTAATCACAATTGGATTCAGCAAATCTATATAAAAAGGTGCAAACCCCAGGGAGCTCAGAAGTCATCACAGTGATGGCAGATGGCAATGTTGATTTCGCCAGTGCCGGTGGTGTTACTGGCGGCCGCAGTGACATCACCTGGTGTTGGCAACATCAGTGAAGTTTGTGTCCCGGCTGAGAAGAAAGAAGACTGCGACATCACCGGCTGGGAAGAAAAAAGATGTGGACCACCAACAAAGGCACTTGTGGCCCTTCCAAGGGCACTTAAGTTTCGGGTAAGGGGGGTACCAGTTCGAGCTGCGGGACCCTTTAAGCCCCAAAGTGCCTTTGAAAAGGGCACAATGATCTTTCTAAAGACCCTGGAGGGGGCCCTGGGCTGTGCCTCGGGAGCCCCAACGTCCAGCCGAGGGACTTTCCGTTGTTCGAGAATCTTCGAAAGTTCGGGGATTCTCGAATCAGCTGTTTGAGGATTACCGAAACCCCCCATAAAAGGAGTAGCGTGCGTGTGCACTACAGTTTTTTTTCCTGTTCTTCTTGCGGCAACGTGTTCCTCAGACTATTTCCCAGGTCCCAGAGCCATATACAGTAAGTTATAACTGCTGTTTAAACCCTTATTTTAGGCGAAAATTTTCAAACTTTTCCCCCCATTGATTTTAAGTTCATCCATCTTTACTCAACGAAGGATGGTTAATATTATGACTTTTGAATTTTTGGTAAAATATTTTTTTTTTGTTTGACTGTATGTCTAATGGCCCATAAATATTAGTTTAAGATAAGTAATAGGGTTAAGTGGACAGCCATTCAAGTATAAAAAAAATATAAACATAAATGATCCTCACATTAACGGATGGTCACTGACAATAATTAGGAATGTTATTTTGTGAAACCTGTCAGGTAAAACATTAGTGTTTTGAGGCGATTTCCAAAACAAAGATATGGCAACATTGCCATTTTAGATTTCTTATTTATTATATGTATATAAATCTTGTTTTATACCTTGTGTTGGCCTCAGTAATACATCTATTCAATCCATCAATGTTCAATTCATCATGAATGTTTCATCGATTATTACAAAATAATTGGGCCAGGCAGTTGTTGGAATGTCACGGGAATGTTGGGAGTTAAGTTTGTAGTGTATGGCCAGCTTTAGTGACAAGATTTCATATATATACTATTGGTAATCTATGGTAGTTAGCAAAGGAAATGTTGACACAACTGAAAACTATTATCATTACAGTATATACATTCAGTTTAGCCAATCAGCTGCTCAGTCTAGGCCTACCGTATCATGAAAAAATGACTAGTATTGCTAGTTTTTATAGTGTATATTTTTACTGGAACTGCTATTTCAGTTATAATAATTAGTATAATAATCCCATAGAGGGAAATTTAAAAAACATTCAGAGCCCAAAGACAAAAACTAAAATAGGCTAAATATTGGGGTCCAAGGGTTTTGTTCAAAGCACATTCATCAGTTTTATTACCTCCTGATTACAGAGACAAAGAAAGGGAATACAATTGTTGCAATACGTTCTACCTTATTAGCAAAGCAAAGACCAAGCCAACGATTAATGCACTTGAGATTTTTAGACACCATCATAATTCAGGATATTTATTTCAGATAAATTTGAAAGACACCCTCCAACAATGATAAAATTAAACTGAAGACTGTATATATTTACTATATCTGTTGTATTCAATTAGATCAACTGGACTTGAAATGTAGTTCTTGAAGACGTTTCGCTAGTCATCCGACTGGCTTTCTCAATTCAGAATGACTTGTACAAGTCACTAGCCACTATCCAATCACACCCTTAACACCTGGCTGTGATATGCTAATTGGGATTTTCCAGGGTACATAAGTGCCACAGATTCTTGTACAAGTCATTCTGAATTGAGAAAGCCAGTTGGATGACTAGCGAAACGTCTTCAAGAACTACATTTCAAGTCCAGTTGATCTAATTGAATACAACAGATATACCATGACCTGGATGAATGAGAACCTTCACAAGTATATATTTACTGTTTCCCTATAAAAAAAAAAAAAAAAAAGTTCAACTTAAGTCATTCCATTTTCATCTTTTTTAATTTAAAGGGCATGTCCAGCCTAAAATAAAGTTACCTTAGTAATGTTATTCACCCTCCTAAATCTAGGTTTCTCATTATATATGTTTCAAAGATGCCCCTGAAGTTCCTTACCTGACCCGGTCCCTCACCGCCGCTCCTCCTCTGCGGCTGACAGTCACTCCACTTCCTGGTTGAGGCTGTCAGTAAAGGCACGATGTGACATTGCACTCAATCGCCTGACAGACACGACAAGGAAGCAGAGTGGCTATCAGCGCTGAAGCCCTCTTCTCCTGTTTTAGCTTGAAAGCTTGAAACAGAAGCAGGGGGCAGCACCCAGGCGGTGAGGGACCGGGTCAGGTAAGTCCCTTCAGGGGAATCTTTGAAACATATACTGTAGATAATGCCAAACCTAGGTTTGGGGTAACTTTCTTAGGTAACTTTATTATAGGCTGGACATGCCCCTTAACTGCTAATGTTAAACATATGCTACAGTATAGGGAGCCGATAACATTGTTGCTGTCAATACGGGCAGTGAATAATCATTCTGTAAAAAGTATATGCATTGTTCCTGAGTATGCCCACATTAGCAAACTCATTTTCCGATTCCAATGGCCGCATGTGTATAGGCACTTTAAGTTACATTGTATATTCTTAGTAAACATAAAAAAGGAACTTATTGTTCCTTCAAAAGTAGGTATGAGGCTCTGGAGATTTTAGACAGTGTTGGATCTGGATCTCTGGGGGTGTTTAATGCTGCTTACCAGGGTCCCCCCAATGGCCTTGCTTAAAACTGCCAGCCCTGTGTCTCAAAATACATTTTGTTGATAAAAGCAGGTACAGGGTGTTCTTCAGCAAAGTTACCCTACCAATATGTCACTTAATATGACAAGACTTCTAATTTATGCTATTTGAAAGGAGCTGGTTACTGGGACTGAAAAGAACTGTAAATTGAGGAAATGTAAACATGCATATTTCTATACATGAACACGCAGTTTCATACATGTTGTTTACTACACAAGTTGTCACTTAGAAATAGCAAGTATGTGACCATTAGTTTGGGTTTGATAGACATATATTGTTTTTCCATCTTATGTTATTCTACTTATTTTCTATTCCAAAATGAATGTTTTCGAACAGTTACAGTTGACAGGAGTAGTTCCAAATAACTGGAGCATGAAAAATGTTATGTTACTTAACTGAAAAAATAAATTCAACAAAGAAAAGTGCGATCAGTAGGGTCCTATGAATCACGCATCCGTTTTATGAAAATGTCAAGATTTGCACAATTCATTACAGCACATGGAGATTTACTTTGGGAAAGACTGTCAGATTTGCCTAATATATTTATGTCAGTAGGTCAGGGTTGAAATGTGTACAGATATGTTATTTTATATTCTCAAGGACAAGACCAATTTAGCACTGCCTTTCTAAAAACAGAATGCTAGTGTGGATTTGTGATGCCGAAGCAGGACAAAGACAATTTCTACTCTGTGCCAACTGTCATACACTATTGTTGGTGTAAAGTACAGGGCTACTACATTCTTTAATTGCAGGTAGAGCCAAGTGCAACTACAAGCACTCATGATTTGCACAATGAATTAGACATCAGTTTAATTATTGCTGTTTTTGTTTCTGTTACCTTGATCAATAACAAAACCCATATTAAAGTAATTAATGACCCAACACCCCATAATCTCACGTGTATCCTTTTACCTGTTCAGTTCTCTGAGGACATGATGTGTATGCCATAGATCAGTGATGTCGAACCATGGCACGCCATATGTTTAGAAATTACAAACCACAGCATGCCTTCTTTTCATTCTGCAACCTTGGCATGCTGGCAAGTGTATATTCAAAACATGTGAAGCACCATGGTTCGACATCACTGCCCTAGATTAATACTTGCAGCCAGCTGACTGCCGTCTTTTTTTGTAATGCATTTCATGTTAACCCATGGCATGGTTATTGCTGATATTTGTCCCTAGCTGTTGCAGGTTAAACACTAGGAAGCAGCATGTGTTTTGTACATGGCCCCTGCCAAATGTCATGAACAGTACACATCTTTAATGCCCAGGTTTTAAAAAAAGAAGAGAGGCAGCAAAAATGACCATTGTACAACCCCTTTACCTGCAATAGAAAAAAAAAAACAGGTGGGAATTTTTACCATAAGTATCTCTTCCTTTATTTTTGTATTAGGGCAGAATCAAATTAACACAACATGGGGCCCAAGTTAATGTAATTTGGGGGCCTTTTTTTAAAGAAGTAGTTACACATAGTATATGCGCATTTTTATTTTATAATAACAAAAGCATTTAACCCCCAGCAAGGAAATCCCAATATGGAGAGTCTTAACTAGCTAGTCTGGATGTTTCTGTGGGCTGGTCACCCTTTACTTGGTTGCATTTTCTTGAATAGGTGTCTTTGCAAAGGATTAGTTTAACAGCGTTGGCTACCCTAACTAATTGTTGTTTATTTTACTTATTATGGACATTGGTCTTTCACCAACATTGCCATTTGGTGGGGTTAATTTGCAAAAACTCCATCCAACACTTGCCAAATATGAGCTACATATGGCCAGCCGCTGGCATTTTGAGGAATCCATGTTATATGGGGCAGTGATCATCTCCTCTCTTTTTATTGTATTTCACATGTAAATAATTTTACCTGATTAGAGCCCATTTTATGTATGTAAGTTTTTTTCAGGTTTGAATTGTCCAATTTCCATTTTGACATTGCAATACTAGCCTGGCGAGTAACTCTTTCTTAGCCAATCCTATACACATCACTATTTCAGTTCCGAAAATAAACTGAAAGGCTGTGGCATACTCACACATTTCAGTAAATGTTATTTGAATTGCAGAGTCTGGTAATTATTTTGCCTTACATAGTTCAAGATGTAGTTTGCCAATATATCTCTCTCCTGACGTAATGTTTTATCTTGAGGGTCTCTGAATATGTATTGATTGTGCAGATTTCCTATGAGGGCTGATAAATTTTTTGGAGCTGATATAAGATATTCCTCTTCTGTAATATTTGCCTGTTGTAATTTGTCTCCATATGTGAAAACAATACTGGTGAAATCCTTCCATTTGGGGCCCAGGAGATCCTGCAAGAAAAATGGTGCACTTTATTACCTTGAATGTTTAGTGCATAATCACACACTGCAATGGTTGGGACTCCTTATTTCTAAAATCATTTTTGGTAACTTGAAGGAAGAATTAAGCTCCCATAACCCTGAGCAGGTATCCAATTGAGCTTATTTACACATAAGGGGTAGCACTACCAGTACCATCATTACCACCACTACCTTTACACTATAATCAAAATGGTGCAAATTTCGTTTTTGTAATTAATTTGGCTTGAAAAAGCCAAATTACTATTCTTTCTATTTCTTCTTCTTTTTCTTCTTCCGTTTTATTCTTCTGCTTTTTTGGACCATATCTCCTCCCACAGTTTTTGAGCTAGAGACATGAAATTTGGTACAGATGTGCGGGGCATATAGGAGAAGTGTGCTATCTTCTAGCTAAGGAATCCGCAGAAGCATTACGGCGTTATCAGCAAATTTCCAGACATTTTTTCCCATAGACTATAATGGTAACAATCCTCAAATGTGGATATTTCAAAACAGTTTGTTTCATGGTCATAAATACAAATGGTGATACCCCCAACCCCCCACACAGACCCAGGTACACCCACCTACTGACCTAACTTTCCATTCCCATGGAAGCCATATTTAAAGGGTAACTAAAGTCAAAGAAACGAATTTAGATTTATCCTCAATAAAAGCTAGTTTTATGGTTATAAACACAAAAAAGACATACCCCCTCAACCAGACCCAGGTACACACACCTACTGATTTACTTATCCATTACTGTGGCAGCCATACTTAAAGGGTAACTAAAGTCAAAAAATTTTTTTTTTATTAATAATAAAAAAGGTTGGTTTTTTTAACCCCCATGTGGCACAGTTACATACACCTACTGACCTACCCCTCCATTACTGTTGCAGTTTGTTTTTTTAACCCCCAACCGGACACAGGTACACACACCTACTGATCTACTTATCCATTACTGTGGCAGACATACTTAAAGGGTAACTAAAGTCAAAAAAATTTTTTTGACCAATCATCAAAAAGATACAGAGAGATTCAATAAAAGTTCTTATCATTGAAAATGGTGCTAATTTTGCCCTAACCAATCAGATGTTAGCTTTCTGATTGATTGGATCAAAATTAGCACCACTTTGGGCTGGGTACACAAAAAAGTTTTTTTTGTCCCAAACAAGCATTCACTACAAACTCATCATTCCCATTAATGAGTTTTAAAATCTGCAGCAAACACACATATTCCCTTCCAAAATGCAGCCCTTCAAGCCAAATTCAAAGTTTATACTTAAACTTTCCCTTTGTAGTTTAATATAAAAATGCATGTGTTTGCGTAAAAAAAATGGTGCACATAAATACAACGCGTGCGCATCGGAAATCGCTGGAATTTGTGCGTTCCAATTTACATGTTAAACAAAAACACACATGCAATCGCGTGCGCAAAATGCGCGCACAAACACGCTAAAAATGAGCTAGACTGGCCTAGCTATAAGCATAACCAATGGTAAATTCTGGAACAGGAGTGGTGTGACTCTTGGTGCATTGATTTGTTACTGTTTTTCTGCTCGGCACCCTGCTAACCTTTCAGTTTTGGATCATAAAAACCATATGTGTTTACGACCGTGTGAACCAGGCCCAACAGCCGAGCGTGTGGCAAACGTTTGCTTCAGCCGTTTGTCGCACTTGTGTGGCCACTTGGGGAACATTCGTAGATCTAACCGACGGATCGCGTTCATCACACGGCTGCTGGCCGCTGTGCCTCGTTCACATGAGGCTTTATATCTAGTAAACACTCAAGGCCTAATGCAATCAGAGGTGCAAAATTTTCCGATGTTATTGAATTGCAGCAACAAATAATACGTTAACCTTTTACTGGATTATGGCATTTAGATAATGTCTGATTGGCTGCTACAGATTAATAGCATGGGCAACCATTTGCACCTTTTATCTGTGTTTCATTTGTTTTGGTTTTCCTTGTGATGTTAGTAGGTATGTGACATTTCCCAGTTCATAAGGAATGTAAAAAAAATTGTAATTACAAATACTTTAAAATATGACCAAGTAGTGATGCAGCTGTAACTAGAAAGGGAAAGTTTAAGTATAAACTTTGAATTTGTCTTGAAAGGCTGCATTTTGGAAGGGAATTTGTGTGTTTGTGCTGCAGATTTTAAAACTCAATAATGCCAATGAAGAGGACATTGTTGTTTTTTACTTACCCTTTAAATATGTCACATGCATTAAAGGTAGGTCAGTTGGTGTGTGTGTGTACTCATATCAGGTTGGGGGATAAAATGCTAACTTTTTTGTTGATTGGTCAAAATGTGTTTTTTTTACTATAGTTACCCTTTAAATATGGCTGCCATGGAAATGGAAGAGTGGGTCAGTAGGTGTGTGTACCTGGATCAGGTTGAAAGTTAAAAAAAAGTAGATTAGTAGATTAGTAGGTGTATGTACCCGTGTCGGGTTGGGGGTTAAAAAAAACAAACTTTTTTGATGATTGGTCAAAATTAGTTTTTTTTAATTTAGTTACCCTTTAAGTATGGCTGCAACAGTAATGGAGGGGTAGGTCAGTAGGTGTGTATGGAGTGTGTAGGAGGACAGTGGTTTCCTTTGTCCCTCATCTGGAGGCTATGGCTTTACGATCATACGGTCGGCCCTGCGGAAACTCAGGGTATGGTCCACGGTGGGGGCGCAGTTAGAAGAGAGAGGCATGGGGAGGGCAGGTTGGGGTCCCTGCTCTCTTCCGTGGATACTGTTTTGCGGCCACACAAGGATGACAATAATAATATCAAGTCACATTCCCCTGGGTTTGAGGGGATTTTCTATTATTCGTGTTAAGTTTAATAAAACGCAAGACTGTCTTGTTATTTTTCCATACAAAAGTTGTTGGTGTATTTGTTGTTAAGCAATATGGCTGGTAAGATTAATAAAAGTTATGA
The DNA here is from genome assembly GCA_019447015.1 of Hymenochirus boettgeri. Lineage (NCBI taxonomy): Eukaryota > Metazoa > Chordata > Amphibia > Anura > Pipidae > Hymenochirus > Hymenochirus boettgeri. The sequence goes on from CM033476.1 coordinate 40,141,778, forward strand.
CATTCTAAAGGTGGGGTGCACAATAGGTCATTTAGAGCTTACCGTATCTGCTGCTTGATAGCACAATCAAAATGGCTCTCAAATGCTCTTGAATATGTTGGGTGCTGTTTAGTGTAAATGGTTCTGTAATGAGACTTCCATCTGTTCTGAGCACCTAGACCATAATTATTGGGGATCTAATTTGTAAGATCTAAATAACACTATGTATAAAGACTGTTATGGTTATTGTCAATTCTTGCTCAGGAACAGGCACTTTTTTTCTAAGCCTGGTTTTGACTATGTCATTTTTACCAGACTTGAAACTAACATAACATTTAATGACGGGAACAGTATGTTTTTCTTCAAAAATAATGTTCTGTAAAAATAATAAAATCCAATCTTATTTAGGAGAATGCATTTTGAAACCTGCAAGTTCTCATACCTCATAACAAAATCTGACAAAACAGGGAATTATCCTAGGTCTGAACTGACATTTCGCTACCACTTTCACCATCAGAATATGATTGTAAGCAGAAAAGTATCTCACATTTCATGATCTTTAAGGATGTGTTCAGTTTTAAGAAAATTGTGGAAATTATGAAATCTAATATGATCCTCTACAGAAAGTGTTTAGGCCTATTTATGTGTTACAGCATTAAACATCACTGACATTTCCTTATGGTGGAGGAAAAAGCCAGCCATGTTCTGGTCGATGGTTTCCTAAACAGATTTTTCGATTGGTTGAAAATCCCATCGAAAATTTCCCACCTTGTGCCATCGAACCTCTGTAGATTTCAGCTAGAAATCTGAGGAAGATGGGGTAGGCAGAAAATTTTCACCTAGACTAATTTTTCAATAAACCTTGCTATATATCGAAAATAAAAACGTATTACTGTCATTGATATTGCTGATGATTCGATCTGAATATATGTATGGGGGGACTTTACCTTGGACTCTTGTAGTTGCAGTAATATTGATCACAGTTATCAACAAGAATACAGGAAAATAATACCCCATGTATGGAGCAGAACATAAGGGACATAATCATATCATATAAACTCTAGAATCTATCCCAATGCCAGTGACACAATGTAAAAAAAATACAACTCAAGCAGTTAGAAATACATATGATGTTATTGCTGTAGGCACTAATATGTGTTTTTTTTTTATGCATTTGCATTTACAATTTCGTACTTTTTGTATGAATAAACACTTTCAACATCACTTTGCATTTCTGGAAGTCATTATACTATACAAGGGTGTTTAGCGTTCTGGATAATTAATTAGGACAGGCAATGACTAGAGAAACTGCAAATACTGACTAAAATGAAAAACAAACTCATATTCTGTATCCAATAAATAAGAAGAAATATCACTGAAGAAGAATCTAGATGTATTTCTTCAATTATAGTTTAACCAACTCCCCCAGCATTCAATAATTTCAGGCAGTCATAAGACTTTTAAGTCTTTGCAATTGTAGCCTTTATACTTATTGAGATACCAACTCTAGTCAACCTGCTGTGTCCCAGTGTAGATATCTGCCTCTTTCCTCCTCTCCTTGCCTGGTTAAGGGAATGGTCTGTGGTTCATTATAGAACCAGGGTTTACTGTAACTTGGTTGTCTTCAGGTGGAGGTGCATACTAATAATACACTCCCTGTGCATACTAATAATACACCCACTGTGCATACTTATAGTACACCCCTTAGTATAAAGTTGATTTGCTTCAAAAAGCATTGGCAAAATTGTTTGGTAATGCTTGTTGTATTTTGGGGGCATTTTTTATGTGAAATATTAGAAATAAGGCAATTTTATTTTAGCAAACTTTTTTTACATTTTATTTTGTAAAAAATATGATCCAATAATTTTATTTTTAAAAAAAAAATTGCTATTTACTTTGATAAATAAGGCTTTATCTCTTACATGAGCCTAGAAAAAGCTCAGATGTCCACAATAATTGTGATGCCTTATCACCATGTGGTCCTATTGACCCTTTATTAGAGCAAAGTCAATAAGAATTGCAATTTGCAGGTCATGCCAGGATGTTTGCCAGTAAACTATAACATTTCAATTTGAACTTTGCTAAACCAATTTAGTAAGCTCTCTAGCACTAAGTTGTCAGCAGAACCATATTACCCTTGTTCTACTGTAAATTCTCTGGAACGGTCTGTTCTTTCTTGCACTCATTCATGCCCTTCTTTTGATCTACAATGACTATGATCAAATGAACTTTCATTCCTCTCCACCCATTCATTATAATGTGTATCCATGGGCCTTCAAGGTTTCTGTATGTGCCTTAACTAAGGCATCCTTGTAAGAAACTTGCCCCACTAGTAAAAAATGCATTTGACTTTTTTTTATCATGTTCATTGAAGATCCTAAGTTCAACTATATAGATTTAACTATTGCTATTAAATCATTTGGAATAATGAAGCACTGGTGGCAACTTTCCGGCAAGGATGAGGAAATGGATGTAAAGTAGTCCTGTTGGACCAGGATCTACACCATGTATATTATTATTATAATATAGGAAATCAGACACCTGAACCTTAACCTTCCCCCAAACCAATAAATGGTACAGCAATGAGCCTTTCCGATAAAGGAGAGACTCAGCTAGTGGGCTCCAATTGTTAAATCCAATAGTTAAATGCACTGCAGAGCTAAATAATGAATATTGAATATACTGAATATATATATATATATATATACACTGTATATATGTATATGTATGTTTATATAGCGCCAATTGGGGACGCAGCGATTTACAGTAATAAAATACAATAAAGTCATACAAGGGGGATAAATACATAGATAGTTCAGTACGGAAATATATCAATTATATAAATAGAAGTGCTAGGGCCTTGCCACAAGACGTAATGAGGTCCCTGCCCTGTAGAGCTTACAATCTAGTTAGGTGGGTAACACACAGACACAATGGAATGGGTATAAGTGCTGGAGTGAGACATATGCAGTGCAAATAAAACAATCAAATACTGTGCTGGTTACCAGATAGGTAGGATGTAAGGTTAGATTTAAACCTGCTTATTGAGGTTTCTTAACGTAGAGAGAGGGGAATAGAACTCCAGAGGATGGGAGCCACAAGAGAGAAAGGTTTAATGGGACACTATACTGAAACAATGACTTTGCCTCATCTTAATCTATAATTGAATACATGTAAGTAGCACTTACTCTGATTTGCGTGTGTTGCTGCATGCCTTTAATCCAGCACACATTTTGTTTAGGAGCAGTATCCCCCCTCCCTCTTTTAACCACTCCCACTTCCATCCGACCTGACTTTTCCCCCACAAACCAACTGTTAAGCCTGCACACAGCATACAGCATTCCAACTGTCAAAACTCTGTCATCATTCCAGCTACAGTAAAACTACTCACAGAAGAATAGTTTTTGAGAGCAAGGAACTTGATTGACAGCTGAAATATAGGAAGTTTTAGATTGGATATCTAAGGAAATAGGCAGATCAACAAAAAAATGATACAGTGGTGGTTAGGAAGAATTATAGTTTCCAGTTATGGTCAATTTAAAATAACCTATTTTTCGGTATAGATGCAGTCCGAGCGGGGGGTCTGTACAGGAGCTGGTTCTGCGATGAGAAGAGGGTACAGGCAGAAACATATGGGGACACTAGAGAAGAAATATAAGGAGGAGCAGCAGAGCAAATGGATTTAAATGTTAGGAGAAGGATTTTGTTTGTAATGCGCTGTTTAGCGGGGAGCCAGGTTGTTGTCCGGTACAGAGGAGATTTGGGATCCGGTTTATTAGAGAGTGAAACAATATGTGTGGCAAAGTTAAGTACAGTAGACTGAAGGGGAGAGAGGTGGGAAGCAGGAAGACCAGAAAGTAGTAGGTTGCAATAGTCCAGGCACGATAGGATGAGAGCATGCATAAGCAAAGTGGTGGTCGGGAGAGAAAGGAACCTTCGGATTTTGGCTATATTGCGAAGGAAGAAGCGGTACGTTTTACAAAGTTAAAGTGGTTCGAAAAGGAGAGAGAGGAGTCAATAACTACCCCTAGGCAGCGTGCCGATTATATAGGGGAAATGGGGGTTTATTCTCAACAGAGATCGAGAAAGATGGGACAGGACCAGGTTTCGGTGGAAAAACGATCAGTTCAGTTTTAGAAAGATTTAATTTGAGGTATACGTTGAGACATCCAGGAGAAGATGGCAAGGAGGCAGTCGGAGACATGTGATTGGATGTCAGGAGTTAGTGTAGGGGTGGACAAGTAGATTTGTGTATCATCTGCATATAAATGATATTTGAAGCCAAAAGAGCTAATAACATCTCCCAAGGAGATAGTGTAGAGGGAGAACAATAAGGGTCCAAGAACAGGCCCCTGCGGGACCCCCACACCAAGAGGAACCGGAGAAGAGGTATTGCTAGCATAAGATACAGTGTAAGTTCTGTCAGAGAGATAGATAGAAACCAGAATTCCACTTCATTTCGAATGAATGAATGAGTGACTTTGTCAAAAGCAGAGGAGAGGTCAAGGAGGATAAGAATAAAAAAGTGACCATTGGCCGTTGCAACCTGCAGGTCATTTACAACCTTACACAGAGCCATCTCAGTGGAATGGGCAGGATGGAATCCAGATTGCAAAGGATCCAATAGGTTAAGAGCATGAAGGTAGTTAGTTATACAGGAGAAGACTAATTGTTCTAGCAGTTTAGAGGCTATCGGTAAGAGAGAGACCTAGTGGTAATTGACCAAATAAGAGCGGGTCCAGCAAGGGCTTTTTTAGTATGGGCTTAACATGGGCATGCTTAAAGACGGAAGGGAAAATTCCAGATGTAAGAAAGGCATTGAATATGTGGATGAGTATAGGGATAAGCACATGATTACAGTGCTTCAGTAATACAGAGGGCACGGGATCAAGAGGACAGGTCGTGAGCGGACATGATAAAAGCAGGTGAGAGACTTCTGAATGGGTCACAGGAGCAAAAGATCCAAGAATAGCTGAGGGAGGAGAGGGCAACATAATCTGAGAGTCATCCCTAGGACCAGATATCTGCACATGAATGCACTCCACTTTATGCTGAAAGTAATGTGCAAAGTTCTGGGGAGAGTGTGGAGAAAGGAGAGGGTCAGTGGGAGAGGGGCGCAGAAGGGAGTTGAAGATGGAGAACAGGCGACGTGGGTTGGATTTGTTATTTATAAGTTTCCGGTAATAGCTCTGTTTTGCCAGCAGGGGCCCAGAGCTGAGACATTGCAGCATGAACTTGTAATGGAGAAAGTCAGCATTTGTGCGGGACTTTCTCCACGCACGTTCAGCAGCACGCGCACACCTGCTTATAAAACAAGAAGTGGGGTTGAGCCATGTAAGTGGATTAGAGGATCCTCGTCTGAGGGAATACAAGGGGGCAAAAGAGTCTATCATGTTAGTCAGGATAGAATTATAGGAATTAGCAAGCGAGTCAGGGTCATCAACTGTCAAAAGGGAGGAGAAACAGTTGGGAGATTGGTGAGGAGGGGTGGAATACAAATACAAATTAGGGAACACGGTGAAGAAAACAGTGAGACCCAGTCACAGCATATACATAATGATTTCAATCAGATTAGGCAGATATTAAGACTTAGTTGAAATTGGATCCTCAGCTCCTTCTGTAATATGAATATATATTAATCTACTTACAGTTAAATTATTTTTGTTTAGTATTTTTTTTGGTTTTACATCTTCCTCAGGGTTTCAAAACTAACTTTAGTGTGACTTTTTAAACCACAGGAACTTTTTAGGTTTGGAAAGCCAATGTTTAAATGAAACTCTTCGAGCATAATAAGACATGCAATTGGTTTAAAGGGACACTATACTGAAAAAATTACTTTGCCTCATCTTAATCTATAATTGAATACATCTAATTAGCACTTACTCTGATTTGCGTTTGAGAGCAAGGAACTTGATTGACAGCTGAAATATAAGAAGTTTTAGATTGGATATCTAAAGAAATAGGGGGCAGATCAACAAAAAAATGATACAGTGGTGGTTGGGAAGGGCGGTATAAATGCCCTTTAAAATTATTCCAAGATTTTCCCCCCCTTCTTTCATACCTAAAGATTAATATCTTTTGACAGGATCTGTGTGAATAGTCAAACCTATTCTGGCCTTAATGAAACGTATAGAATATAAAAGTTAATGCTAGAATTTTCATCTGTTTGCAATTACATATTTCGTTTTTTACCCTTTGGAATGGAAGACATGCTGATTTAGTATGGACATCTTTTATGCTGGATTTGGACAAACTTGTCTTAATTTATTGGTGTAGTTCTAATGGGTTGAAAAATACAAGAGCACTTTCCCATTCTTAAAGGGTAACTGTGGTCTCCATACAAGTGTTTTCTATTTAAAAGACATCTATTGGCCTTTCAAACAAGCCAATAATGATGTCTCTAGCTTTTCTGGTTCTTAAGTTATATGCTTGTAAAATTAGACTCAGACAGTCAAGATGAAGTGTGTGACAGTCACAGGATGTGCTGTGTAAGTAACCCCACCCCTCAAAAATCTTTTTTGTGAAGACAAAAGACAGCAGTAGGATACAACTGGGCATGTTCAGTGGCAGAAGGGCAGAGCAATGGTGCTGATAAGGTAACAGCTCACAGTGATAGCTGGAAACAACACCCTTTATACTGCTATAAGTTGCATTGATTGCAGCTAGGAGCATGACCCTGCAGTCGTTTTAAAGGTAGGAATGGGCTCTTTTTAATAAAGGTAACTTGTATGGAGACCACAGTTACTCTTAAAATACTAATATCAATGACTAATAACATGAATTACCTCTGTTAACTTGACAGCAAGTTGGTTATCTTCTTCACAAAATGAAATATCAGTCCTTATGATAAACAAGGCCATATGTAGCCCTTCTGAAAACTGTTTTGCAAGATCCTTTCTTATGCTTTGCTTCACTTCGTCTTGGCTCATATTGCTGTGAGCAAAACCTGGAGTATCTAACACTCGCAAATTCAAACTTAAACCTTTACCCATTCTTCGAGCAAAGTTGTGAATGTGTGCTCTGCATAGTTGACATTCATTTGTGACTGACCATGGGGAAAACTCACTTTCAAATTCACCACTTCCAAGCAAGCTGTTTCCAAGTGAACTCTTTCCACTTTTGGTTCTTCCCAGGAGAAGAAGGTTAATAGTAATCTCATTAGTGTCATCCATTGTATCTGTTCTTTACATGATGGAAAAGGAAAACAGAAAATTTGGTTATTTATGTTAAATAATAACATATGGGTTATTTATAATTTCCTAATGTGATGCAGGACTCATTTAACAAAATTAAGAGAAGAAGATTTGTTGTCACATGGGAAGAGTTAACTTTAGTTCGGTTTCTTATAACAATCTTTTCATCTCTGTATTTTAACTACACTTGGCTGATCAAAGCTAAGCTAAGCATGGAACATACGCTAAATAATTGTTTTCTAAAGCGGCCAATGAACAATCACTCTGTCCATAAATATAGCCAGTGTACAAGCTCCCTCGGCATGGTATACTGACCCATCCTGGCTGATAATTAAATTATGTTAGGGAACAATTGCCTTTTGTCTTACATGCCACATGGGGCCTTTTAGTTACTACCACCACCCTACTCCTTAGCACAAAACAGACTGCTTCACTACTGCTAAGCAGCACTGTCTGTACAATGCTCATTAGGTAAATGGTTATTGGAACAATAGTCTAAGTATTGTTCCAAACAACATTTTTCTAAGGTGTGTACCTGTCTTTAAAGTTAATGGACCAGAGCAAATATAATAGTATTTTTCTTTTAGCAAATTTTATGTGTGGTAGTTTGAATAAATAAAAATGTGAGTACAAAAAAAAAATATTTTCAGAGAATTAGGTGTAGAGAACAGCTTAAGTAACATATGTGAATGTGGGTAAACATATGACATAGAGCTAATGCAGAAACAGTTAATCAGTGATTTTTAAATGGGTGTGGGCAAAGTTATTCCAAAGAATAATCTGGTCCAGTGAATATGTATTACATTCATCATTAGTTTGTCTTATTGGCAGAAAAGCATCCTTGTAGTACTCAAGATTCTGGTGTTTTGCTTTATATTTTTATTAATCTCTTTGCATGCACATAAGGTCTTACTTTTAAAGGTTGTACAGTGTTACTCTTTTGCCAGAATCTATTTTTAAAATGCCAACATACACAATATCTCTGCACCTGGACCTTTTGTTCTGTAAAATATACTCCTCAGTTAAACTTCTTTCAGTATATATGTCTTTGGAGCATAGCCAAAGTGTCCCAAGGTCACCTTCAACTTCGAAAGATTTCGAATACAACACATGCAGGCTATATTAGAGAGCTTGGATACAAAAAAAAAAAAGCTCCTGCATTTGGCATCTAAATGAGGATTATGGGAGATGCAGTGTTTGGATTGATTCAGATGCAGTTCATCTGGAAAACTTCAAGGTAACATCAAGACTTTTGTCAAGCTCATACATACTTGAACATTAAATAAAATACATATTGCATAATCAGCAGTCCTTTAAAGTCATCGATATGGAAAGATTTGCCTGGTTATTATTAAAATAAAAGTTCATTTGTTGTAATGGTTATTATCTTATTCTTTTGTATTAAATTAAATATCAAAAGCCAGGCTTAATACCATTAAATATATGTGAGCTTCAGCCATCTGTAATGATTTAATGTGTCCTTTTTTCAATGATTTTCAGTAAAGATATGTGATTAATAATGGATATGCTATTTTAATAGTAACATTTTTAAAGTTAAATGTTACCATAAGGTTCCATATAATACATCAAGGAAACATGAACGCAGCTAGGCTCATTTATGAAGAAGGCACACCGCCAAGTCTGGCATGATACTTTTTTGGCGATATGGTTTATGATTTTGTGGATAATGTGTGTAAAGTTATTGTCCATAGTCCTAAAATAGCTACCACTATCATAAATCAGTGTCACTGAGATTAATGCACAAACTTATTGTAATAGCAGATTTGATTTTTTAAAGGGTAATGGTTCCCTCCCAAGCACCCCCTCCCCCACACACCTGGGTTTTCCCTAGTTAGCCAGCAATACTTACCTAAACTTTGCGCTCCCTCAGTCCAAGACCTGCCAATCAGGAACATAGGCTTATTATTTTACGTCCTCATTCTGGGAACTTGGGATAAATGGGAGTTGGGTGATTGGAAGGTTATGGTTTACCAACCTTGTCAGACTATGTGTTGCTGAGTCTTCTTTATTAATGACACAGTTGTTTCTGTGACAAACATAAGTTAAAGGATGACTAATGTGTTTATAAAGTTTTTTTAAAGAACAGCTAAACTGAAAAGTAATTGGGATCGGGGATATAGGACTGGCAATTCCTACCTCCAAAATATTGTTCGTGTGAGAAGCACCAGCCCAAAGGAAACTGATTCTGCCAGACTTCCTCCTGGCTTCAGCACCATCTTTAATACGGACTATTCCAGGACTAACCTGGCAAATAAAAAATTGTATGTGCTGTAGCTCCCCTAAGAAACAATATTGGGAGGTAGGAATAATCAATCATACCTCCCTGTCCCAGATGCTTTCCTTCCATTTTTAAAAAGTAAATTTTTAGTGTATAGTTATCCTTTAACGTTACCCTTTACAAGTGGAAAATACTGATTATTCCATAGAAGGGATGATGTTAAAAGAAGAAAACTGACTTATTTAGACCTGAAATTTTCTGTAAATAGTATGGGGTGGGGGGTGGGGGGGTTACTAACACCTGCCCAAGTGGCTAAATGTGCGATTATCAACCAAAATGGACATTTGTTACACACTCATTGCCTGCTCGTTCCTTAGGTGCTGTGGGTAAAATTGAGCATGCATAAGAATATAAAATTACATGTCACTGTGGATTGTTTTCTAGCCCAGTTTTCCTTTAAGTTTAGGATTGCAGATATACTACCAGAATAGAAGCGGTTGGATCAGTGCAGTTTCAGTGCATGTCTATTACAAAAACTGTTTACATTTAGAGATTTAGAGTACAGCTGGCAGGAAAGACCTGTGGTACATGTATCTGGACTCTCTGGAGGGAGAATGAGAGTGACTGTTTAACTGACACAACAAAAATGAAACCACTGACATTTCAAACACATACATGGATGAAAAGAATCTTTTATGAGACTATAAATAACAAAGGGCTGTTTGAACCTATGTAATAAATAAAATAGGATGGAACTCAATGGGGGATAATTACGGGATGATAAGATCAAGTTAAAGAGCAACTGAATGCTAAAAAAGAATTAGGCTAGAAATTATGTGCTGTATCAATATTGTTTAATTTACTAAATTGAAGAAGAAATTCCAGCTAAAAGAAGTTTTATTTGTTAATTATAAACAGATACTTTACATTAAGACAATAAACCTCTTGATATTCTAAGTAATTCCTAACCAAAGCTATGCCTATGTGCAAGTAAAATCTCTCACTACTGTATGGCTGAGATAAGGAAGATTGGGTGATAAACTTTTATCTAATAACCCCACATACACTTAAACTCAAGAAATGACACTACACAACTTTTTGGAACAAAAAGGGCCACAGCGTTTATTGATATTTTACAACATGAAATATGAACCTTTAATAGTCTTGATAATAATAACAATCTCCTGTTAACTGTTAAACATTACACCCTGCGAATGGCCCCGTGGAAGCTATCGCTTATTTCTCACTCCTCACCAGCCGCAATCCATTAGCTAGGTGAAGGCAAACAACCAGGTGGATGTAATTCTCTGTCCCCAACGCCAAGGGATATCTCCTCCCCTACTCTCCAACTCGCCCTATCCACCTCCAAGTAATACCTGTATATATAAATATATATCTCGGGGGCCACCCTACGGGCCACCTCTCCATGTCTCTACTCCAGTTAGCTTCCCTGGGCCCACCGCCGCTGCTAGTAAGCTATGCAAAATTAACCCACCTAAAAGACCCTTGAAAGAGGGGAGGGAGGGCGAGGCTTAATCAATCGTAATCTCGTCTGTCTTACTCCACCTAATACTTTTCCTCCTTTATCCTCTCTTATTCCCTCCCTTATTTTTGGTACATCCACCGATCTGTCACTCCCTCTGTCACTGCCTTGACCTCCCCTACGCATCCTGCAGATGCTACAATTATTAAACCTAAGTTCTAACTAGCCCCCAATTAACTCCTTATCTACTTCCTATATCTGCCATGCATCCCTGTGCCCTATGCTTTGCTAGGGAAGTCTACTCTCACCCACCGTCTACAGATAGGATATTGGACATCTCCTTTGCCAGTTTCTTGGTGAAACACACTGAGCATTATAAAGCAAATGTCTGGAAAGAGTAGGAGTCAGAGGTGTTGGGGGTTAAGAGGTATGTCCATCATATTTTATTTATTTTTTTATATTGCTTTTTTACTGTCTTACTGAAGAACAGGAGGTTAATGCGCTTTCTCTTACCTCCCATTCTTCAGTAAATCTTGTAGGAGAGCAGGAGAAACTTACCCGCGGATCGCTCCACGCTCCGGGTAAGTTTCTCCTGCTCTCCTACAATATTTACAGAGGAATGGGAGGTAAGAGATAGTGCATTTACCTCCTGTTCTTCAGTAAGACAGTAAAAAACAAAGTTATAAAATACGATGGACATACCCTTTAAAGCCCCTTTTCACACCTTTCAAATGGTTCATAAAGGGGCTAAACCGGCCATTAAAAAGTAATGTTTTTAATAAATAAGGAGTATTTCACCTATCGCACATCACGCCTATCTAACATCCAATGTAGGCATGTCATTATTATGAGACTGCAGGTAGTTTTCCGGTATTTCCCTGCTCCTAGATGGGATGGCCCATACCTGCTCTATCAGTAGAGGGAGTAGGATGTATTAGAGGGGAAGTACTATTTGATTTGACTTCAAATAGACAAATTCCTGTTCTTTCTATTATTCTTCTTTTATTTTTCTGCATTTTTGTACAGTATCTCCTCCCATAGTTTTGGGTACAGATGTGCGGGACACATAGGAGAAGTGTGTTATCATCTAGCTAAGGAATTATTTAGACATGTTTCGTAGACACAATCAACACCTTCCTCTTTGTGTCTTCGTGTCAGCTGTGAGCACATCTAATTAGCGCTGATTAGCTGCAGCTTGATTAGATTAACCTGCGAGTGGACATAATTAGTGATAAGCTGCCTCTTGATTGCGTTCAGGTGTGAGCAGTATTAATCAGTGCTTATTAGCAGGTGTCTGCTGCCTCTACTACTGCTCAGATGTGCCACTTACCATGTGCTGGACTAGGTGTTAGTGTGGCTGTGAATTACTGAAGGGAGCACGAGTGGTAAGGGGGCTAAGGAGCCAGAATCCAATGGTCTGCAAAAAAAGACACTGTTGTTGCTGTTGCTGCAGCATGGAGTTAGGGTGAGGCCACACTGCAACGCACAGGAATCGCGCACAAAATCGCGAGCGTTATCGCACGCGATTGTGTGCGCGATTCTTGCGCGTTTCGCGCTCGCGCTCGCGTTTTGCGCATGCGTTTTCGCCTTTTCACGTTATGGAAACGCATGCGTTAACGCACCAAAAATGGTGAACGCATGCGTTACCATAACGCGAACGGACGCGCAATCGCATGCGCATCGGAAAAATTTTTACTGTGTTTTTATGTGTTTGCGCCCGCGTTTGCGCCCGCGATTTTCGCTAAAATGGAAATCGCGGGAACGCAAAAATTCCCGCGATTTCCATTTTAGCGAAAATCGCGGGCGCAAACGTGCGAAAAACGCGCTAGTGTGGCCTAGCCCTTAGGAACGATTTTTTTCCACTCTCTCTGAATCAACTGCTAGGACTAGGCCACACCAGTGCATTTTAAGGCCCGATCCAATTGCGATTGCAATCCTTTGGCGTGTTTTAAAGTGCACACTAGTGATAGCTTATCGGAACACATGCTATCTGCATTTTTGCACAACAGCAGCGAACGGCATTGTGCTAGGACGCGCTGAAGTGTGGACTCGGACTTAGGCAGACATTACGTGTTGGAGTAAATGGTTGAACTAGACTGTTGTATGCTTTTTTAAGTACAATAGGAATAATTAAAGGTTTATCCACAATGCATTATTCTGAAGCTTGACAGTGTAACAGACATGAAGGTGCACATCCAATAGAATGCAAGCACTTTTCTTACCTTATCCAATATAATAAGGGAAACACAAAATACAAAATAACACAGTTATTGAGGCAAAGGATTAAACATGAAAATCAGACCCAAGTGGGCCATGGTGCACGAACCACTGGTAACTAATATAGACACAAAGAAAAAGAAAGTACCGCACTCATGAATTTGCAAATAACAGTAAAAACCCTTTATTATTGGGACACTAATCATCCATGTTGGGGTAGAGAGAAAGGTGACAGACATAAGAATAATAGCATCTAAAACCTTAAAAACATACAGGGAGATTCAATAAAAGTTCTTAACGTTTAAAATGGTGCTAATTTTGCCCCAACCAATCAGATCTTATTTAACATTTGAAAGCTAACATCTGATTGGTTGGGGCAAAATTAGCACCATTTTAAACGATAAGAACTTTTATTGAATAACCCTGTTAATTTGAATAAAAGCATCTAAAACCTTAAAAACATAATTCGAATAAAAGCATCTAAAACCTTAAAAACATAATTCGAATAAAAGCATCTAAAACCTTAAAAACATAATCCAGCGTTGTCTCACTGGTCAGTGTCTTTCCTACAGGCCCTCTTCTCTCTTTGGACCCCCTGACTTTGTGTCGATATGCTGCAGCATTACTGACAGATAAGTGTGTACTGGACCGTATTACACTTGACTATTACTGACTTATGTGGGTTAAGGGTTATACGCACTAGTCATTTTATTAGTTGTAGCAAGGTACACTGATTGAATTATGTTTTTAAGGTTTTAGATGCTTTTATTCTTATGTCTGTCACCTTTCCCTGTACCCCAACATGGATGATTAGTGTCCCAATAATAAAGGGTTTTTACTGTTATTTGCAAATTCATGAGTGCGGTACTTTCTTTTTCTTTGTTTGTGTCTATATCCAATATAATAAAACAGAAAAAAAAAATCTGAATTATTTTACAGGACGGGCAAAAATGTACTCATTTGCAACAACCAATCAGATGATGACTTTTAACAGGCCTACTTCAGTTAGAAAACATTTAATAATATCTGATTGGTCGCTGAACATTAACAGGATATGAAAATGTTTTCACCTCTTATGAAACAACCCCCAATGTATATAAAATTATTTTTAGGGTGGTACAGTTCATCTTAATTTTATGCATTTAAAACCAAACACATAATCTCTCAGTTGACAGTTCTGTAACACAGTAAAAATTCTGAGTTGGCATCTTAAATATTCTTTTTAAATTAAGCATAGATAAATTGTTCTATAGTTGATCTAAATTGTGTAACTAGATAACTGTTATTTTTCTCATTCACAGCCAGCACTTTGTCTCTGTACATCTGCTAATACAGATCTCTATTCTTCTTCTAAATGATGCCACATAATGAGGTCTGGAAACCATGTGCCCGTAAGTCCTAATCACGGAGTTATAGCCTTTTGACAGTTACATTGCAATCTCATACTTCTAGTTGGTTTCTAAGATTACTTGCAATTAGTGCCCATCAGCTTAAAATTCTTTAGTGACTGTTATGGGTCCTGTTGCCCTGATAGCTACCAATGACAAATCCCAGAAGGTTTGTAATTCACTGCAATTTAACATTCCATTTACATATGGCTTGTATATGACATCAAACATTAGGAAAAAACAAATACACCAAGGACAATTACCTAACACACAATCCAATTTTGCCGTCACCTAATGTAAAGCATTTTCCGATGATATCTGCCTTACCTCTGAGTGGTTTCTGTCTCCCCTGCTTCACTGCTTAGCTACATGATATGTTATGAGTGACCTTTGATACAGGAAGGATACCATTGGTACCACTCAGAGGATAGAGCAGTAAAAGTGCTAGTTAATGTATTACTTAACGATCATAGTTTATTGAAGATAATGACTGACGTACTGTATATGCAGCTTTATGCTATATAATAAGTATATACAAGCTTAAGCCCTACCATCAAATATTTGTACAGTTTTGGGTTCATAGATACTCATAATAAATTAATACTAGGATGCTGCTGTGTCCTTAAAATCCCTACCAGAAATTGTGGCTCCTAAACCCTGTATCCAGCAATATTGCTGCCTGCAACATGCTAACGTTGCTAGAATAACTGTAACTTCATATTCTATTCACCTGTTAGAAATCCCTAAGTATGATCGGAAATTTGAGACTGCAAAGATTATAAAGTGTCAATAAAGGCAACATGCTCCAATATGAAAAATATGTCCCCTAGGTGAGGTCACAATAGTGGATAGTGAGCAGCTAGCACTTTACTTACCTAACTAACACATCAATTAAAAGTTATAAAAACTTGTGGGTTTCAACCCCCCCCTCCCCCAAAAAACGGTCATACATCAGCCTTGGACATTAGTGGTGCCACTTGATGATTGCAGATGGTTTGCTGAATCGGTTCTGTTTCTGTGAAACACATTTCAGCAAGTCTAGATTCACACAAACATTTGGCCGGTAAAATGCCAGCAAAATGAAATATATATGAGCCTAGTCCTAAAGCAACACTAGCTGTGAAAATTGTGTTTTTCTTCCTTCACTTCAAGCACAGATGCTCCTGATAATGGTTGCCCTCAGGAGAGGGTATCAGGGCTTTGTTTATGTGTGATATGTATGCACATTAAGCAAAATGGAAAACACATTCAAAATATAGCAGTGCAATTTGTCTTACACACACCGTATTAGTAGGATTGTGGGGGAAACCAGAGTGTACGTAGGGAAACTCCATGCATGCACAGGAGAACCCCGTACTTCAACACTGGAAGGCATCAGTTCTAAGCCTGGCATCACATAATGTGCATGATGCGTGTGTGCCCGAGTCTCTGACCTGAAATGCTATGTGCTGACATTGCTGCATATAAATTGATTGGGATATGATACAATTGGTGGAGCTGCAGGCGACAACAAGGATCAACTGTTGAGGTAAGTATAACATTTACAGGGTTATTCAATAAAAATTCTTATCATTAAAAATGGTACAAATTTGGCCCCAGCCAATCAGATATTTTTTAACATTTGAAAGCTAACATCTGATTGGTTGGGGCAAAATTAACACCATTTTTAATGATAAGAAATGTTATTGAATAACCCTGTTTATATTTATTTGTTGCTTATAAAAAAAACTCATAGAGACACAAATACCGCTGGACATGGATCGGAGGGGGAGAGGGGTGTGTGGCCTAATGTGTTTCACGGAGACTTCCTCTTCTTCAGAGACCACAGGGGACTGGTATCATCTACTTAAATAGGGGCCAAGCATTAATTACAAACAGCTGTGACACAGACTGTATACAAAGTAAAAGGGACATATCTGAATGGGCCTTAAAGTGTATGCTTACCGAAAAAAATACTTTGCGTCATCTTAATCTATAAATAAATACATGTAAGTAGCACTTACTCTGAGGTGTGTGTGTTGTTTTGCTGCATGCCTTCAATAAATAACTCAGCTCTGAGCACATAAGCTCAGGCTCTGACCACTGACCTGACTATTTTCCCACATACCAAAACAGTATACAGCACACCAACTGTCAAACCATTCCAGCTACAGCAAAACTGATTACAGAAATGCTAAAATGTAAGATGTTTCTTACATTGGATATCTAATGAAATAGGGGGCAGCTCAACAAAAAAATGATACAGTGATAGTTGGGATTAATTATAGTTTCCACTAATGGGCAATTTAAAAAAAACAAATTTGCCAGTGTACATACCCTTTAATATTACTACCATGATAAAGTACACACACATTGTAACAATATCCATAGAGACCTATGTCAAACATACAAACAGTGAACGAATGATAGACTGTAACACGGACTGGAATCAATTGGTTACATCCTTGATACATTTCAAAAACAGTGTATCAATATGGAAACATTCACTGAAGTGTGTAAAATCATCATTATTAATAATAAATAGTATTATGGTTACATCCTATATAATAAAATGCAAGTGTGCATCCCTGTGTCCGTGTGTGTGTGTCCTGCAGTTACATCTTTTTGCCACTTGGTGTTCATTGTATTCCTCAGGCTGCTGCTGTTGTTTCCCTCCAGGCAATTACAGAGTGCATTGACACTGCTTTAGCTCCCACGCCGCAGCCTCTCAGCCCCTTTATTTCCTTTCGTGCAGGAAAGCCTTTTACTGTGCGGCATACATCAGCGTACCAGTAACACAGGCCTGGTTGATTATGACAGATTTTACAGAATCTTTGCTGAACCAGCAGAGGGAGCCCTGGGACAAAATCTTTGCAAGACCTGCAAAGGGATCCCCAGAACTGCCAGCAGAGGGAGCCATAGGACAGAGATTTTACAGAATATTTGCAGGAGCAGCAGATGTTTTATGCCGAAAGCTGGATTCTATTTTGACACTTAAAATGCCAGCTAATAGCTGACTTTAAAAGTGTGTTAGCGATGCTCCGGGATCGTCATATAACATCGCCGGCTCTCGGTGCATCACCCAGTTATTGTGTGGTGAGTGAAAGAGCCAATTGGATTGGATACCCAGTGTGTGGTGAGGGAGACCCTGGGTCTGGGACAGAGGGCGGCCCTGGGTCTGGGGCAGAGGAGGGGCCATGGGTCTGGGACAGACGACCTCACAATGGACGACATTCGACATTAATCACAAAACAAATTGAATGTCGAACACTATTTATTGTACATCTTGGTACAATTAACATTGTACATCTACGGTATCTATCAAAGTATCGGTCGGTTTAAGATCGTAATTACGATCGTAATAGTGTATGGCCACCTTAAGTATAATTCTCACTCTGGGAGCATTATTACAACTTTTAAGCAAAAGGTAACTGGGGTTTTGGAGGGTCCTAAATAACATTTTAAAGATATTTATTAGGGGCGGACATAACCTTTAATGACCTGTATTGTAATATGGTTTGATAAATAGTCATGGAAATGATAGAATATCAAGCTACAGTATTTTATCTTGGTTACAATAAATATTTATGGTTCAAGGGACAAATATGCATCAAGTGGAAATTCAGTGATGCCCAACCTACAGCCTGCAACTCAGATTGGGCTCCCCTGGTCTTATTTAATATTGGGTTTGTGCATATATATATATATATATATATATATATATATATAATCAATGCGTGTACAAAATTTGATTTAGTTAATGCTTATATTACAGCAGATTTTAAACTGTGTGCACAGAGCTGCTCATTTGCAAACACCCAGTTTGGAGGGAACACTGCCTTTAAGGCCTCCCTTCTATTTTAAGTACCCAGGATAAGGGCCTTCTCTAACTGCCCATCCTGGTATATCACATGGGAGGTGGTTGGTTTGGAGGGTATATAATTTGTGCTTTTGCAGGGGTGTGTAGACTTTTTATTATCCACTGTGTCTGCTAACATTCCAGGATGCACAGATTGTTTACTGCTCAATATATGTTGACTCCTTCATTCTTTATAAAAAGTTCCACTAGTTCTCAAAGTTTCGGGGGTAACACGGCAGCCTGTGGTCTATTTATTATAGTTTGTGTCCTTGATGCAGAAAAAAGTATTTCAGTCTGAACTTGCTAAGATAACAGAAAGTGTGGATGTTCAGAGTATGATGTTTGTTCTGGATAGATGGCATAAGATTAATACGTGGCTAGATCCATGAATGCAGATGAGATTCATTCTTGACTAAAGCACGTTAATGCATTTGGGAATCAAAGACAAACGTGTAACTTTCGCAGTAAATGTTAAAGTTTGTTGCAGTTAGTTAACTTTCTGGTTTATATAAAACGAGTGAAGGGTAAAGTAACTGAAAATCCTATCATACTTACCGAGATTTTCTTTTCCTGGTCCGTAGCACGGCAGTGGTTACACTTGGGTTAATCCCACCTGATAGCTGAGTGACAGGAATCCCTCCCATAAACTTATAAAGGTAGGATTGGTAGCCCTGCCCCCTTGCCTTGAGATGGATGTCTGAGTGAGGAAGAGTTATTCCAAATTGAAGGGGGGGAAGCTAACCACTGCCGTGCTACGGACCAGGAAAATAAAATCTTGGTAAGTGATAGGATTTTCAGTTTTCCCTGGTCCTACACGGCAGTGGTTACACTTGGGACTTAAAAAGCTAGAAATGAAGGGAGGGACAGAGATTCATGCTTGAAAACAAATAGTCTATTTATTTAGGGTTTGAGGAGGCCGACATAAGGACCTTTTTCCCAAACCCTGCTTGAGCTGCAGATGCTAGATCGACTTTGTAGTGTTTCACAAAGGTCGACATGGATGACCATGTTGCCACATTGCATATCTCCTCTGGGGAGGACTGGCCACAGAATGCCCATGAAGCTGCCAGGGATCTCGTGGAATGGGCCGTTACCCTTGAGGGTAATGCCTCTGCCTTGCTAGTATATGCCTGTTTTATACAGGTGGTAATCCAGGATGCCAGTGTTGTTTTTGCGGGCTGCAGTCCCTTGCGTTGACCATTGAAGAGGATGAACAGAAAGTCAGTTTTACGGAAACTTCTGTTTTTTTCCAGATATATGATGGATCTTCCAACATCAAGGGTGTGTGGAATGGTGTCCTGATGATACCTGATGAATGATGCCTGACTCTGATACCTGATGAATGATGTCTGACTCTGATACCTGATGAATTATGCCTGACTTTGATACCTGATGAATGATGCCTGACTCTGATACCTGATGAATGATGCCTGACTCTGATACCTGATGAATGATGCCCGACTGATACCTGAAACATGAAACATGAGGAATGACACAAAGATGTCATTCATGTACAGATTGTTACATCCAATAGATGGTTCTTATTTCAAGCTATATATATATATATATATATATATATATATATAATTTTTTTAAATTTGGCTTGAAAAGTACTGTTCTTTCTATTTTAGGAATCGGTGGAACTGTTACTGCATTATCGGCAAATATCAGGATATTTTTTTCCCATAATGGGTGCAATCCTCTAATATGGATACTTTGAGGTTTAAGGGTCATGTCATCAAAACAATTAATTTCATGGTCGTAAATGCAAACACTTATACCTCCAAGCCCCACACAGACACAGGTACATACTCATACCTGTGGTGTTCAATTTCGGTAACCCTCGACATTGATAACCCAAGATTTTAGCACTCCATAACCCCCAAATAGGGCATTTGGTAATACTCGAAATTGGTGATAACCCTCAAATGTGGCGTTCAGTTTCGGCAACCTTCGAAAATTTAATGGGGAAGCTCAAGAAAATAGCTTAATCATGTGGAAAGTTAGTATTTAAACAAGTTCTGGACATTTGCATGTGTTTCCTAGATCATTTCCCAGGCCCCAGAGCCAAGTACAATATGTTACCATTGTTATTTTAACCGTATTTAATTTTTTTAACTAGTTGGTCCCTATTGACTTTAATGGGTCCATTTTCGAACTTCTGAACTTTTACTGAAGTTCAAAAATGAACTGAACTTTAGGAAGTTCGGCCATCTCTATATGTGCATTGATGTGCTTTCCCCTGATCCGACTGTTCTCTACCTAGCAGATTTAAGTGCAGTTTGGTGGTAATGTAAGAGTAGCACACACAGACTGTTTGCTGCTTACCGCATTTGCAAGATTTGCTGGATTTAGGGCCAGATGAGGTCCTGTTGCAATAAACACAGTAAGCAGCCTGCATGTGATCCATTTTCCTATAATACTTTATGCAATAAGTGTCTCCAGTTAAATATGCAACTGCAAATAAATACCAGCCGTACAATGGCTGTACAATTGAAAATTAAAAATCAAACAGAATATCCATGAATGTCCATGTACACTCCTAAAATGCATTGCAATATCACAAAAAATTATAACATTTCACCATTGGTGTGTATACATGGGTGTCCATTTCTATACTTAATAAGCAATCCATACTGATTTTCCTGACTATATTTTTCTGATCATCAGTATAGCTAAGTAATAATGAAACAAACATTAAATTGATTGGTTGTACAAGCCCTGTGATAGATCACATACCTACGCTTCTCCTTCATCCATATCAGACAATCCTCTGTTTTCTGATTTTAATGCATGAGAGGAACTGATTTGTATCAGATCAACAAAGGGACCTGCAAATCAGTAATTTTCCTGATTGCTTCAATGATTTTGAACATCAGGATTTTTCTTTCAGTACATGTCAAGAGACCAGTAAAGCTAGAAAAAAAAGCAATGTGATTAATTCATTATGCTGAAGGGTTTTGACACATATTTTTTATTTTCTAAGATGAATATCTACTGAGTTTGCCCAGAGTGCCAAAGAAGCTACAGAACTCTAGGTGTCGCACGTTTGGGGCTGATGAAATAAAAGGTGCAAAAGTTTGCCTGTGCTATTTATTTGCAGCAGCCAATCAGATGTTAGCATTTTGCCAGACTATTGCAGTAAGATAACATCTGATTTGTTGCTGCAGATTAATAGCTTAGGGAAATTTGTACACTTTATATTGCACCAGCCCCTTAGTGAGCAGCTAGTGATGAGTTAATTTGGAATGGCCAACAAATATTTTCAATAAAAATTGAAATCAAGAGCTTTGTTATTAAAATATTGTAATTAGATTATGTATAGTTCATATACAGACATGTGTTAACAAGCTATAACTCTCCCTTAACACACTTTGAGCCTGTATTTCTCCTTTAAGGATAAAGGCACATTTACATCCACTATTCATTTAAAACACAGACATGAAATGTCAGTATGATTGGTTACTGCAGCTTTCTATGAATTATAAACGTATATTTATTTTAAAGAATTCCATGTTTTATTTATTTAATTTATTTAATAGATTATCTGTTGAGTATTTATATTTTAGGTCCAATAACCCTGTTATACAGTGCATAATGTAAAGCACACCCCAAACCAACAATATACTAATGTTGAAAGCTTAAAGGCATACATACATTTTATGATGGGCTGTGGAATGCTGCCGTGTTACAACAGTCAATAAAGTGTATATAAAAGCTGCCTTCTTTGCATTTGTTTACCCTGCAATTAACATTGTTGGTTTTAAACTCTAGTAAAAAAAAATGTTTTGTATCTTTCTAAGAGACTTGATCCAGAGATGACCTTTATTCAGACTTTATGACCTACTTCTCTCTTTTTGAATACTCTTTACTATTCTAGCACATAAATACTATATTTGTGCAGTATTTATCAAGAACAAGAGGTTTGGTAAAAGAACTAATGAAACAGTAATGTATATGTTTTTACAAAGTTGCCATCATCCCCTACTACACACATACTGTACTACAGTATTGCTAAGGAGGGATAGATAAGGAGAAAACAGTTGATTGTGTTCATGGTTTCTGGTCCCTCAGCCATAACACAGATATTGCATTGAAAATAGTGTATTTACCGATATGTTCTTTTTTTTTGTTTGAGACAAATTCCCTGTAGCATCATGTAATAATGTTTTTTGGGCCCATTGTCAGATACATGAACAAAAACTTTGCATGTCTTATCACAATATTCCTGGCATTTTTAGTATGCTGGGAAATGCTTTTATACTGTAAGGCTTGAACTTGTAGACAATTTTATAAAGGTATGAGTTAATATTCTCTACTCCCAGTTATGAGGACCAGCATTTTAGGTCCTATGAACTTCTTTAACAGAAATTAGTATTTTAAAGATACACAGAGGCTTTTCTATAGATTTTATCCTACTAATGTCTTTTTTTTAAAGCTGCTTTTAAATGACTCTCTTTATAAATAATTATGGAGAGTTTATTTGTGCATTCCCTGTTCATTTAATTAAGCACACATTCCCATTTTGCTAAATTGTAATGGAATATAGCCTCAAGCCTCAAAAAGGTGTAACACAAATGTGTATATTATGAATGTGGGCTGATGGATTTGTACGAGAAATGTATTTCCTGCCCTTGAAACTGCATTTATATTTTAGGAGGATCATCTTATACAGGATGTCTTCCATAACTGTTTGTTTAATTTAGCAATGCAGAAAGTTTTCCCCAGAAGGGACACAAAGTCTGTAGAATGGATCTTGTTGAACCCGTTTGAAAATCCACTTTTTATGAGTAGTCTTTGATGTCATTCTTTTGGTAGTTTAATCATTTTCCCCTTTCCTTTCATTCCGCAAGCCCAGAAAGTTTGAAAGAATGGTTTTACCACTTGATCATTGCAATATGTACTCCTCACATGTGCTCAAGTGTGAATATGTTGGCTGTATTTTGGACACACGTTAGAAGGCTAACAAAGACATTCCCCTCACAGACACATTTTGGGCACTACATGAAGAGGTTTATATCCCTGGAGAATCTTAAAATTTCAGCCTACGAAGCAATCACAGTAGCTGACCCAGCCAACCTTTTTTATACTTTTTATGACCACAAACACTTTTTAGCTAACCGGCTAATGGCCGAATATACAGTAAGTGCATAAAAAACAATTTAAAAATGGACTGTAGCTTCCCAAATAAAGGAATATTTCTACTAACATATAATGTACGGATAAAATTTCAATCCATTCTATTGAAGTACTCAATTGGAGCAGCAAAAAAAAAAAAAATCTCAGGAAGTTTGTCCAAATGTAAGAAGCTTTAATCTATGAATTAGGCTTCCTAATTTGTTTTATGTATAAGATTTAATTTAATGAACTCCAGCATGAATTTTCAAATAATAATTACGGTAATCCCAGTGAACGTGATAAAATTTTGGTTTATTTCTCTTCTTCCCAGGTAACAATAAATAGCAGCGCAGGTCTAATTAAATGTAAATAATCCAATTTTAAAAATTGTAAAAAAAAATGGTGTTTATGAATGGACAACTAAACAATACTGAATGGCAAGACAAAGCACCTTGACATATAAGCAGTAATCTGTGTCTCGCCTTGCTTTTTGCCTTGCTAGCTATAGGAACTCTAAGCTCAGTTAAAGATGCCTCCTACAAAGTGATTTAAATAGAATAGGGTATTGGGCTACATAATATGAAGGTTTTCATGTAAAGAAATTCAGTTATGCTAATGGAATGGTGTTATAAGTTGGCTCAATATAGAAAGACTTCAATGTCCTCTGGGACAGGTAGAATATCCATAGGGGGCATGGACCGGGCTGACATACTGGGTTTTGCATTGTAGGGGTCAATGAACTTGCTAAACTTTTCTCAACCAAACTATGTAACATGGAGTTATGTACTTTACTTCCCAACATTCCATCATCACACAGTTTAGTTATTTTGGTTATTTAGGGCGTTTGCAGTTTTTGAAAACGTGGCAACGCACCGAAAATGTGCATTTGCGTTGCGATTTGAGTTCCGCATTTTAAATCGCAATTGCATGCGTTTTTCAATACTTAATGAAAAAACGCATGCGCAAACGCAACAAAATCGCACATGAAATCGCATGCGTTGCAGTGTGGCCATGCCCTTACTGTCGTTTTTTTCACATATGACCAAAGTTCTGCAAGACGCTAGTAGTCACCAGCTAATCCTACTACATTCCAGATTAGGCAAGTAAGCATTTGACTGAGGTCAAGAGGTGTGGCCAGACAGAGCACTTACACATGGCTGCCTTAACAGTTTTTTTTACTGGGTTATATTAACATTAATTACAGTGGCATTTTACAGTTTATTGGATAGGGTGTTTTCAGATTATGGGTTCTAAAAATGTGGGTTTTGGAAGTCTAATAAAACCTGTTACTTAAAAGTAGAACCTGACAAAATATGTTTGTCAGTATCTTGAAACCTACACATTGCTGATTTAAACAATGCATTACTTGGCTTTGTTAGCAATGTATTTACAGAAATTTGAAAAGTACTAAAGGTTGTTCAGAGCTTTATATCAAGTGTCTACACACATTTGCGCTAGCTATGTAGTGGGTCAATGTTACATTGATCTGTAGTTTGATTGACCAGGGAAGTGGTTTTAAAATTCCAATTTTCCCGCAACGTTTCCCAAACGTTTATTTATTGATTGTTTGTATTAACCACAAATTATTAGCATGATGTGAGTTGCAGAGCTCAGTTATTGAACTAGCTGGTTGTGGCATGCAAAATAAGTCTGTGTACACACCAGCAAATTTTCTCATCAGACAGTCTACCACTAAAACTAATTTTGGTAGCCTGGTGAAAATGAAAATGGCACTGTCAAAAGTTTATACCATGCGATCGTGGATGAAAAGCATGTTCACAGCCTAACAAGTGGACATGCATAGCAATGAAGGACTCCTTGCGCATAATAAATAAAAATATTTGTAACTAAAAAAGACAGCTTTAGGGCTGTTGAAATGTATTTATTATCATATACATATGATAATACATACATGTCATATTATATATGTCATATCATATATGTATGATTATCTCTTAATACAACAAATCAATAACCTGGAAGAGCACAGCCCAAAAAGAAAAGACCATGTAGATCATTGGACATTCAGTGGCGCCAAAAGGGGAAGAAGTAAAAATATAGGGAGCCAGAGGTCTCAAACGTACCTCTAGACATAGTCCCCCCTACAAAACAGGCACAACCTTTTGTATGGTCAAAAAATGCTAAGTAATTTGATCCACAACCTAATATGACAATAATCGTTATAATGTACATTATATGTAACCAAAATAATAAAGTGCAGTGCAGACAGACCAACTAAAAACATCAGGCACCAGCCTGAAAAGAAAGATGTCCCCGACTTTAACCATAAAAGTCCTTGGCAGTTTGGGCACACAGTCAAAGTCAGATCAATAAGTATTCACAGAGATAGTAATGTGCAAATCACTAAAATACATTTAGTCACAAGATGTGCTCTCAGAGGGTTAAATATGGGCTATTTTTACAAACGCAAAATATCACACATTAGCGATACCGCATGTTATCGGTAAATTATGATGTTGGACATAAATATATGTCCGTGATCGTACATTTACACTAAACGTTTGTTAATTTACAAACGCTTGGTCATAGAATAACATATGGTAGTAAACTACCACAATGGTATTCTATAGGAGATCATAAATTTACAATCATGGTCGTAGATTTACAATCAGGTTAACAATCGTAATTTAACGATTATTTTAGCAGTCATTAACCCTGCTTGTTAAAGGTTCTGTATGGCTAAAAAGCGATAAGGCGCCTTTATCTATATGGCCCAATGTTGGTCTTAAATGTATCAAAAATAACTATGGAGGCCTAAAGTAGTATCATCCATTGGTTGCCTCATTACATGAACCGCCTAGATATTACCTCGTTTCCAGACAAACCGGGGCTTGCGTTAGGAGCCAAGTCCTTACGGAGCTCCACACAGACGGCAACACTTCTTCCACTGGCACCTCAACCACTAGACCACCACCGACTAGGTGCAGACAGGAAGCGGGTTAGTTAGCAGTCCCATCTCTGGAGCAACTCTGCTCAGATACAAATGGGCCCCTACACTGCCTGGTCTCACCCTTCCTTAGGCTACGCACATTTCACCGTGTGTGTATTACAGAGGGGCATCCTCAGGGTCTAATGTTTTTATTAAGTCTGTCTGCATTACACTTTATTATTATGGCTTACCACTCTATATTGTTCTGCATTTATCAATTGTACATTATGATGATTATTGTCTTATTAGGTTGTGGATCAACTTAAACACATTTAGCTCTTTTTGAGCATACAAGTGGTTGTGTCTGTTTTGTAGGGGGGGCTTTTTTTTCAAGGTTCTGTACATCTGAGACGTCTGGTTTGCTAGAAAATTATGCAATCCAGGGAGGGGGCTTTTAAGTATAGTATACTTATTTTAAACACAGTGGCAGATGAGCTGCAAAGGAAATACTATACTTGTGAAAAAACATTGCTAGATTCTAATTACAAAGGCAGTTCACTATAGCGCAAACTGGTACATCCTCTGTCCCTAATAGTTACTAATAAGCAGGAACTTGAAATTTGAGACACATGGTTTTCTGTAGCTGA
This sequence comes from Hymenochirus boettgeri, assembly GCA_019447015.1. Classification (NCBI taxonomy): domain Eukaryota; kingdom Metazoa; phylum Chordata; class Amphibia; order Anura; family Pipidae; genus Hymenochirus; species Hymenochirus boettgeri. The sequence goes on from CM033476.1 coordinate 40,168,770, forward strand.
GAAATGGTTACATTCAACTTCATTAAAGTGATATGGTAGCATTCACCTGCAATAAACCTTAGTTTAACTGAGTTCTTGTCTATCTGGTGTAAACAAATCTCTAAACGTGTACATTAAGTAGTATTTTAGCTTAAATAAGTATTATATAATATGTATAGAGTTGTTTAGCATATTTACATACGCTCTGGGCTGTTACAACAAGATTAGTATTTCACCAGTCTCACTGTATAGCTGCTCACCAATATATGACCTATCCCACCCTCATAATAAATTTTTTAATGCTTGATTTACATGCTTTACATTAACCAATCATATTTTCCGTAAACCAAGCATTAAAAAATTGACCAATCACAAACGGATTAGGGTTTTCTGCAAACCTATATAAAGAGGCGCACTCCGCCGCGGACCTAAGATGCCATCGCAGTAGATGGCTGAATAAAGAAGCGGCTGGCAACATCGGCTCCGCTGAGGCTGGCGGTGCCAGAGGGCTCACTGTTGGCCGGGGTGAGCCTGCCTGGCATCGGCGACCTCAGTGGGGTGTGTGTCACCAGCCTGAAGACGTTGCAAAGGATAGGGATGCTGGGAACATCGGCCTCGTTGAGGTCACCGGCCCCCAACCGGGGGTACCCCTGGCGACCACAGGGGTACCTCTCGGGGGTCGGCGGCCTCATTGGAGCTGGTGTCGCCAGGGCTGGAAGAAAGAAGACAATGCCCAAGGGCTCTGTTAAGAGCCGCTCACTGGGGGTCCCGGTTCGGGATGCGGGACCCCCGCTAAAGGCACTTGTCAGTGCCGCAAGGACCTTACAAAGATCGGTGAGGGGGTCCCGGTTCGAGCTACGGGACCCCTAAGCCCCAAAGGGTTCTTGTTAGAGCAGCAAGGGCACTTGTAAGTGCCACAAAGGCCCTGATAGGGCCAGGGATGGCGGGAATAACGGCCGTGAAAAGTTAACAAGCGTTTATAAATATGCCCCTAAATTTCTGCTGTTCCTAAATGCTCCCACTCTGCAATGATACCATTTACAGTTGCCCATGGACGATCTTGCTGGAAAAACATTCTATACAATGCTGGTACTGTCAAAGGATATCATCTTTGCAATAATTCTTTTTAAAAAAATTCTTTCACAAATATTTGTAAATCTGACTGCATAACAATAGGTCAGGATTAATTTATTAATTAAAAGGTATGTCCTAATAATTCTGTCTATTGCTGGGCACACACATGCCAGATGTTTAAAAGATGACAGACAGGATCTGCAAGATCTTGTCTGTCATTTTTCAAAAATCACAATACACACAGTCCTAAGTTTTCCGTATTTCCCAAATGAACGCTCTGCGACCCGAACGTTCGGCGGCCACGCACTTGTTCGGGGGAAAATTAGGTACACACATTGCCGATAAAGCTCTGATACCACCAGATCCGACGGTATCGGGGCTTTATTGGTACTGTGTGTACCTAGCTTATCTAGTGTAGTATCCTTAAGATTCTTAAATACATATAATGACATTTCTGTAATGAATAAAATGTTTTATTCCTTATGCACTGTTAACAGAAAAAACAGTATTCTATATTATATAGTATGTGGCTAATGACAGGTATGGAAATACAATACATCTTATTTTAAGTATTAAAGTAAGGTACCGTAGGCTGAATTAAGCACAGTAGCCTTTAATGTAATGCAAATTATATTTCAATCAAGTAAATATCCTACTGATTGAAACCAAACATGTAAATGTCATTTTAAAATATTTTATAATATATACACATTTATGTTGTATGTTAAATGATACAAATGTATATTTGCCCATTATTAAATACTGTAGGTGGAATTTTTAGTGCTTTGTTGGCATCATTACTTTTCCTTTTAGCCCCATTTGGCATTTGTTAAAGTTCCCAGCCTGCCATAAAGTGGAAATAAAGAAATAAAATTTTACACTAACACTTCAGCTTTCTACTCTCTATCCCACACAGTAGTTAACATTTACTGTAGGTGGTGCCAGGTTAATGTAAAAGCCATACAGTTTCAAATGCATTAGTTTAGTTTATGTTTCACTGTTGTGCCAGTTTGCATGAACATAATTCTAATTTAATGTACAAACAAGTAATAGTTTGCTAGTGTGGTTATGTCCACATGTTCAGGTGCTACAAAAAGTGGCTGTGTTTGATATTAAAGCAATTTTAATAGTTGGGGTTTCTCTTATTGTTCAGCAGTAAATGAAGCAGAGCCTTAATGTATGTATTAAGAGATGATCCAAATGACTTTGATGTGTCTTTATAGGCCTGCAAGAAGCCATAGTGGTTTGCCTGAACAAACAGACAAGGGTGACATTAGGTGAAAGCCTGTGTGTGGCCACAAGACGCCCCCCACCACTTTTAAAAACCTGCAATATGGAGGCTTGTCCTCCAAGGTAAGTTTGCTTCTTTTTCTATTTTTGTTTTTGTTTGTTTTTTTAAACTCCTTAAATTCAGAGGCTTATTTAAAAACAATAAGAGTGTTTTGGGTTTTTTGTTGGGTGAGAGATAGATTCCCAAAGTAGTTAGTTTTCTGCTATTGAAGGGAACCTGGAATGCTTAGGACTTACTAATTAAAAGACATTAATTCTCCTTTAATTCTTATTCCTGATTTTGCAAATCATTGGCTAGCATAAATATTTGTTTTAATTCGCTACCACTTGTTTTCAACTCCAGAATAAAAGAAAGAAACAAAATAATGGTTTAACCATTGTGGTAAGCAATAAACAGTCATGTTTTATGATAGAATTCCCAGTCACAGATGTGCTGAAATCATCCTCACCTCTTTAAATGTGAATGGTTACACTTCCTATAGAAAGATATAATAAAGGCTTTGTTTAGATATGGGTTTTATTTAAATGACGTGACAAAAATGCCTTATTGTGGCAGACATAAACCTGTTTGTTATTAATACCAATTAAGAAAGGTTAACTTATATCTTACCTATTTGTGGAATTGCATACAATACAAATGTAGATGGTTACCATTCCACCAATGTATTTTTGTAACAGAATGTCTATTTGACTGGTTGCTTAGATTTCTAACGAGGTGTGTGGAGTTTCATTCAACTCTAAAGCTGTAGTGTAAAATCTCAGACTGTTATACAGAAAAAGGAACACACACAGTTATTGTGCAGTATAATTATCAAGGGCTGGTGAGCCTCTGTGCTAGGAATACTATTAACAGTGCATAGTCACAGTCAGAATATTATGGGTCAGCGAAGCTCTGTTAGTCTACATCTGGATTCTTTTGGCAGTGACTCCAATCAGTTAAAATAAAATAGATAGGGAAGAATGGCCTTATGGATAGACTGGTTATAACAGCTTTTTCTTTTCCATGGAGAAGGATATGTGAAGAATGAGCAATACAGCAACTCAAAATGTGCAGGAGCTGTGCAACCCAGGATCACATTTATTCCTAGTAAAGTAGAAAATCTATTAACTTTATGTAACATATAAAAAACAAGTACATTTACACATCGGACTAGCCCCATCTGACACCTTTTGTAGCAAATGACACTTCATCAGTTCATCAGAGGTGTAGCCACATGAGATAAACTTAATATTATATAAATATATATATATATTTAAGGTGCAAAAAATAAAAATTAGCAAAAGTGTTCCCGTTAGTGCACATTGGGAATTAAGTGTGTGTATGTTTAGCTATTGGACGATTGGAGAGACTTATTGGACGTACACCACAAATAATGTATTTGGCATGCTAGGGCAGGGCCTTTTCGAGTGGGACAAGATTGACATGACAGAGGAGAAAGGCCAATAAGGGCTGATAGAAATGGAGAACCAATTAGCTTAGCTAGAAGTGGTAAATAACATACCTCAAAAAGTACAGCACCGCGGCACGCAGATTTAAAATCTATATTTTGTATATATATAGACAGTCTCCACAACAACTATAATCATCTATATATAGTGGGCAGGTGTAAAATGACTATAACGCTCACGTATGCTCAAACACACGCTAATGATAATGTGAGTGTCCTATATTAGAAAGTTTAAAAAGCGGATCACTCTTGTACAATGCCTATAGTTTAGATAACGTTTTCTTTAACTTTATTAATAGTGGCACTTGCTTGAACAATACAAAATGATTCAATGTTACTGACATGGCACTTCCTTTTAGTGTCCATATAAAGACTCTTTAGCACTCCTAGAGGTGTGGCTAAACCTTCCATTTTGACTTTAGTATTTTAACGTGGGGATGTTGGGTCAGTAAGTATCGTTTTTTAATTGTATATAATATGTAACTCACTATTATTACTATACTTGTAGATTTGTTTTTAATGGTCATTTAAATTAAATAGGGAAAAAGTACACACATACATATACACCTTTCCTATATGTAATACTGTTATATACCCTCACCTGATTTGTAGCTCCTAAAACTCAATGCAATGTCTTTAAAAATATAAATATTTTAGGAGGTAAGGGATATATATATGCGGGGTGGGCCATGGGAGGTTTCTTATATGTCACACCTGTATGCTTACATCACATCCTGATGACGGCCAATATGGCGGCCAAAACACGTTGATGGCGTGTAATTTGCTTCAATAAAAATTATTTGCTGCACAAGTCCTTGGAGTGCCCCGATAATCTCACTGTGGCTATATATATATATATATATATATATATATATATTACACAGAAGTCTCCAGCACTCAACTACACAATAGTCAAAAATGAATTGATGTAAAACATACCTTCAAGCAATGAAGGGTAATCACCTACATTTTATATTGGTATATACTAGAGGGCGATCGCGGCTAGCCCCATTGTATGCGTGCTCCCTGTGTAAATTCCCCACCCCATTAAAGGCAGTCCAGATAAAAAGAAGGTTCATAAGCTACATAAGCCCATATGGTTCCCTGGAAGAGGTCATACTAAATAAAGAGTAAAGCAGGTATGGTCTTTCTCCCCCCAGGGACGGGCCGTTACCCTTGAGGGTAATGCCTCTGCCTTGCTAGTATATGCCTGTTTTATACAGGTGGTAATCCAGGATGCCAGTGTTGTTTTTGCGGGCTGCAGTCCCTTGCGTTGACCATTGAAGAGGATGAACAGAAAGTCAGTTTTACGGAAACTTCTGTTTTTTTCCAGATATATGATGGATCTTCCAACATCAAGGGTGTGTGGAATGGTGTCCTGACCTTCTTGGCTGAAGGTAGGGAGTATGATGTCCTGATTCAGGTGGTAGGGTGCTTTCTTGGAGGGCCTGAAGGACAAATGATAGGTCCCAAGGCAGAACTTTGAGGTGTTTTACTCCCTGAAAGAATCTTATTATTAATGGATCCCATGCCCATTTGGTATTGGTTATGGCTGAGATGGCTGAGGTCTTTGTTTAGCCCTTCTTGTAGAAATTCAATGAGAGACTCCACCTTGACTGAAGATGGTGAAATGTTTCTATTGTTGCACCATGTGCTGAAGAACTTCCATATTCTGTAGTAACTGTTTGATGTAGTGTTCTTGCGAGATGCTAACAGAGTGTTGATGGTGGCTTCTGATAATTCCGTTTTTTAGGGCGATGGTTTCAATCTCCAGGCCGTCAGATTCAGGGTTGTTAGATCTGGATGGTTGATGGGTCCCTGTTGGAGAAGGTCTTTTCTCAGGGGAAGTTTGACTGGCGATGAAATTGACATCTGTAGGGCCCAGCTGAACCAGGGCCTCCTTGGCCACCATGGAAGGATTGTGATGACAGATGCATTGTGGTCCCTGATCTTCTGAAGGACTTTCTGAATCAGCGGAATTGGTGGGAAAATGTATAGGAGGAGCTGGCTCCAGCTGAATGAGAAAGCATCTGTCATAGTTGCCCTGGGTTCCTTGAATCTCGAGCAGAATTTGTTCAGCTGAGTATTGGATTGTGTCGCCATGAGATCCATATATGGGGTTCGCCATTTCTGGATTAGAGAGGCAAATATGTCCGGGTGGAGTTTCCACTCGTTGGGGCAGTCCGCTTTGACATTGAGGGTGCCTGGGATGTGGCAGGCTCTGATCTGAGGGAGATGCATTTCCGCCCAATGAAGAATTTGTTTCGCTATTGACCAGAGACGGGGACTTCTGGTACCTCCGTTCTTGTTTAGGTAAGCCACAACTGTGGCATTGTCCATCCGTATCTGGACCGTTGTCCTTTGAGGTATCGATTGAAGTGCTGCAGAGCCTGAAGCACTGCTGTCATTTCTCTTGCGTTTTGAGAGATCACATGTGTACGCGCTGACTATTTCCCCTGGGCTGTTAAGTTGCGATAAGTAGCACCCCAGCCCCATGGGCTTGCATCTGTTGTAAGTATTGCCCATTGGGGAGGAGAGAGAGAAATGGGTTTGAGATTTTCCGGCCAAGTCCACCATCTCAGATTCAGTAGAATGGATGGGGGAAGAAATATGAGTTGATCTTGGCCTGCTTGAGTGCGGAATTGGTTGAGGAAGCAAAGTTGAAGGTCTCTGGCGTGAAGCATGGCCCATTTTGTTGAATCCGTTGTGGAGATCAGCTTCCCCAGGATTTGTTGGCATTTCCCAGTGGTGGATATTGGGAATTGCACGAATTTGTGGATGTCCTTGGCTATCTCTTGCTTATTTAATTCTGGGAGAGATAGAGACAGGTTCTTGGAGTATAAGTCTACTCCTAGGAACTGGAGACGTTGGGCTGGTGTCATCATGGACTTTTGCTCGTTTATTAACCAGCCATGTCGATAAAGACATGCTAATGTTATTTTCAGGTCTTCCAGGAGGGTTTCCCAACTGGTGGACTTGATGAGCATATCGTCTAAATAAGTGAATATCTGAATTCCCAGCAGTCTGAGATGAGCTATTACTGGTATTAGTATTTTTGAAAATACCCTTGGAGCTGAAGACAGGCCAAAGGGTAGGGCTTTGTATTGAAAATGTTGGTTGCAGATGTGAAATCTGAGAAACTTCCTGTGGTTTGGGGCTATTGGTATGTGTAAGTAGGCATCTTTGATGTCTAATTTGATCAACTAATCCCCCTGATTGATTTGGGTTGAGATCGTTTTGAGGGTCTCCATTTTGAATCTTTTCGTTTTGAGGTAAGTATTTAGGAATTTCAGGTTTAGAATTGTACGGAATTCTCCTGTCTTTTTCCTTTTCAAGAAAATATGGGAGTATACGCCCTTTTTTTCTTTTCCCTTTGGGACTCTTTGTATAATATCTTTGTTCTGAAAGCGCTGAACAGAGTGCTGTTCTGGCTTCTATCTTTAAAGGGGCTGTTGAAGAAATGAATCTGTTCGATTTTGGGTATGTTTTGGATTGCAGTTTGTATCCCTGTTTTAGTGTGTCTAGGACCCATACGTCCGAGGTAGTTTGAGCCCACGTCTTCCTAAAGAGGAAGAGTCTACCTCCTACTTGAAGGTCGTGGGCTCACAGACCTTCATAGTGGCCTCTGTTTTGTTCTCCCTCCTCTTCCTCGAAAGGACTGTTGAGAGGGTTGGCTTCTCCAAGATTCCTGCTGTAATAGGGGTTTGCCTGGCCTATATTGTCTTGCTGTCTTGTAGTTGGGACCCTGGAAAGTGGAGGATGAAGAAAATGATGGAAAAAGGTTACTCCTGCCTGTTCTTGTTTGAGAAGGAAGGCTGTTCTTTTCTATCAGATCCTCAAGTTTTGAGCCGAAGAGGAGCTTCCCTTCAAAGGGGATTGAGGCCAGGCTTTGCTTTGACTGTATATCCGCTTTCTATTGTTTAAGCCAGGTAATTCTTCTGGCCACTACTGCTTCGCTCATTGTCTTGCTGACAATTTGTGAGTCCATGGAAGCTTCACAAATGTATTTGTTGGTGAGCTTAACGTCCCTGATCAGTTTCACTAGATCGTCTCGTGGGGTTCACCATTCTTGATTGCCTCCTCCAGATCGGCTAACCAGTATTTGTTTGCCCTGGCTAGACTAGTAATTGCCATGGGAGGTCTGAGGGCGGCGCCGGATAGAGAGAAAATTCTCTTAAAAATAGAATCTTGTCTTTTGTCCATGGGGTCACATAATGCTGATGTGTCCTCTGTGGCTAGAAAAGTCTTTAATGATGGGCGTATCTACTTTTGGGGCTTCATCCTAGGTGATGGTCTGGCTGAATGGGTATGTCTTATTGAAATTCAGGGAGGCTGGGAGGGTTTTGAAATTCTTTCTGTATTACTTCCAAAAACCGGATATGGAAAGTGGACGTGTCTTGGGGTTTTTTGACAAACATTAAATCCGACGGCCCTGGTTGTTCCGGTTCTGATATTTGCAGAGTATCTCTCATCGTTTTGATCAGACTGGATAGCCCTTCCTGTGTTAAGGCTGTTTCAGGCTGTGTTTCTTCCTGTTGATTATCGCTTTCAACCATTTCTCCTGGTTCCAATGTTGTTTCCCTTTGCAAGGGGACCTTATCTTGTATCATTGATGATACCTGTCCCATGATGTTTTCTGAAAATTTTGCCAGAGATGAATCCATCATGGATTTTACTGAGTTCAATAGTTGGTCTTGTGATGTGGCTATATTGAATCTGAATGTTGTGCAGTCCTCACACCGTTTTTGCCCATGTGCTGCAGGGTTGCAGCACAGGACACATTCTTGTCTTGACTTTTTGTGATGATAAGTATGTTCATCTCTTCTGTGTCTGGAGGGGGAGCTGAGGTTGAAAGAAAAGAGAGAGAGAGAGAAAGCTGTTTAGTTGCATTAAAAGAAAATTATAAGTGTTTTCTTGTCCTTTGCTTTGTTTGTGAGCTCACCCCCTTGATCCTGAACCCCTGGCTTCCCTGGAACTCATTTGGTATGGCACTGGTAAATGAGGGGAGAAAAACACTTTGTTTAGTTGTTTGTTACCTTTTTTTGTAGAGTTCAGCTGCAGAGGAGCTTTGCTCCAGATTACTCATATAGCAAGGCAGAGGCTGTCTTGTCTGTGTGGCAGCGTTTCCATTTCTGAGTCAGGAGCGGTAGGAAACTGGAAAACAGGCACTTGCCCTGTTAGGACGCCAAAATTTTCGTGCGATTTCCGGGTCGCACTTGTGACGTCACGCGCGCATCATCGCGGCTGCACGCAAGAGTCTCGAGGACGCGTCTTGTGCAGCCTAAGTGCTGGGAGCCTGGTGGAGTCCGATCAAAGGGGGGAGAGAGCTGTTCTGCTGTGCACTCGCGAAGACAGGAATGAAAAAGGCAAGGGGCAGGGCTACCAATCCTACCTTTATAAGTTTATGGGAGGGATTCCTGTCACTCAGCTATCAGGTGTGATTAACCCAAGTGTAACCACTGCCGTGTAGGACCAGGGAAAGAGGAAAAAATTTGAATTTTTTTTTTCTCCTAATAGTTTAATGATCTGTGATTATAAAAATCTCTGTTGTCACTTCCCCTTCTACTAAATAGACTGTGTATATAAACAGAGTTTTTGCATTTTATTTCCATTGTTTATTTTACATAGTTTTAAAGATATTTACATTTTTGTGTGTGATATGGAAGCAGCATCACCAGGTCCCCTGCACTTCCTGCTTCCTGCTCTGAAACCTGTCAGTCAATCTGTCCTGTGTCTCCTCCTCCCCTTTGCAGCCCCCCTGGTCCCTCCCACTCATGGACCCCATGGTCCCTCCAGTTGCAGGCCCCCCTTGGCCCATTCCCTTAAAGCCCCATGTGGTCCCGCCCACCCGTGGGTGCCCTGGCCCTGCCCACTCGCAGGTGTCTAAGCCCCGCCCACTCGTGGGTGCCTAAGCCCCACCCACTCACAGCTGCTGTGGGCAACTCTGACATCTCAGAACTCTGCCTGAAAAGGCTGTTTTCACATAGTGAGAGAGAAGGGCTGTAGATTCCCTTACCTTCTCTGCAGCTGCAGGTCCTTCACACAGCAGAGAGGAGGAGGGACTTCCTGTCTCCCTCACACACTGAGGGAGTCTGAGGCTGTGCTCGCCGGCGGCACTGTGCAGGAGAAGCCTTAGGAATTACACATGTCAGCCTCCCACCCATTAACTTTCTGGTCAGTCATTTCTTTATATCTTGGGCTGTGGAGCACGTAGAGAGGTGGTTGATGGCTCGTTTTAAAAGGTAGGAAACTAGCCTTTCATTTAAATTCAACTTGTTTGGAGACCACAGTTCCCCTTTAACTCTGATAGTGCCCCCTGATTTTTAAAGCTACTGAAGTAAGTGCTGGTACAGTTCTGTTGATCTTTTTTTGTTCTAACAGTTACATAGTTGATCCTCACACTTTGAATTTGTACCAGACAAGCATATTTGTAATGCTCTGCCTGATCTTGGGTCTCCTTCAATCCAGATACCCCAATCTCCACTGCTCGCTTAACCTTTAGACAAGCCCCCGTTTGTTTCAAGGCAATCAGCGCCTGAATGAGCACAGTTGCCCCCAGGATTTCAAATTGCAAGGTATCTGGACTAAGAGTTAGACAAAGCACCAGAACCAAACAGTCAGTGGTAGCAGATATTAATGGCAGGAAGCAAGAACCAAGGGGTTCAGAGAAAACAGGTCAGACAGATGTAAGGTCATACAAAATCAGAAAGGCACAGTACCAGAGTATTAGGCAGGTCAGAATCAGGCAGAGGTCAGTTCAGGCTGCAAAGGACCGTAGTAAAATAACTGGTAGGAAGGTCAGGAACAGTAAAAATACACATGACTTAGCAGAGAGGGAGCCAGAAAGATTAAAACCAGAGATGGCCAATAGCAATGCAAAAACAAAGGAAGGAAAAGGTGATTGGTAAATCAGAGCATCTTACCCCAGACATGCTGCAATAAGCAGCATCAGCTGGGAGAGGGGAAAGAGGAGGAGCCTGCATGTCCTCAAGAAGCCAGCAGTGAAAGTAAGACAGCACACATTCCCCACCCACGAGACACGAGCACACCTAGAAGAACCTGGGGATCCATTGGATGCACTGTGGTAGCACTGTATCTGGAAGAAAGAGCTGACAACTTTGTTGTATAGTGAATAAGATGCATTGTAAATCTCAAATAAATAGGATTGGTTTCTGAAAATGTTTAGAAGCACAATTAGCTCTCAGGTGCCTTGTTCACCAATATATCATATCCGAGGACACGTGGACATCCTTTAAGACTGGAAGAAAAGAAGGTTCATCTTCAGGTTAGGAAAGGTTTCTTTACAGTGAGAACGGTGAAACTGTGGAACTGTCTTCCAGCAGATGTGGTAATGGCAAGTTCATTGAATAGCTTTAAAAATGGCCTGGATACGTTTCTACAGTTCTGGTTGGTACAGGGATACTATATAATATTAAGAATAACATGGTTACTAATACATATTACTGTAGTTCAGGTGGTACGGGGAGAACCTATAAATATTGAGAATTACTGGTATTAATACATATACTGTTGTTCAGGTTGGTACGGGGATACTATATAATATTGAGAATTACTTCTATTAATACATATACTGCAGTTCTGGTTGGTACAGGGATACTATATAATATTGAGAATTACTGGTATTACATATACTGTAATTCTGGTTGATACAGAGATACTATATAATATTGAGAATTACTGGTATTAATACATATACTGTAGTTCTGGTTGGTACAGGGATACTATATAATGAGAATTACTGGTATTAATACATATACTGTAGTTCTGGTTGGTACAGGAATACTATTTAATGAAAATTACTAGTATTAATACATATACTGTAGTTCTGGTTGATACAGGGATACTATATAATATTGAGAATTACTGGTATTAATACATATACTGTAGTTCTGGTTGATACAGAGATACTATATAATAATGAGAATTACTAGTATTAATACATATACTGTAGTTCTGGTTGGTACAGGGATACTATATAATATTGAGATTTACTGGTATTAATACATATACTGTAGTTCTGGTTGGTACAGGAATACTATATAATAGGATATTATATAATATATTAGATAATAACAATATCTAAATGTACTTGTTAGTCCTATGCTGGTCAATTTGCCACGTTTAAAGATTAGCAGCTGGGTCTCATCTAAAATGCAAATGAAATCATGCTGGGCTACAGCCAATACCAAATTATTTATTAATACCAGAGATCCAAGTATTAGCTAGAAATGCAAATTCTCCCTATAGTTCGAATAGGGTTAATCCATTTGTACTGGGGTGTAACTTGTTTTCTTATTTCACATTACTACATATGTTCAACCACTGTATAGCAGAAAGACTCTGAGGAAGATTTTTTTATAATCCACAAGCGGCCAGCTGCTGTCGATATAATATCACACTCGCGGCCCTCGGCCGGGTCTTACTCCCTGCATGAATTTAACGCTAGCTATTTGTTGGCTTAAAAGTCCCGTGGAAAGAGCCAGAAGAGTGAAATGAAATCATTAGTGCTGACTGCCTGGATGAAACCCCTTGCAGCTGCTCTTATTCCCTTCTTAAAGTCCCACTAACCCTTCATAAATGGAAATATCTCCCCCTGTATCCTCCAATATATCGCTGCTCCATTCAGCTGATCGTTTCACTACATACAAATGAATCAACCCCCAATGCTGTATACATTTCATGTCCCCAAACCTTTCCACTAAGCTCCTGCTTTATATTTCTCTAGCTTGGAGCGTGGGACTAATATTCCCGTATTTAATGTAATATCACTCCTGCAACGTGAATTTATGGTTTGGCAGTTTTATATTCAGAGCATCAATAACCTTATTTTATCTTGTTTCATTTAAGTAAAAATGCGGCATCAATAAAAGATGCTCTGTGCTCATGGACCGCATTTGTCTGTCAGCGTTAAACTGGCGTGGTGTGTGATGGGTAAACTGCGTCCTGGACCTGCTGGAAAGGATGGAACGGAGAAAATCTTGGTTCATTGTTATCCGTTTCTCATTTCCATTCAGCTCCATTATAGTAGAGATTTCCCTGCTATCAAAACCCATCAGCTTTGTAGACCCAACTAAGATAATCCTCAGTGTTGGAGGGAGGGAGAGAGGGAGAGGTGTAAGATGCCAGAGCGCAGCTGGAAATGTTTCTGTTTGGGAAAAGGGAACCACAGAGATTCCACCTGGGACTTCTGGCATTAGAAACTGAGCGCAGAACAAACAGATGTAATCCCACAACCAACACACTGGCTTCCTCATTTTTTTTGCTTATAGGAACATCCACTGCACTGCATTTCCTCATCCCTATAAACATTACATGACTTTTCTACGTTATTGGAGAAATCTCACCACTTAGATTGTAAGCTTTGCAGTACAGGTATTCAATCATTGTCATAGCAATGCACATCATTTAAAGCAGCATGTACAGACCTCGTTTGTGCGTATCTACCTCTCAGTGGTCTAGTTTATTGACAGAACATACAGTGCTAGGTTGTCTTTGGGTAAATAGAAATTTAAAGGGTATGTACACTGGCAAATTTTTTTTTTTTTTATATTGCCCATTAGTAGAAAGTATAATTCATCCCAACTATCACTGTACCGTTTTTTTTGTTGATCTGCCCCTTATTTCTTTAGATATCCAATCTGAAACATCTTGCATTTCTGCAAGCAGTTTTGCTGTAGCTGGAATGGTTTGACAGTTGGTGTGCTGTATACTATATGCAGTATTGATAGTTGGTATGGGGGAAAATAGTCAGGTCAGTGGTCATTGAGCAAAAGTACTTTATTGAAGGAATGCAGCAAAGCACTCACCTCTAAGGTGCTAGTTACACATATTTATTTACAGATTAAGATGATGCAAAGTAATTTTTTCAGTAAACATACACTTTAAGGCCGTACACAGGTCAATTTTTTAAACTATTTGATGGATACAGTTAAAAATATTAAAGGGCAAGTCCAGCCCGAAAATGAAAACTTACATTCAGGTAAATCACCCCTCAAAACCCCAAACAGTATGTAAGGCTTCAGTCCTTACCTGTGGCCGCATTCCTGCGCGGGCACTCCATGCACGCGCATCCGTAGTGACGCGTGGGGGGCGTGGAGTCTGGCGTCCGGATCAGGCTTCTGCAGCCTCTCTTCCCAAGCGTGCGCACGGGCGCGCTCCGATGCATGATGATGACGTGGGGGGGGGTCCTTCATAAGCCTCCCCACGTGGTGACTTCTTGCTGCCAGTTCAGAGTAGTTTTGTTCTGTTCTTCAGCTCCTTCTTTGTCTGCACAGTTTGTTCCTGATTCTTGGCCTCGGGGTCAGTGCATATCGCTCCAGCCAGCACCTGTTTCCAGTTCAGCCTCTGGGATCCATATCATTCCAGCCAGCACCTGTTTCCAGTTCAGCCTCTGGGATCCATATCATTCCAGCCAGCACCTGTTTCCAGTTCAGCCTCTGGGATCCATATCATTCCAGCCAGCACCTGTTTCCAGTTCAGCCTCTGGGATCCATATCATTCCAGCCAGCACTGTTTCCAGTTTCAGCCTCTGGGATCCATATCATTCCAGCCAGCACCTGTTTCCAGTTCAGCCTCTGGGATCCATATCATTCCAGCCAGCACCTGTTTCCAGTTAGCTTGGGATCCATATCATTCCAGCCAGCACCTGTTTCCAGTTCAGCCTCTGGGATCCAGCTCATTCCAGCCAGCACCTGTTTCCAGTTCAGCCTCTGGGATCCATATCACTCCAGCCAGCACCTGTTTCCAGTTCAGCCTCTGGGATCCATATCATTCCAGCCAGCACCTGTTTCCAGTTCAGCCTCTGGGATCCATATCATTCCAGCCAGCACCGTTTCCAGTTTAGCCCTGGGGATCCATTCATTCCAGCCAGCACTGTTTCCAGTTCAGCCTCTGGGATCCATATCATTCCAGCCAGCACCTGTTTCCAGTTCAGCTCTGGGATCCATATCATTCCAGCCAGCACCTGTTTCCAGTTCAGCCTCTGGATCCATATCATTCCAGCCAGCACCTGTTTCCAGTTCAGCCTCTGGATCCTATCATTCCGCCAGCACTGTTTCCAGTTTCAGCCTCTGGTGTCATAGTGTCACAACCCCCCGTTCCCAAAACGCCCCAAACCACCTATCCGTTACCGGAAAACACACCTCCAAGCAACGACCGGGCGACGGAACAGATCAGACCCGGTGGGTTTGTAACAAACTTATATTACACAATTATATTACTAAATCAATATACTCACTGCCACCACATCCCGATTAAAACAGCGGAATGACCTGTTACCTATATCTATGGGATATCCGCTCCCCTACTCTAACAACCTGTAGAAAATTGGTTATTCACCCCTATATTCTATACACAGTTTTATACAGTATCTCTATATCCTACACAATACTTCTCTATAGTAGCGTACTTCGAAGACACAGGTTTGTTTTGGATATACTCGAATAGGACAATAGCCTATAAATGATTTTATATCATTTATTAAAGTTGTTAAAAATAGAGCATAAAATATAAAGAAAATAAAATAAATCACGGAACATAAAGCAGTTACACAAGGGAGGGTAGAATTGGGTAAAGAAGAAATACTTAGAGATAATTGGCATCTGAATAGTCCATGAGAAGAGTCCAGAACTTGATAATCCAGTTATTGGGAAATAATAGTCCAAATGTAAGTCCGCATTAAGCCAATACGGTCTGTCCAGTTGGCTAGATGTTATTCCAGTGTTCTTGTAGATGTTATGACAGACCTCGTTGGGATGAGACCCAGTTCCATTTTTATCCTTCTTCTAGAAAATGGGAGGGGTCTGTTCCCTAGAGGGGCGGACTTGGTTCTGCCCCTGAGGTTGGTTCCAAGTTTTGGAGGGAATTTCAAATATCGAATTCCAACCCCGGCCATAATCCATGAACCATACATGTCACATTCAACATAATATCATGATGGTTTATAACTATTTTTCCCAACAAACAAGACCAAATACGACATATGTGGGGTATCCTAGGCCTAAGAACGATAATATCCAAGGTTGGCTCGGCTATGATATTGGTCAGTCTCTATAAATGTAGAATAAATTACTGGATAAACTGGGGTTATTTATGAAAACCTGAAATAATTCTACATCCGGAATTATTAAGGAATATGAATGACCTTTGATCTGCCAGTTGGTGTTTCTGTTCAATTCTCTACTAGCAGAATTCCCTTCTAGTTCTGGGGTCTCTTTGTCTGGGACTTTGTTTGTTTGTTATGGGAATTCACACCTTGCCCCATTGAAGTCAGACCTCCTGCTATGTCAGCTAATTTAACACCAAATGGCCCTGGCTGGGGGAAAACATGAATTAACTCTGCGAGTACCATAACAGTGAAACAATGTGGAAGCTACCATGCTGCTTGATCATGCCATTAGGGTGAAATAATTGAAAATTGGGGTGCAATTTCAGATTCGTCTATGGCGTTTTACATTGAATATCTGTTCGTCACACCTCCCCTCATAGCTGTCGCATAGGGATTGGTTTTGCACAACCTAGACCGTTGCGACCAACTTCCCTTGGCGCCATGGTGGCTTTCTCCTTTTATGACATGTTACATCACATTGCTGGGAAACATATTTTCTTTTTTGTGGTTTTACCCTCCCTCCAGTCACAATGCTATAGGCACGAGCTGTGCTGGCGTTGGGATCCATTTTGTTACCCATGGCAGACTGGTCACCCTCTATAAACTGTATTAACAATGGATCATCTCCAACACAACCATCTTCCTGACCTGGTACCACAACTTCATTCTCATTACCTGCTGGATAAACCATGTCAGCACTGAGGGCTTTGTCATTAACATCACCCCCTGGTGTGCTTGGGTAAACAATGGGCTGGAAATAGTGGCTGCTACGTTCACTAAGCATCTGGACTCTATTTCCCAGAATGCCCTGTTGGCCAAATCCCAGGTTAACACTGTTTGTACCAACATTTTTACAATTTTTACACTTTTCACCACCCTCCTGCACAATACTTTCTGGTTCCTCTTGAGACAGAGACCAATACCTGGACTCTTCCAGTACAGTAAGATCTCTGTGTGTTACCTGGAAAACAATCCCTGTTTCCCTACACAATCCTTTATCAGATATAACAGGTTCTTTGGTTAGTTCTACCGGCCCAAAGCTGCCCTTGTCTCCTTCAGGCTGGACAACAACATCCACCCCCTCTACAATCACTGACTTGGGCTTAACTGGTTCTGGCACTGTCGGACTCCTGCTCTGGTCTCCCAGCCCTCCTTCCCAGTTACTCTGCACTAAGTCACTAGATCGAACCAGGGAGATCTCTGGGAAAATGCTATCCTCCTCACCTCCCTCTCTAGTCATACACTCGGGCCTTACTGGTTCTGGCACTGTTAGACTCCTACTCTGGTCTCCCAGCCCTCCTTCCCAGTCACTCTGCCCTATGTAACCTGACTGAACCAGGGTGATATCCAGGGGAAACCTAACATTCCCTACTGCTCTCTCTGAAGGTCCCAACTCATTCAGTGTGCTGTCAGTCTGCAGTGTTATCTCAGAGTCTGCATCACAAGTTCCAGCCAACTGTCCTGTGGGTAGTTGGTGAAGCTTGGCAGGGGTTGAGTCAACTGGATCGGAACATGGAATGAACTTGCAAATAACATCTCCCTGCTCTGATTCCAATGACCGTCCCCTAGCAGTCCTTCCAACACTGTGAGTGACCGTTAACACAGGTAACACATTTTTGACAGATTCCCCATTGTCATTGA
The DNA here is from genome assembly GCA_019447015.1 of Hymenochirus boettgeri. Classification (NCBI taxonomy): domain Eukaryota; kingdom Metazoa; phylum Chordata; class Amphibia; order Anura; family Pipidae; genus Hymenochirus; species Hymenochirus boettgeri. Next base: position 40,186,329 of record CM033476.1, read on the forward strand.
TAACATTCACATTTTTAACATGTAACTTACATATATTGGACACTTTATCACCTTCCACACATAACATGGAGGCTGCCCCCTCTGTTAGTGACTCAGAAGCCTTTCTCCTGGGTGACTCCAGACTGGGGTTACTGTGTAGTGCGTCAATCCATGCGCCACTACCAGTTTCAGCCAGTTGCCCTGTGACACGGGGGGTCAACTGCTGACAATCTACATGTCTGAGGTCAGGGCTGAAATGGATATCTTGGACTTCCTCTTCCAACACTGAACCCCAGACCTTAGCAGTACTACCAGTAACTGCTACTTCTGGTACAACATTATCACAAGTACAATCATTGGCATCCTTAACATTACTTATACATGCATTCCTATCCACAGATACAGGCTTAATGTTAGATACACAATAATTATCACATTGCACATTTACCCCAGGTACCTGTGAACTAGGTCCTGTCAAACCCCTTCCCTGCTCCAGCTGTTCTAACGCACGGTAGCACAATACCTTTGTGTGAGTTGAACCTTTAGCTTCGGACTCCGGGACACTTTCGGCGGTTTGATACTCGGCAACTAATGTGCCTAAATCTGTCCCCAACAACACTGGGACAGGGATATCATCCGAGATACCCACTACTTTCTCCTGCTTCCCAACCCCCCAGTCGATTTCCACTCGGGCCTGGGCGATGTTTGGAAGGGTGCCCCCTATTCCCGTGAGGGTCAGGGGCTTATCCGGGAGGATGTTCTCTTTTGCAACAAGGTTAGAGTGAACCAAAGTGATGTCTGCTCCTGTATCCCTGAAGCCAGTAACAATCCGGTCGTTCACTGTAACCCACTGGTGATTTGGAGTGCGGCGTTGGATCTCCTTCCCGCTGGCAAATAACACAGTAGATGTTCTGGGTGCAGATGGGGGTCTAGCCTGTGGCTGGCTAGTTGCTGGTGGTGCCCTCTTTAGTGCTGGACAGGAATATTTGAAGTGTCCTGGCTGGTGACAATAGTGACACGTGCGATCCTCAGATGTCTCCGGTCTCTGGGGTGGACGGCTCACAGGGGCTGGAGGAGTAAATGGTTTACCTCCCTTCCATCCCTGGGACGACGTTCTGCGCGGGTCAGGCACACGGGTTGCAATGAAGTTATCCGCCAGTTCAGCGGCAGCGGTTGTTGACTTGGGTTCCCGCTCTAGCACAAACTGACGAACATCCGCTGGGCAAACCTGTAAAAACTGATCTTTTACCATAAGATCCTCCAGGGCTCCATAAGAATTGTTGGTGAGGTTCTGAGTCCATTGTCGGAATGTGGTGAATAAATTGCTAGCCACATCCGAAAAAGAGTCTGTGGGTCCCTTTTGTACAGACCGGAACCTTTTACGGTAAACCTCGGGGGTCAACTGGTACTTGGCTATGATAGCCGCCTTGATAGCTCCATAATCATTATCACTTTCCTCCGGTAACTCTGTAAACGCATCCAGCGCTTTGTAGCGCAGGTGTGGAGTCAGATGTCTGGCCCAATCCTCCTGAGGCAGACGATACTGACGGCAGGCTCTCTCAAAAGAGCGTAAGAACAAATCAATGTCTGTATCCTTCTCCATTGCTGCAAATTTAAACTTGTGACTCACTGGTAAACTTGTTCCTCCTGCTCCAGGAGAACTTGGTGATGAACTGTGGGCGGACTGGCGCAGTTTAGCCATTTCCAGTTCATATTGTCGTGCAGCTTGCCGCTCTGCACGCTCAGCCCGTCGCTCCTCCATCTCAGCTTGCCGCTCTGCACTCTCACGCTCAGCCCGTCGCTCCTCCATTTCGGCTTGCTGCTGACGCTGGCGTTCCAGAAATTGCAGGTACTCCATTGGGTTAGTGTCGCTTAACTTTTGCAACACTGCCTGGAGCTGAGGAGACTCTGTAGCTGCAGACACACACATGGGTAATGGTGATACAGTCCTTGATGGTATTCCAGGCTGGACAATATCATTTGAATCCAGGTCATAGTGAGTGATTCCTGCTGTAGGCTCATCCAGCATTTCCTGTGCTTGGAAATCTGCCTCCATTAATTCACGAATCAGCTCCTCCCTCCTTTTCCGATAGGAATCAATGTGTCTGCTTTGGCAAACAACGATTAAGTCATCCAGACTCATGTTTCTATAATTCACGGGTTCAGACATTTTGCCAAGTAGAAAAAGTAGAGAAAAAGATTTTGGGGAAGGGCACTGTGTGTTTACCAGTTCAGTATATATCCTAATGCACCGGCTATTAACCACAGAACTTGGGTTCTGCTCTACAGAGTTACTTAGTTAACACTGTATTATTAGAGATTCTGAGTATAAACACCAAATATCCCAAACGCTGCCAACCAATTGTCACAAACCCCCCGGTCCCAAAACGCCCCAACCACCTATCCGTTACCGGAAAACACACTCCAAGCAACCGACAGGCGGACGGAACAGATCAGACCCGGTGGGTTTGGTGAACAAACTATATATTACACAATTAATATTACTAAATATCAATATACTCACTGCCACCACATCCCGATTAAACAGCGGAATGACCTGTTACCTATATGGGGATATCCGCTCCCCTACTTCTAACAACCTGTAAGGAAATTGGTTATTCACACCTAATATTCTATACACAGTTATACAGTATCTCTATATACCTACACAATACTTCTCTATAGTAGCGTACTTCGAAGACACAGGTTTGTTTTGGGATATACTCAGAATAGGACAATAGCCTATAAATGATTTTATATCATTTATTAAAAGTTGTTAAAAATAGTGCATAAAAATATAAAGAAAAATAAAATAAATCACTGAACATAAAGCAGTAACACAAGTGAGGATAGGATTGGGTAAAAGAAGAAATACTTAGAGATAATTGGCATCTGAATAGTCCATGAGAAGAGTCCAGAACTTGATAATCCAGTTATTGGGAAAATAATAGTCCAAATGATAAGTCCTGCATTAAGCCAATACGGTCTGTCCAGTTGGCTAGATGTTATTCCAGATGTTCTTGTAGATGTTATGACAGACTCGTTGGGATGAGACCCAGTTCCATTTTTATCCTTTCTTCAGAAAATGGGAGTGGTCTGTTCCCTAGAGGGGCGGACTTGGTTCTGCCCCTGAAGGTTGGTTCCAAGTTTTGGAGGGAATTTCAAATATCGAATTCCAACCCCCGGCCATAATCCATGAACCATACATGTCACATTCAACATAATATCATGATGGTTTATAACTAATTTTTCCCAACAGAACAAGACCAAATACGACATATGTGGGGTATCCTAGGCCTAAGAACGATAATATCCAAGGTTGGCTCGGGCTATGATATTGTGTCAGGTCTCTATAAATGTAGAATAAATTACTGGATAAACTGGGGTTATTTATGAAAACCTGAAATAATTCTACATCCGGAATTATTAAGGAATATGAATGACCTTTGATCTGCCAGTTGGTTTCTGTTCAATTCTCTACTAGCAGATTCCCTTCTAGTTCTGGGGTCTCTTTGTCTGGGACTTTGTTTGTTTGTTATGGGGAATTCACACCTTGCCCCATTGAAGTCAGACCTCCTGCTATGTCAGCTAATTTAACACCAAATGGCCCTGGCTTTGGGGAAAACATGAATTAACTCTGCGAGTACCAGAACAGTGAAACAATGTGGAAGCTACCATGCTGCTTGATCATGCCATTAGGGTGAAATAATTGAAAATTGGGGGTGCAATTTCAGATATCGTCTATGGCGTTTTACATTGAATATCTGTTCGTCACACATATCATTCCAGCCAGCACCTGTTTCCAGTTCAGCCTCTGGGATCCTTACTACTCAGTTGGTGTTAACCTCCAGTGCTCCTGCCTGCACTTCTACCTGTTCTCTTTTACCAACTGCCTCTCTACACTGCGGGTTTGCTTCTGTGGACCTTGATCTGGAACCGCAACCTGGTGTCTTGCCGCACAACATCCTCACCATCAGAGGCTCTGGAGAAGACCGACAGACACTTAGACTCTGCGTCCAGTGAGAGGTTTGCAGGGGCTCTCCCTGAAGATTCGTAACACGGTAATAGTTTGAAACCTGAAATATATGTCTTACCTGAAATCCTGCACAATATCCTGTTGCCCCTGTTTCTGCTTCCTGGTTCTTTCAGTAACTGTCAGTTATGGATTTGACAGTTGACATCACAGCCAGTGACTGAATGTTAATCCCCTGTCTGCCTCTTCTGAGCATGCCCAGGTTCACTACAGACTCAGTACAGGTTTCTAAATTGCTCTGTTTCCATAAGGCATCCAGAAGCATAGCAGGCATACAGTAATGAATTCATAGGACAAAGTATGATATATCAACATATTTTAAGAGGCCATTCTTTCTAAAAGATGTTCTTATGAGGGTGGAGTTGTCCTTTAACCCATATGTACCTTCTGTTCGATAAATAGAACAGCGCTGTCAGGCAGGTGATCAGAAGTTTCCAGAGATTCCATCTGCGGCTGTACAATCCTAAGCAGATTTCAAGTTGTAACCTGTTCAAGATTAAAAGGGAAGTTCAGTGCAAATACATATGTTTTATAGGGGGGGGAAGCAGCATTTTCCCGCTTCAATTACCTTTACCTGCCCATTAAGCATTGTGTCTGTTTATAAATAAATACTTTCAGTTGCTGAGTAGAGATCTGAGCATGTTTTCACCCAACAGCCAATCAGGAAAAACTACTGTTAGCAATATTCCAAGGTAGTGTGCTGGGATGAAGAAGAGCCAGAACCAGAGATGGCAGCTCACTAGTCACTAATGTCGACAGCAGAGAATAGCAAAGGAGATGAAACCAACTGATTTTTCAAAATGGAAGAGAATATGTAGAATAATCAGTTATGTAAAATATAGATCAGGGATGTCAAACTCAATCACATAAGGGGACAAAATTAAAAAGACCGGCTAAGTGGTGGGCAGGTGCAGGATTGGGACTCTGTCACGCTTGTGTCTAGTGCTGGGTCTTGGCAGGGAAAAGGGAGAGAACTGTTTTGGACTAATACCTCTGCCTATGGCAGGATCATGTGCTAATGTGAAATGCCCACCTTACTCTTGTGGCGAGGTAATGGAATGGCCAACTCCAATGGAAGACCCTTTGTTATACCTCCAAGTAATTCTTGGATGCTGTAAAGTCACCTGGGGCCACAAACAATGTCCAGAAGGGCTGGATTCGGCCTGCGGGCCTTGAGTTTGAAATGTGTGATTTAGATAATAGTCATGTTATAGTAAGTATACTATAGTGAGGAAGCAGTCGGGAACTGCCAGATGAGTCAGCAAGGGAGCGAGCTTGCAAATACATTTTCTAATCTTTTTTCCAAGACATAGCTCCTTCTCCTCCCATTCTTCAATTAATGAGAAAAAGGATAGGCTCACTTTGAGTGAACCTATCCTTTTTCTTTGGTGAGCCTATTAGATTTTATATTTCTTGGTAGGCCCCAGTCTAACATTGGCAATGATTGGACAGTCAAGATCCTATCACAGCTGCATTTCTAAAACCAAAACGAACCGGGCTATCAATGGACGTCTACAGAAGAGAATATTGTTATTAAGGGCACCGATTAGATTTAAGTAGATAGCGGAATAATAAATAAATTGCCTCTGTGCTTTGTTGTTTTCAATTTGTTTTTTTACAAGGTGAAAAGTAACTTCAAAAATAATTGCAGATGACAGTTATGTAAACTAATAGGCAAATGCAAAGTGGTGTTATCAATGCAAAGATATTTTTAAAAATGTGCAAGTAAATGTCAGGTGACAGTGTTCCATAAATTCATACGAACTGTTTACCGATTAAAGACTGTTTATGTGCTGGAACATAAGATGGGTAATAATTAGCTGACTGATATTATTGTTGTAATGATATTTATATATATAACATATTAAAAGGCATGTCTAGCCATAAAAGGAAAACGTTCCTATAGGTTTAAATCCACCCAGTGTTGTTTTATCTAGCTTCCTCTGAAGATACTTACAAGACCTGGTCCCTCGCCGCCATCCACCTTTACTGTATAGGCTTCATTTTGAATTTGGATGACCTAAAAATTGGGAATGGGGAAACATTTAGGGGGAAGGGCCTGATTTGCGATTTGTTGCTGGTATCCCACTACTCTCAGATCTTCCTGGAGTCCTGAATAGTCCCCTATAGGGAGTCTACTGTGGCCGAGGGAAATTTTCCCTCTTTTCCGAACAAGCGTTTGGCCGACCCGATCATTTGGCGGCTCCACGCTCGTTCTGAAAAGTAAGGTACACAGTTACACAGTAATGATAAAGCCCCGATACCAAATGCACAAAAAGTCCATATGCACACTGCCAATCTGGGTGCAGACATCTGGTGTCCCTACTTCCAAGGGACTGGGTAAATCGGCAAAATATAATGTGGTGAAAAATACCTTTCACCTTGGAGTGCGACTCTGCATTATATTCTGCTGAAAGCCCCGATACCGTTGGATCTGACGTTATCTGTACTGTACCCAGCTTAAGTGTTCCCCGTTTCAGTTTGGTTCATGGTAGGGGCACCCCTGGCTGTGACTAGGGATGAGTCCAGTTAAGTTTCCTTGTTTTTTCGATTTGGAACTGACATTTTTTAAAATCTGCGGATCTGACAATATTTTAGAAAATAGGAATTTATAAATAAAATAGAATAGGAAACGTCCCCTTTATTTCTGGATTTGATGCTAAATGATCAGTTTTCCCTGTTGTGTAAACTTACAGTTCAATTCAAAATGAACCAAACCATTAGCCCTGTAAGAGAGGGGGGATGCTATTCTGAGCTGTAAACATCAACCAGTTTCCATTGAACTGGACCACATTTCTTTCTTCATTTCTATTTGTACCAGACGAACTATGGGGGAGGTTTTTATACTGAAATCCATCTGTACAATGGAAAAATTAATTTAATTGGAGTTTTTTGAAAATGTGTTTTATTTATTTCAATGCCCTGTTTATGTTATATTGTATATTTCAAATTGGATTTAGCTATGGATTTCCATTTCAAGAGACTATTGATGTTTGTACGTCCATTCCAGCTATTTCTTACTATTAAAATGTTACCAGGTTAACCCTGTCCTGTCATCAATCTGGGAAAGCTGCTTTCAGAAATTCAAGAGAATTGAGAACTTAAATAGTTAATAGTTTTTTGAATATTGTTTTGCATCAAGTTGGTTTAATGCAGGGGTGCCCAACCTACCTGGGGCTGAGGGCTGCACTGGTGACACTTTAGGCAGTGACCAGGATTTTTCCATGATTCTGCCACCAGACTGCCTGGTTTCCTCCCTGGACCCCACCCACCCTAACAGTCCTATGGGCCACAATTTTTGTCTGGATCAGGCCGCGTGTTGGACCTCTAAGATTCAAAGGGTAAGATCAGAGAGCAAATTTCCAAGGGGTCTGAAAAACTGCAGTCTCCGTTAACCCCCTTAGAATTCTCCATCCCCTAATAACCCCATAAACTGCTAGGTCTTCACCACTGGGTTTTCTTTCATTTTCTCTAACGAATCTGTCTTGTACTGTCTGACTGGCCACTCCTCCTTCTACACTCAAGAAGTCAATGAATGGACACTCTGCAGGGACCACATTTTCTCCTTGCTCTGTCCCAGATAGAACAGGGCCAGACAGGCAGTATGAAACGGACTTTGTGTGTGGGAACTAAGGCCAAGCCAATGGCCACGACCTAGCTTTTTTGGCCCTCACCCCGGGAAATATTATGGAACCGGAAGTTGCAATTTAATGTGACTAGTAGACTTGTACTGAGCCTGGGCATGCTCAGAAGAGGCAGCTAGAGGATTAGCATTCATTCATTGGCTGTGATGTCAACTGTCAAATCCATAACTGACAGTTACTAACTGGAAGAACCAGGAAGCAGAAACAGGGGAAACAGGACATTGTGCAGTAGAGATGTTCGAAACTGTGTTTCGTTCCGTTTTTGAATTTTAACTTTCGAAAATAGTCTACTTTCGATTTTTGCCGTGAAATTCAGGAGTTCCGAAAGTTTCGTCTGGACTTCGAAACCTTCATATTCGATTCGAAACTGGGTTCTATTCAAACCCACATTACATCTCTATTGTGCAGGATTTCAGGTTAGATTTAACAAATTTTAGATTTCAAACTACTATACAGTTTAGGTTTTTGGGGGGTGATTTACCTGTATAAAGTCGTATTTTTTTTCACTGCTTAGTCTTGATTACAGGAGCACAGGCAGATCACCCAGTAGTTATAGCAAGGAGAAAGAGAGAGGGAATAAGAACTCACTGAGTATGTGAACCATGAATCTGTGACGTAAAGAGGAAGTTCAGTGCAAATACATGTACTTTTCAAAATAAAAGAGCAGTATTTTTTCATCCCAATGACCTTAATCTGCCCATTCAGCATTTTGTCTGTGTATGAATAAATGCAACCGAAATACTGACTTCCTGTTTGCAGGACCCCTAGTAGAGACCGTTATAGTCTTGCCCTTGACCCAGCACCTGGGTTGATTCAGTTGCTCAGTAGAGATCTGAGCATGTTTGACCCATCCAACAGCCAGTAGAAATTACTGTTAGGAACATTCCAAGGATGTGATGCATCCTGGGAAGAAGGACAGTTAGAACCTGAAATGTCAGCTGACTAATGTCAACAGCAGGGAACAGCAAAGGGTATGAAATCAACTGATTTTTCAAAATGGGAGAGAATATGTAGAATAACTAAGAAGGCATTACACAAACTAACAATTTAACAAATATTGATCATTTAACATCACTTAGAGCTTTCCAAAGTGATTTATCCAGGATTTACATTTTCTCTCTGACCTTAGTAGACTTCCTAATGACAAAAGTTTTGTAATAAAGAATGAATTTTCAAAAGAATGAGTTAGTTTTATTTAAATAAAACAATTAAGGAAACTACAACCAATCCACAAACTTACATCTTCTACATATCCTCAAGGCCATTATTACCATTTCATTAATGTCATTGCTTTACAGCAAGGAGATATAAACCCCTTTAACGTTTCCTGTGATTGGGTTTTTCGCTGCAGGTTTCTCTCAGCTGCGCTCACTTTGTAAAATAGATTAAGATTCAATTTTGTCATTGGGCTCAGTACAGCTACAAAGCCTCCAACCAGGAATGCAAAAAGTAATCAATCGTGTTAATAATATAGAAAATATCCTGATACTGAACGAGGTATATGAACAATGGCGTAACTAGAAATCACTGGGCCCCTATCACAACTGGCCCCATAGCAAAACTATGATGGGGCCCCTATGCCTGGTTTTCCTGGAGGAGGCTGTATCTGTTATAGGTAAAATAAGGGCCCCCTGCAGATGGAGGGTCTGCTCCCTTGGTAGTTACGCCTCTAAATTAGAATATCCAAAGGGATGTAAGGTGCCCAGGCCTGATGTGAATTTATACATGGAAGATGTATGAAAGATGTTGGTGTTATATAAATCTTAAATTATAATAATAATACACTGACCTGTGTATGGGGAGATCATTCTTGTGGCCAAACGATTCCATAGGATTAGCCACACGCACAACAGATACCATCAGTTCTGACTGGATTCACCCTTTATTGGTACTGTGTGTACCCAGCTTAAAGGGCATGTTCACCCTTAAAACACTTGCTAGGCAGCTTGGGGCAGTGCATTACAGGCAACCAATGTGGCCTCTAAACCTTTTGGGCCAGTGGACAAGGGCCTGATAGGTCCATGGGGAGATCCGTCTCTGTAGCTTTGATAAAACAGCATCATAATAATGTGCCAATGATATGCACATTATCCAAAGTTGTTCTCCAGGACCAGAGCATTGCACACTATCATGCAATCAAAAGACTCACAAGTCATAAAAAAGCGCACACAGCTCTATGGAACCCCCAACATTTAACATATTATAATTCAATGTAACGGATTGTAATCTAATAAATAATAAAAACATATTCAGTTAATTTATGTTTAAAAACTAAATGGGAGTTTGAAAAAAACTTGCACTGATTTACAAAGCCATTTAATAGAAGAAATTCCAACCATCCATCAGCGCAAGCATAGTGGATACATTTTAGAGCTGACATTTAAAGATCCATTATTGTGAGTCACGATGGATCTATTTATGTGGATGTTATTGTGTTTTGTTCTATATTTGCAGATTATGTTCATGGTTTGAATATAATCCTTGATGATATTAAATAGACTAAGCTCAGTCGGAGGATGGGAAGATTTTTAAACTCAATGGAATTCATGAACCAACTTTCTTTACTGATGTTGCATTAAGAAGCTGAGATTTATGTAAGAGATTCTAGAGGCCAGAAGATGCATTTATTCCATTGTGGATTAAATATTCAGTCGGTCCAGAAAAGAAAGAAAGGAAAAAGAATCTGTCTGCTTGGTATCCTCCATACCTTATATATTAGATATCTGTTGTATTCAATTAGATCAACTGGACTTGAAATGTAGTTCTTGAAGACGTTTCGCTAGTCATCCGACTGGCTTTCTCAATTCAGAATGACTTGTACAAGAATCTGTGGCAATTATGTACCCTGGAAAATCCCAATTGCATATCACAGCCAGGTGTTAAGGGTGTGATTAGATAGTGGCTAGAGGTGTTATAGGAACGCCCAGAGTAAGGTGTTAAAACAGCATTGTACATGGCAGACAGTTGGTGTCGCCCCCCCCACCTCTATTTAGGCTTGGTTTCTTTCTTTATTTCACATAAATGGCTCCTTAACACCTCTCTTGAACCAGTCACGTTCCTTCGCCAGTATGTTAACATTACAACATTGTACTATTCTATTCTATACTGTACTATTCTATACTATACTGTACTATTCTATACTATACTGTACTATTCTATATTATAATGTACTATTCTATACTATAATGTACTATACTATACTATACTGTCATTCTATTCTATACTGTACATTCTATACTATACTGTACTATTCTATACTATCCTGTACTATTCTTACTGTACTATTCTATTCTGTACTATACTGTACTATTCTATTCTATACTGTATTTTCTATACTTATACTGTACTTTCTATACTTACTGTACTATTCTAATTATAATGTACTATTCTATACTTAAATTACTATACTATACTATACTGTACTATCTATACTATACTGTCTATCTATTCTATACTAACTTCTATTCTATATTATAATGTACTATTCTATACTATAATGTACTATACTATACTATACTGTACTATTCTATACTATACTGTACTATTCTATACTATAATGTACTATACTGTACTATTCTATACTATCATCTGTACTATACTATAATACTAATACTGTTACTAGTTTATTCTAATCCTATATGTCTATACTGTACTATTCTATACTATAATGTTCTATTCTATACTGTACTATTCTATTCTATACTATACTGTACTATTCTATTCTAATACTATACTATTCGATACTGTCACTATCTATACTATAATGTACTATACTATTCTATACTGTACTATTCTATACTGTACTATTCTATACTGTACTATTCTATACTGTACTGTACTATACTATTCTATACTGTACTATTCTATACTGTACTATTCTATACTGTACTATTCTATACTATAATGTACTATACTATTCTATACTGTACTATTCTATTCTATACTGTACTATTCTATACTATACTGTACTATTCTATACTGTACTATTCTATACTATACTGTACTATACTATTGTATACTATACTATACTATTGTATACTATACTATTGTATACTCTACCATTCTATACTATTCTATATTATTCTGCTCTATACTATACTATACTATACTAGGTATGTTGAATAATGTATGACCAGCATTAGGTGGAGTTTTCTGCATCCGTAATCTTTGGTCAGGTAGAACGGATTAGTGTAAAAGCAGAACAAACAGAGAAATTAATAAATGAAATTAGCGGGGCTGCACTGATTACAGTTAAACATCATTAATCCTGACTCAGCCTTGCCACCTGTGTTTTTAATAGGAATCCTCTGATCTTTCATTGAACTGTTATATGCAGTTCGGTTTGCCAGATGTATGAAAAATCAAATGCATAGAGATAATGCCAAGCCAGAGATAATTTAAATAAAATGCAATCAGTGCAGCCCCACTCATTTCATTTCTAAACGCCCTCCTTCTATCAGCAAATGATCTGCCCACCCTAACGGTACAATGGATCTGCTATAGAAGACGTGATGTGTTCCCATTACTCGATTCTATCTGTGAAACTGGACAGAGTATATAGTTACATAAGCTGAGAGCATTCTGAGGCTTCACACTCACTTTAGAGACCTCTGGCTCCCTCCTTTATTAGGAAAGGTGTATTGACAACGCTAAATTAACCCACAAGCCTTGTACGTGTCTAAGGATGAGCTGACTGAATACTAAGAATGAGGTCATGTTTGCAGCAATGCACCGAGCTTGGTTTTAACACACCTGCTGATTTGGGCTGGTGCACAGACTGAAGCAGCTGTGACTGATTAAATAAACTTTCTTCACGTACACCTGTGACAGTGTCAGTGTACAGGGTCTTTCAATTAGCACTTTAATTGCATCAATTAATCAGGCACCATGGGGCATCTATAAAAATGTAACTGCTAGCTGCACAAATAAAACATTATCATCTGTTAATCATCTTGGCATTTTCATTTCTGACCATGAAGTGGGTTACATAGATCGGGGAAGTTCAAAAATGAATGGAAGTGTGTTTTTATTGAAAATGGTACTGCAGGAATGATTGGTTGCTTTGAACCCTCCTTAAAATGCAACTTGTACAGACAAAAAGCCTAATTTTGTAACTTAAAAGGTATGTGTACTAAAAATAATTACTCATCTTAATCTATGATTGAATGCATGTAAGCAGCACTTTGAGATTTGTGTGTGTTGCTGTACATCTACTGCATACAATCTAGTATTTGTTTTCCCCTCCTTCTCTTAACCGACGCCCCCTTTATCAGACCTGACTATCTGTGAGTGAAAACATGCTCAGTGATCACTACAAGGCAGCACTAGAGGAGGAAATTACCCATGATGCAATTAAAAACTGCACACAGCATAAATGTTTATGGTAATAGGGCACTTGAATGACTGAATGTTGAAATATAAGATACTTTAGATTGGACATCTAATGATATCCAGAAAAAAAGCCTTGTGATCTTTCATGTACACCCTTTCAATCACAAGGCCTGGATGTCTCATTGTGTGCACCTTGTCCGTAGTTGCCGGTATTCTGTAAACAATGGGTGAGGGGACAATTAAGCTGCTCGCTTTCTGATTGCAGATTCCTGGAACAGAACACAGAGATTTGTGATTGTAAATTCCAGGAATGAAAAACAAAAAGGTATTTTTAATCCCTCTGTAGATCTCTCATTGTAGAAGCAAAGTAATGAGAGAAAGTGGATACACCGAACCATTAACCTAGACCTCTAAAAGAGTGAACCGAACCGGTTTTCTTCTTTAATTGAAGACTAAGTTGCAAACAGCATCAGCATGATTTATAACAAAGCCAATTTATTCTTTACATTTGCCTTTCAATCTGCTCATAGTACTTTGCTGACTATTTTCATTCTTTGGTTTCCTATAGAGTTTTCCCATCTCGGGGTTTATGATTAATAGCTACCGGACGATTTAAAAATAAAAGGTATTTGTGTTTTTACTCAGGAGGTTTATTCTCTGAATAGGTTACTAGAAGGCATGTATTTATAGCAAATCAGAAGGCTGTATGCACAACACAATGAGTGTTCCTCGGTCTTCGTCTAACGTTGGGACATCATTGGACCTCAATGGTGCTTTGTCAGCTTTTCAGAACATTCTGACCACAGTAAACCAAGTACTGACAAAGCCAAGGGAAACTACCACATGGGGGCAGCATCTTCTTACTTTCCCTAGGACAGATACCCACCCACCCCACCCCCGCCCACAGAAAACCACTGTAGCTAAATAACTGAGGTTGATGGTCCCATCACAATTTTGTCGGGGGCCCAGTGATTCTTAGTTATGCTGCTGGACAAAGCTGTAACTTATTCTGAAAAGTTTGACCAAGTCTTGCATAGTTGTGTCAAATATGAAGTCTAGCATATATAATAATGGGGAGACTCCAGAGATATTTTACAAAATATGGCCGATGGTGGCACATGCATGGAGAATTGTTTGACTTGACTGTGAGACAATGGTTTTTAGTTAACTTTCCCTATCGCATTGTAGATCTTTATCAACTATTGATCTTCATCAATAGTTCCTGCTCCTTTTATTTTGTAAACCTTCCAATATGCTCCGAAACTCAGGGACATTCAATGATATGGTAAAAACAACTTCATTGTAAAGCTCATTATTATTATTATTATTATTATTAATTTACTGTATATAGCGACAACAGTTGCATTAATATACATAAGAAAACATACATGTTACATAAAGGGTAGTGCAAGTAATACAAAGTTAAGAGCAAAAAACATAAGTGCTGGTCAGCAGCATTCAGTGTGGTAAGTTCCAGCATTACTGTAGTACAATAGGATGGAGGGCCCTGCCCGAGAGCTTACAGTCTAGAGGAGATTGGGATGAAACATAAGGTAAAGCAGATCAGTAGCTGTAACTAAGTTGTCAGTGGACTATAACTAGCGGGTCTGCAATGGGCCAGCAAGAGGGGTAGAAGTGTCCAGGTCCAGATTGTAACCTTGCCTGAAGAGGTGAGTTTTGAGGTTGCGTTTTGATGGCGAGTGACGTATAAAGCAAGGAAGAGAGTTCCAGGGCAGAGGGGCAGCACAAGAAAAGTCCTGTATATGGGTGTGGGAGGTGGTGATTAGAGCGGATGAGAGGAGAAGATAATTAGCAGAGAGGAGGGGGGCTGTATTGGAGAGAGCCTTGTATGATAAGGTTAGCAGCTTAAATTGGATCCTTTGGGTAATAGGAAGCCAGTGGAGAGATTGACAGAAAGGGGCAGCGTGTGAGAAGCGGGAAGAGAGGGGAATGAGCTTGGAAGCAGAGTTAAGGATTGATTGAAGGGGTTGCTTGGTAGACCGGTAGATAAGGGCATGAACTAGAATTTTGGTAGCTTTCTGTGAAAGGAAGGGACGATGTTTTTGAGCTGTAAATGACATGGTATTAATGTGGTGTTTACAGGAAAGTTTGGAGTCAAAGGTTACTCCCAGGCATCGTACATAAGGTGTTGGGAGATTGGTGTCTCATTAATGTGTATAGTAATGTTAGGTAGCCGGGTCGATTGAGAAGGTGGGAAAATGACAAGTTCGGTCTTATCTATGTTGAGTTTGAGGAAGCAGTTGGACATAAAAGCAGAGATGGCATTTAGGCAGTCCGGGACCCGGGAGTAACAAGGTCAGGGGCGGAGATGTTAATTTGGGTATCATCAGCATATAGGTGGTATTGGAATCCAAAGGAACTAATGAGCTGACCTAGCCCAAAGGTGTAAATGGAGAAGAGAAGAGGGCTGAGCCTTGTGGTACCCCCACAGGGAGGGGAAGAGTGGTGGAGTTGGAGCCAGAGTGGGAAATACTGAACGTCCTACCTGAGGGGTAGGAGGACAGCCAAGAGAGTGAAGAACCCTGGATGATAAGATGTAAGGCAGTAAAGGGTGATCCACTGTATCAAAGGCTGAAGACAGGTCAAGCAGAGTAAGTAGGGAATAGTGGCCTTTAGATTTAGCATTAAGCAGATCGTTAGCAACTTTGGTGAGAGCCGTTTCCATGGAGTGGTTGGGGCGGAAGCCAGACTGTAGGTGATCAAAGAGGGAGTTGTTAGAAAGGTGATTAACCAGTTCAGCGTAGACATGTCATTTAAGCAGTTTAGATGCAAACGGGAGAAGAAAGACAGGCCAGTAACTGGACAGAGCAGATGGATCCAGAGAAGGTTTCTTGAGAATAGGGGATACAATAGCATATTTGAATGAGGAGGGGAAAGTACCCATGGATAGGGCTAGGTTAAAAAGAGACGTTAGGGCTGGTGTAAAGGAAGCTGAGAGATGGGGAATGAGAAAAGAGGGAATGGGGTCAAGGGAGAAGGTGGTGAGACGGGCCTTGGAGAGAAGGCTTGAAAGTCTGTGTTCGGTAATGGTGGAAAAGTTGGTAAGAACCGAAATGGAGGTGGTGGAAGGGATGCCAGGTGAAAATGTAGATGGGAATGGAGGCTGTGGAGATGAGCAGAGGATGCAGAAAGACCATTTCTTAAATTAACGATTTTTTCTGTGAAATAAGAGGCAATTTCATCAGCAGATAAAGAGGGTGTAGAAGGAGGAGGCGGACAGAGCAGAGATATCCATATAGATATACTTGGTGTGTACCTAGGGGTTCTGATGTGTTTCACGGCCTTTTGTTTCTGAGGAAGCTGCAGGAACACCTACATTAGAAGGTTAAGGTATGAGACGCTGGTCCTGCTGAGAAGGTAGATAGAGATCAGCACGCCAGAGACGTGACATCACGGAGTTGCCGTTGTGCCAGTTTCTGTATCGCTCCTGCATGAACACGCTGATTCCTTTACGATTTTATCTTTTTATTTTGTGTCCAGCCTCTTTCCATTCCCTGCTCAGACTTTTTCCTTCAGCAAACAGCTGCTCAATATTGGAAACAAACCCTAATGAAACGATTCATCAAAAAGCCCCACCAAGCTGTGCACATAAAATATTTACCATAGAGGGACAATTCACATTGCAGATCTGTACGTTTAGCTGTTGATTCACTCCAAGTTCAGGTAGAAATGTTCAAGTGAATATTCTAGGATGAATTCAAAATAAAATGATAAGATCATAGGGGGAGATGTAGTAACTACATAGCAACCGTTATTACATTGTGTGAATGCCAGGTATCCCACCCCTCTCGCATCTCGCGGCAGTCTCCCTCATTCTGGGGTGGTCTCCCACACACCCACGAGACCACCCCAGACTCCTGCATTTGAGAGGAGACTTGAGTCTCCTCCCAAGTCACGCCCCCTTTCAGTGACCACACCCCTGGAATGCCCCAGGAACGCCCCTAACTCCTCCCTAACCAAGCCTCCCTCCACCCCTAGAATGGTGGCCCCGTGACATCATGCCACGGCCCCTTCTCCACCCTGCCCTGAAGCCTGAAAGGGCAGGGTGGGATGTCTGGAATGCGAGCACTTAATCTGGGTTTTTTTGGGGTAGCCTAGGTTTTGCACTTATTTTTCCCTTTAACACAGTATATTGCAATAAATAGGGGGAGATGCAATAAATTTCCCTATCACAATTGACCTGCACTTGTTCCTGTGATGTCGTAACCACTTTGCGACTATTATTGCATCATGTGAATGTGAGCGATAATTTTCAAAATGTGTACAAACCCCATGCTAACCCCATATTACATTGATTAGCATAGGTTTTGTAACAGGGAGATGCAATATCCCGTGCTAAAGGGAAAAATAATGCTAACTGATGTAATATTGGGTTAGCGAGAGTTTTGTACTCATTTTACATTGCCTGAGCCATTTCCAAAGATGTTTGGAAAGAGCGCAGTACAAACGATACAATAAATATAGTGATGATTATTTTGCACGTCATTTGCACCAAAATTAAAGCCTTTTCAAAATGTGGCTTTAAAGCCATGCAAAAGATCACAACTTTCCACTCACATTTACGTGATGCCGCAAAGTGGTTATTACATCGCTCAAACGAGTGCAGATCAGTTGCAATAGGGAAATTTATTGCAGCCCCTAAGGGGCTGATGCTAAAACAAGTGCAAATCTTTGCATGTGCCTTTAAAATTGTAGGAACCAATCAGGTTTTAGGTTTTTACTGAGTTTCTGCAGTTAGATAACATCTGATTGATTGCTGCAGATAACACAGACATAGCTGTGTGCCTTTAATTGCATAGGCCTCCTACATTTTCTAAGTAACCAAAATGAAAATACCATGGTAATTTAAGATTAAAGGGAATGTGCCCCCCTCAAATTGGTGGGGTTTTTCACCTTCCTCTGGATCAACAGTTAGGTAGGTAATGAGGTTATTGCTGAGTAGGTTGGACTGGATGGACATATGTCTTTATTCAACCTCAAGTACTATACTATGTCAACTGTAATATTCATGACTGACAGCCAGGCCAGTAGGCACGTGCCTAGGGGTGCCTGTGGTGGTAGAGTGGCAGCTTTCAATCTCCCACCACTTATCCACCCACTACATACCCCCCAAAAAAGATTAAATGGTGTGTTTTGGGGGTGTGGTCTGTGTTTAGGGGTGGAGCTAAGGGTGTCAGGCTTTTTGTGCCTACAGGCACCTGAGGTGTAAATCTGCCACTGCTGGCAGCTGCTAACTGGAAGAACCAAGAAGCAGAATGAGAGTTTACACAAGATCAAGCATTTCAGGTTAGTCTTACATCTCTTAGTTTTCTAACTATTTCAGGTTTGGGGGTGATTTATCACTATGCAATTTTTCATTGGAGGGGTGAACTTGCCCTTTTACTAAAAGTGATTGCTTTAAAACTACTTCATTAAACAGGTCTTGGGGTATATGAATTCTACCATTAACTGTGTGTCTTCCCTAAAGCAACCTTTTACATAGATGTGAAGTGCCAGGACTGGATAGGTGGCAGCAGAACTAGATGTCCTGATTATAGGCACATGTACCCTAAGTCCAGTCCTGATCATATGGATGATAAAAGAAGCAGATTTATTTTATTTCTTATGACTTATGGCAGCATTGCTTCATTAACCACTATAAATTCATTATCGATGTCTATGGCTGATAAAGATCTGGTATGTCTTGTAGAACTGTAGGAACGAGTATTAGATTGAATTCAGTCAGTACACCTGTGAAGTGAGCCTTGACTACTTGACGTTTTCACCAATAGTCACATTAGGTTTAGTTGTTAATGTTCGACCTCTGATAATGGGAAGTCAAGGAAGAGGAGACACAGAGGAGGTGGGATGATGAGCAATAGAAAATAAGTGAATAGAAAGAAAACCAGGAAGCAGATCAGAAGTCAAGGACATTGCAAAGTTGAAGGCTTGATAATTATACATTTTTTAGAAGGCTCATTCACTCTTGAGAGAACACTACAAATAACATTTGAACCATTTATAATGATAATCTGAAAACACAGAACTACTCTCTAAAGCAGCTTAACATAGACTACTCAGTGCAAGCGAGACTGCACCTTTTATTGCTCCCTACTGCTACTCAGTGGTAAGGATCTAGTCCAGACCTGGGCAGAGTAAGGGCTGGCCTGTTGGCTGCCCCTGACTGGCCCCTAAATTCAAGACCTCTACCCAAAAATATCTAAATATTAATGGATTGTCTCAGGCTGGATGATTGATTTATTTTATTAAAAAATGGATCAAAATATTACACACCTTCTATTACAAATTGCAACTAATAATAAAAAACATCAAATGGAAAGATAAATTAATTCAAATGTTTTGTAAAATCCAGTTTTGCAATCTCTATTATGAGAATTGAGTTGAACCTATTGGTCCAGCCCTTTACAACAATCCAAGTTTCTCATGTGGTCCCCTGTGAATTTCATTGCTCACCCCTGATCTAGTCTATAAATATGCTTACAGAGTGGCTGCTCTTCCCATAGAAATGATCTTTCTATGGTCTCTCTGCATTCAGGGATGATAGCGTTATAGTAGTAATAAAGGTACAGGTACTAGCCGATCTCACTTACTATCCATCTAGGCACTGGCCACCTGTTCTTTTCTATTGTAATAGAGCTCTGTATCAACTCTTGTCCAGATTATGGGTAATATCCCATTGCGAACAATTGCAAATTGGAACAAATCAATGTGACAATTCAGAAGGGGATTCATATGTAAGCTATTTAATCATCCCAGACATGGAGCAATAGTCTCGAACATATACCATCAGCATCTTTCTATAAATATCCAGCTACTGTGCCTTTATCTACTGATCAGCACAAACTGGACCCACAAACCAACACTGACTGCAGAACTCTGGCCGTCTGGTCAGTAGTTGGGCAATACGTCCCTTGTTTTTTTTTTGAGAACCCCCAAATCTAAACTACAGTCATTAAAGGGCATGTCTAGCATTAAAAAAAACAACTTTTTATAGTCATGAAGATCACCCCTCCAAATCCCATTTTCACATCATGTATAATTAGCAAAGATGCCTCTGAAGGGACTTACCTGACCCGGTCCCTTCTCTGCTTTGTGGCGCTTCTTCCAGGTCACGGTTGTCAGTTAAGGCATGACATGACATTGTGCCTAATTATCTGACAGCCGCGACCAGGAAGAAGAGCGGCTGTAAGCTGAGCAGGGGAGCGGCGCCCAGGCAGCGAGGGACTGGGTCAGGTAAGTCCCTTCAGAGGCATCTTTGGCAATTCTTACTAATGTGAAAATGGGGTTTGGGCGGTGCTCTACATGACCATAAAAAGTTTGTTTTTATGCTGGACTTGCCCTTTAAGAAAGCTTGAAATTTGTTTTCTATTTATTCACCGTAGCTGCATCACCGATCTATGACTTTTTCATTTACTGTATCCCTTGTAGTTATAGCCTGAGTCCTCATCTCAATGTATCACTCACTCTTTCATAGATGTCCTCTGCTTGATTGATGTTTAATTTTATGTCAGCCAAGTAAAAATTCCATCTTCAACTCTACCGACTTCAAACAACAAGCCCCACACAAGATTTCATCTCTTCCCCTGTCTTGTTTTCTTTCTTCTCAAAAGTGAGATGAAAAAAAGTCTGTTAGATCCCAAGAACAAACACTTCCCAGCTCCTATAAAGTGCTGCACACCTACTGACAAGTATAGGAAATCAAGCTAAGGAGCTTCATGTGGGGGATTCGAGTCCTCCCGATTCTACAGTCTTTAAAAAATTATAAAAAGTGAAATGTACCTATAAAGAGGGACACAATGCCATCAGACTTAGCTGTAGAAATGGTGTGCCGAGATCGTAGGTCTGCTTTATATATCACACCCAGGGATTAGAGTATTTTGTAAATTAACATGTTGGGACGGATGGCAACACACGTGAAAAGCATGCATGCATCCAAAAGTGAATCGCAGCGCATGCAATGTGGCATCCACATTGGCATGCACTGTGCTGCAGTTCTCGCACTGTAATGGATCGCAAGCATCATCATAAGAAATTGTACTGGGGTGGCTTAGCCCTTAAAACCACACCCAATCTTCCTGCGGTGTGCAAAGTGCAATGACAAAAAAGTCGGCCTCGCACGATGTGTACGAACGACCGTTTCGGATGATAATCGGCCCGTGTGTAGGCGCTTTATTTGCCGAAACGTTCGTTCAGGGATTGTTGAACGACCGGCTTGGCGGATCTCCGAACGAACGACTGTTTCGGCCGATAAAGCACCTACGCACAGGCCGATTATCGGGCGAAACATTCGTTCGTACACATCGTGCGATGCAGGTTGGGACCCGCGATCGCACGTGTGTACGAGCCCTAAATGCACATCATTTGAAGTTTCCAAAGCTCTGCATAGTTTAGTGTCACCAGCAAACACAGAGACCTCATTCTCAATGCCCCCTTCTAAGTCATTTATAAACAGATTAAAAAGAAGTGGCCCGGTACAGAATCTTGAGGTACCCCACTTTAGCCCACAGATGAAGCATTGACCATTACTCTCTGCACTCGATCAACCAATTCTCTATCCATGTACAAATGTTTTTTTCGTGGCCAACAGACCTCCGTTTATACATTAGTCGCCTATGTGGCACAGTATCAAAAGCTTTAATAAAATCCAACTATGCTACATCCACTGCTATGCCAGAATCTAAATCCTTACTCACCTCTACATAAAAGCAAGCTAATCTGACAATCTCTAATTTCCCACACCACGGACTGTTAAATATAAGATGCCCTTAGACTTGTAAATATAAGATGTCCAGTCCACACAAACTTGTAAATACAAGATGCCCAGCTCACACAGACTGGTTACTAAAAGATGCCCTCATACCAAGCCCACACAGACTTGTTAATAAAATATGCCCTCATGCCCAGACCTCAGACTGGCAAATAAAAGCTAATCTCATACCCAGCCCATAAGCTGGTAAATATAAGAAGCCCTTATTCCCAGTCCACACAAACTTGTAAATATAAGAATCCCTCATGCATAGCCCACACAGACTTCTAAATAAGAGTTAAATGAGTCACTGCCTGGAGGCCAGGATGAGGATAAGACGGCGGCATACACCCCCTCCTGCTCACGTGCGCCTGCAAGCAAGTGCAGCACTCAGGGGCCAGCCATGCCACGTAGCAGGGTTTAGTTTTTTTTAGAGCTGTGTACACACCTTTCGATTTGCTTCATGGCAGGTACGCCCGTAAATAGAAGATCCCTTCATGCTCAGCCCACACAGGCTTGTAAATATTAGATGCCCACTTTAGCAACCCACACAAACTGGTAAATATTAGATGCCCTCATGCCCAACCCAAAGTTAACATAGCCACTTACTGTCTAGAAGTCAGAATGGGGATGAGACTTCTGCATGCAAGGTTGGGCCATATGTAGCATGGACTGAGTGCAATCTAAATGCATGTTAAGTTTAGTACTGCAGCTTTACTCAGTCCATATTTCTTACTTTACTTTATTTTGAGGACGGATGGCAAGGAGAAGAGGACTCTGTTTAAAGGTTGAAGATAATAAAACTGGTGAGTAACGCCAGCAGTTCTGCAGAATTCATTCATTTCAGAATTTTCGATTGATTTTTTAATTTTTTTTATTTTTCAATAAATTTTGATTTTCAAAATATTTTGTCTTTGTGTTATGTTACCAGTTATGAAAAAAAACTAGGTTTATTTCGAGGACTAAATTAAAACATATCGTGGACTGGGAATAAAATGAATCACATGAATCACCTCCTGAAGCTGGTTATTTGACACATACCCCCATCTTGGATCCAGTCGAAGCCAAGAAGCAAGTCAAATGACCAGGAAACAACCAAAGCACCATATTAAGTTTTCCTTTAAATATCTAAAAAGCCAAGGAATGCTCAGCTCACAGCTGAAAAACACATTGCTGATTAATTTTTAAGGCAAAAAAATGGTCAATTGTCCTTTACCTGCCCCCAACCCAAATGATATATTTTGCACTTTATTACCTGCATTACTAACCAGGATAATTATTGTCCCCATTCTGATAGAGTAACTGGCTCCACCCTCCATGCAGTCAATCAAGGCTGTGTCTAGGGGCGTAACTGCAGGCCTGCCCCCTCCACAATCAGCTGTTTTTAAACAGCTGAACACGCATATGAATGAAACATACTGTACACGCGTTCAACTGGTCAAAAGACCGGACCCAAACTTTTGTTTGATCACGCATATATTTCCGTCATACTTTCGGTTTAAAAACAGCTGATCATGAAGGTTATGGGCTTGTGGCGGCCCTGCTACCATCTGGGGGCCCCTTCGGTCGAGGGGGTGGTGGGGCTAGTTACACCACCAGCTGTGTCTGCTGACATCACAACCTATTTCACCTGCTGCCTCCTCTGCACAGCATATAAAAAGCTCTTTTAGCAGAGGGAGGAGGCAGATAAGGAATAGAATTATCATTAACTATCTGGTTACAAAACATGTAATTAACTGGGGAAAATAGAAGTTGGTGTAGCAGTATCTGACAAGCAACCATTTTTTTGTTTTAAGGGTGGACATGCCCTTTAAGCAAAAAGAGGAGCACATTTTGCAGTTTTTATTGTAAAAAAACAATATCTGGTTGGTTGCTGCGGTTTAATCACACAGGAAAGCATTTGCAGTTCTTACTACATACAGTAAGCTACTATGTCCTGTATCTCTCAATATTGAACCTTGGGCATAGTGCAGCAGCCTTGGATGTGTAATCCACATCTTTATAACATTAGTTTGGCTTTAGTTCTCCTCTGAGACAAATTCATCTACATTCCCTAATAAACGCTCCGTTTATTGGTTAGTGTATCATTTTTAGCATCTATCTCCATTTAATGGACATTAGAATGCACTGAGTACTCAGATTTAATGACAGCATTTGATATTTATGTTCTATTGGCAGTTTGTGACTACACAGTACGTACTTTACCTTGAAATCTCCATCAGAAAGGTTTATTATTAAAAGCAACAGTTGCGATGGTTTATTTGTTATTTATCATCCAGTGGCTATGACGTATTAAATTGAGAAGTTAAAAAAAAATGCTTTATTAGAAACCTTATGGTGACCTCAAATACATTGTTCATAAATTTAAAGGGGAACTAAACCCAAATAGCACAACCAACTCCTCCTCCTCCTTCAGTAATAAAAAAAATAATGTTTGAAACGTTGTCCATTACACAACCTTGTCCACCTACCTGTGAATAATAATAATAATAATAATAATAAGACTTTTTTTCTTTTTTCACATATATTATTCCTGTGGGACTGGGAGAATAATTTGCCTCATTTGTTTCTGTCCAACAAACTGATCCTACCCATGGTACATTGAACTGATCACACGCACAGAACACTGCACCATACAATGAATGGAAAATGCTGGGAGGATCCTGGAAAGCCTATAAAGTTGTTCCCCACATGCCCTGTTAAATGGGCTGTATGACATTTGAAAATAAAAACACTTGGAGACGTAGTGTAGGAGGAAACCTGATAGGATTATTTTAAAGGATCTCCCATTTTTTCTTATTCAGAACTTGCCCTTTAAAAAAATCATTGTTTTAATTATTTATATTGCACGTACCTACATATTCCATTTATGGTTTGAAAAATCAATTGATTTTATCCCTTTTTCTATGTGTTGCTGTGGTCTGTAGGGAGCTCTCATTCCAGTTTCTCCAATGGCCTTTCACCTTCCCAGAAAACGTATTTTATGAGAATGTTCCGAACAGTAAGGTTTACCTTACAGGATGTTGTGCAAATGTTATATGTTGTTCCATATATGTTATGCTATGTTGTATGCTAGGTTGTATTTTCAGGGCAATGTAATACTTACCCTCCGTGCTCCTGTTCCTTCCAGGGAACCAGGCAGATTAATAAGCGCGGATGGTAATTGAACAGCAAAAAAACAAACACTATCAGGGTTATTCAATAAAAGTTCTTATCTTTAAAAATTGTTATAATTTTGCCCCAACCAATCAGATGTTAGCTTTCAAATGTTAAATAATATATGATTGGTTGGGGCAAAATCAGCACCATTTTTAACGATTAGAACTTCTATTGAGTTTCCCTGTGTAGATTTTGTATCTGTGCTGGTAACAAAAAATGGTGCAGGCCACACAAACCCACTAACCCAATATTCCATCGGGATGGGTGGGTTTAACATATTTTCGGCCATTTGATATATTGGGTTACATTAGGTAACATTTGGGGTTGCATGGAGTTTTATTTGAAGCTATATTTGAGGTTACATTTTATGTTATATGCTTGTACATGTGAGGTATAGCCCCGCAAATGAAGTGGGGGAGGGGTCTTCCTATGCATATAATACTGTAAAAGTTGTGTGTTTCCTCTAAGCCCTAATGCAGGTTCAGTGGGCACCGAAACATTAATAATAAACGTTAATAATAAAAATAATTTTATCTCTGAAACAGGGTATTTGATGGTCAGTTTATACTTGTATGCTTTGGTTAATGGGTAATGTAGCAGAGCACCCCAAGCCTAATCCCTATGGTTACCTATTGGTCTGCTATGGACATAATCCTTCTATCCAACCAAACAAAGAAATTGTCCATTACACTAAAACAAACCATGAACCTTGGTTGTAATTTGTAAGTTTAAATGTGGCGTACGGAGGACACTGGACTGCGAGGTTATATTTCCGTTGTATTCCTTAAAAATCCCCGATACAATGACTACTCACTGTCATTCTGTTCCAATAGGTAAAATAAAAACAAAGACCAGACAGGTTGTTTTATTAGGATAATTTGCTGTATGAGGTCATCACCTAAATGTGTTGTATAATAATGAAATTGGGGAACTTTCTATTGGACACTCCAGTGTCGGCTTTGCTGCTTCCATCTAGAAATAGATAGGGATATTTTCTAGACTGCAGAAATGTGCGTTGAGCACTGGGATTATGTGAATTAAGGGGATTTTTGACAACTCTTTTCAGCCTATGGGAATTTGGAGTTTAGTCTCGTGTCAGCTAAATTGTCTGGTAAGGTCCATGAATAGGGCAAATTCACATTCATTTCTTATCATAGCAATGCCCCATAGGGCATTTCACTTACATACAAGAATCCCCTTACCTAGTTTAATATTAAATAGACAAAAGAATATTCACACAATTTGAGGAATGCTAATAAGCCATATATGTCACATCTTAACATGCTAAAAAGTAGCAGAATGTAAGCAATTTACTAAGTAATTAGCCATGATGCATTATTCAGTGTTTAAATGGCATATATACTGAATAAGAAAGGTTTTGAAAAATTGCTGTGTGCAGTTTTGCTGTAACTGGAATAAAGACAATTGGTATGTGTGAATTGTATATTGGGAAATTCCCTCTTCCAATGCTGCCTCTTCGTGATTACTGAGCATGCTTGCCCTCATAGAGTCTGGTCAGATGGAAGGAGGGGTTGGTTAAGAGCGAGAGAGAGAGAGGTTTACTGAGCAAATTAAGGTTACATGCAGTAAAACATACACCTCAGAGTAAGGGCTACTTTGTACTATTCTACTTTACATGTAGAGATGGACGAACTTCGGTTTGTTTCAGAACTATTGAACTTCAGTAAAAGTTCTGTAGTTCGATAATGGACCCATTAAAGTCAATGGGGGAAAATAGTTCAGAAATTCGAAGGTTATCATCGCATTTGAGGGTTACCGAACTCCGCATTCAAATGTTATCGCCAAATTTCTAGGTTAGATAACGATACAATTGAGGGTTCGCCATTCGATAACCCTCAAATTCATTAATAGCCCTCAAATTCGTTGATAACCCTCGAATGTAGTGTTTGTTAACCCTCAACTTTGACGATAACCCTCTAATGTAGCATTCGCTAAACCTCGACTTCGGCAATAACCCTTGAATGTAGTGTTCACTAAACCTCAAATTCGCAGATAACCCTCAAAGATAAGAACGTCGCATTCTAGGATTATGGAGCGCTAAAGTCAAGGGTTTAGAAAACCTGAAAGTTCATAGTTCAGAAGTTCTAAAAAGTCAGAGTTCATACAAACTCATAAAATCCAGCTCAAACTTGGGTTCCTGTTCCAGTTTTGGTCCATCCCTAATTACATGTGGTAATTTAAAGATTAAGATGAGGCATTTTTTCATTGTAGTTGCCCTTTTACAGTCATAAATTCCCACTAAGTGGAAATAGGTCATAGTTGTACAGCAAGACAAAGTGCCAGGTAAAACAGAAAAATGGACTATGGGTATAAACTTAAAGGGCGACTATGCTAACAAAATGCATTGTCCTAATTTTAATCTACAATCAAGTATATGTAAGTAGGACTTAATCACTGAGCCAGCACTGAGAGAGGGAATTTCCAACCATGCAATTCACACATACCAATGACCACCATTCCAATTACAGCAAAACTGCACACAGCAGAAGAATTTATGATAATAAGGCACTTGATTGACAGCTGAAACCCAAGATGTTTCAGATTGTAAATCAAAGGAAATAGGAGACAGGTCTTCAAAAAAGAATGGCACAGATAGTAAGAATTATCATTTCCAATAATAGGTATTTCATTTACAAAAATAAAATTTTGGGTTGTGTGCTTACTGGTCAAAGAAAGGGTGTTTCTATAGTACGTCAACATGTAGGCACAGTAAGGCACTGACTGCTGTGACTACAAGATTTTAAGGATCAGAATATACTCGCATTTTTCAATTTCTCAGATTTCGTATTTCTCAAACTCGATTATGTGTATGAAAAAAATACAGAATTTAACAACCCTCAATTCCTTATATAGGAGGCAATCGGTCCAGCGCTGGCTTCTCACTGAAAGTCTCCAACGCATCCACAGTGCCTGGCATTGTGCCTGCATGTGCACACAGTGCAAGGGAGCGTGGATCAAGTCGGAGACTGTCAGTGAGCCACAGCTGTACCGTTTGCCGGTTGCAACTTCTCTCCTGTTCGTTTAATTGAAAAACAGGAGGTAAGACAAAGCTTCTTTACCTCCTGTTCTTCAACTAAACTTAAAAAAAAAAGAACTTAAAAAATGAGTGGAGATACCCTTTAAAGATTTTTTTTTTAATTATGAACATTCTTCCTCATTCCCCTCGACAGTACACTGTAATCAGCAGTCCCTGATCCCTTTAACTAACATACTGACTAACACGTGTTTTAGATTTTGTATTAACTAGGGGGAGGAGGGGTCAACCTCTGCCATCAAGGGGAAGAATGGGAGCAATACCTATTATTAATATCTGATTAGAAATGCATGTAATAAAGTGCTAAAAATAGCAGTTGGGGTTAGGGGCAAATAAATGACAAGTGAGCAGTATTTTGTTTTAGGGGTGAACATCTCAGGGACCAGAATGATGTAGATCTAAAAATGTAAAATCTGGGCACTTCGGCTGCATAGTTCACCTTTAAGACCGTTTAATTGGTGACAGTGGCATAACTACAGCCCCCCAGTGGTGGGGGCTGGGGCTAAAAGAGCATGCAAATGTTCCCCGATCAGCAGTTTTTAAAAAGGTGATTGTGTGCACTCTTACATTGTGGGCGACCAGCTGTTTAAAAACTGAAAATGGTTGGCTTTATAAATACAGCAAAAATAATGATCTTTGCTATTGCAATGTCCTGATAGCAAAATTTCAAAAATAGCAATATTTTATATTTATGCTCCATGGCTCTTTTTGGGCTATTTGCTGACCATGGCTCTTTGTGCACTCATGCATGTGGCATAACATTTCATTTTAGAGGATATTTGGCATTTTTATTTTACTTGCCCAGTGGGTTTAGGCAAGATTTCTAACTTTAAATCATCCTTTTCTTTCCTTTTTTCTCCAAATCTCCTAAAAGCATGGAGTTCTATGGTGAACAGCGCTTGGAAATCTGCAAATATGAAAGAATGGCACTGATATGTAGCTTGAGGTGTGTAGCTTCCAAAAATATATAGTTTGTGTCATGGGGGTGGGGTGTGTTTGATTTGAAAAAATGAAATCTGCTTAAAATATTAAGTACTTTCAGGGTTATTCAATAAAAGTTCTTATCGTTAAAAATGGTGCTAATTTTGCCCCAAACAATCGGATGTTAGCTTTCAAATGTTAAATAAGATCTGATTGGTTGGGGCAAAATTAGCACCATTTTAAACGATAAAAACTTTTATTGAATCTCCTTGTTTGTATTTTATCTTTCTTGGAATTGCAGGCATGCATATATCCCATATGGAGTTTGCTGGTGTACAGTTATGCATATGGCATACCATTTGATTCAGGACATGTGGGAGATTGACATCTAGTGGGTTTTTTTACTTGCCGAGTGGGTAAAGGTAGGCTTTCTAACCTTGAATTGAATTTTTTTTTCGCAATATCTAATAGCGTTAAGTTCTAAGGAGAACATTGAACGAAAATCTTCATGTAACTATGAAAGAATGCTGAATATGAAAGAATAGCTGAAGTCCAATTTGTGCTTTGGTGGGTTTTTTTGAAATTGTGCACACGTCCCATTTGGAGTTAGTTGGTGGGTCACATTTCTGTGTACACCCACACACAAAGGCTTTCACATTTATTTTGGCATATATTCTAAGTTAACTGTCAAAGCGATTATGAATTTTGATTATAAATTTCAATCTAGAAAGTGCTGTTTTAGTTTGGCCCCGGGGGTCTCCTGGTAGGGAAGAGTGGGGCACCACCTTATGTCTGGTATTGTGAGAAGAACTGGAGCTTTTAGAAACAATTAGATTTTTGTGTGTAAAAGTTTTATACAAATAAAAATGGAGAAAACAACAACATTTATCAAACAAAACGAACAATGAAATTTTTACATATTATACCCAAAAATCCATTGAAATTTCCAGAAAAGGTACAAAATTCTATTATGTAGTTCAAGTACACTTTGTGCTAAAAACAAACAATGTATAACATTCCAAATTTACTGGAGGGTTTAATATTGTAAACTTTGTCTAAATCCTGAAAATACTTCTCCTGTCACTTAACGCAACAAAAGTGGGAAACTGCTGGCACTGAAAGGGTTAAATGAAATGTTTCTTTGTCTGGCATTAAACCTCCTTCGTTTAGTTTTACATTATACATCACCTGTCCACCCACAAAATGACATTTCATACACAGGATAAGTACCCCCCAAACCCCAGACCCATTTTATTTACCTTCCCCAAAGATGCCCAGAAACATACTTACACGACCCAGTCTTTATTGTGAGGGCAATTTATCAATTAGAAATGTCCTAGGTTCACATAGCTCAGTGAAAAATATTTTACTTTGTTTATATTACACATACCGTACCTAGTTATTCTACATATTTTCTTTATTTTAAAAATAAACAACCGAAGTCACCCTTTGCTATGCATTGCTGTGGGAAGTGGTGAACTGTCATTTCGGGTTCTGTAACGTTTCTTCTTCCCAGAATACACCACTTTCTTGGTATGTTCCTGACAGTAATTTCTACTGATTGGCTGTTGGATGGGTCAAACATGCTTAGATCTCTTTTGAGCAACTGAATCAACCCAAGGATTTATAGGCAAGACCATAATCTATCAGGGGTCCTGCAGATAGGAATCAGTATTTTGAAATTGAAAGCAATTATATATACACAGAAAAAATGCTGGATGGGCAGTTTAAAGGGCAACTGTGGTCTCAAAACAAGTGAGGGGTAAATGAAAGCCTTCAGTATTTCCTTTACAATGAGCTGCCAATCACATTTCTGGCTGGAGCCTGTGAGAAATTATATTGGGGTGAATGTTCAAACTTCCTGCTTCCTTTAGGTTGAGTGACATCACCTGACCCCTGCCCCGCCCGTCCGCCCCGGAGGAGAAGCATTCTTAGTTAAGACTTAAAGGGCAACTCCACCCTCATAAGAACATTTTTCAGAAAGAATGGCCTCTTTAAAATATGTTGATATATCATATTTTATAACTGTATGACTGCTGTGCTTCTGAATCCGTCGTGGAAACTGAGCAATTTAGAAACCTGTACTGAGCCTGGGCATGCTCAGAAGAGGCAGACAGGGGATTAACATTCAGTCATTGACTGTGATGTCAACTGTCAAATCCATAACCGACAGTTGCTAACTGGAAGAACCAGGAAGAAGAAACAGGGGAAACAGGACATTGTGCAGGATTTCAGGTTAGACTTATATATTTCACATTTCAAACTATTACCGTTTAGGGTTTTGGGGGGTAATTTACCTGTACTTACCTTTACTTGCCCTTTAATGCTGGAGAACTCAGGATGTACCTGGGAAAAAATTGACAGTTGAGAAGGGAAGTCTATTAATGCAGGTAGAGGCTGGTCACCAGGAAGTTACATTGCTGAACCTTTCCAGCAATAACAAATTTTATCTAGAGATGTGATTAAGGGCTAGGCCACACTGCTGCGTTTTTTTTTGCGTTTGCGCTTGCGTTTGCGCTTGCGATTGCGCTTGCGATTTTTCAAAATTATTGAAAACGCGGCAACGCAAAAAAAACGCGCGTTTTTCGATGCTTATTGCGTTTTGCGTTCTGCATTTTTAATCGCAATCGCATGCGTTTTCCTATACTTATTGAAGAAATCGCAATCGCAAACGCAACGAAAATCGCACATGAAATCGCATGCTATTGCGTTTGCGTTTCAGTGTGGCCTAGCCCTTAGGTTTTCTTTTGAAGGTAACATGGAAGGTTTTTTATATAATCCTTACTAGTTTGGAAGAATTGGAGACATTCCTTTAAGGTCATTAGAATGTGAAAATTCTGCTTTTTGTTCTTGAAAGCTTATGTATTCACACTGAACTTTCCCTTTAAAGGATTTGCCGGTATTCTGTTGATGCTCATCTGGTTTATCTGTTGTATTCAATTAGATCAACTGGACTTGAAATTTAGTTCTTGAAGACGTTTCGCTAGTCATCCGACTGGCTTTCTCAATTCAGATTGACTTGTACAAGAATCTGTGGCAATTATGTACCCTGGAAAATCCCAATTAGCATATCACAGCCAGGTGTTAAGGGTGTGATTAGAAAGTGGCTAAGAGGTGTTATAGGAACGCCCAGAGTAAGGTGTTAAAACAGCATTGTACATGGCAGACAGTTGGTGTCGAACCCCCCCACCTCTATTTAGGCTTGGTTTCTTTATTTTCACATAAATGGCCTCCTTAACACCTCTCTTGAACCAGTCACGTTCCTTCGCCAATATGTTAACATTACAATCTTCAAAGGTATGTCCTTTATCCTTAAGATGCAGGTACACGGCTGAGTCCTGACCCGAGGAATTGGCTCTTCTGTGCTGGGCCATATGTTGATGCAGTTGCTGTTTGGTCTCCCCCCACATACAAATCAGAGCATTCATCACTGCACTGCACTGCGTATATGATGTCGCTTTTCTTGTGTTTTGGTATTGGGTCTTTCGGATGTACCAATTGCTGCCTCAGTGTGTTGTTCGGTTTAAAGCAGACAGGGATACGGTGTTTTTTGAAAATTCTTCTTAATTTCTCGGAGACCCCTGCTACATATGGGATGACCATGTTCTTCCTCCTGTCTTGCTTTTCCCCTTCACTGTTGGTATTTGTGTTCTTTTCTTTCCTTCTACTTCTTTTGACAAAGGCCCAGTCTGGATATCCACAAGTTTTAAGGGCTCCTCTGAGATGTTTCATTTCTTTCGTCTTTGCCTCTGTGCTAGTGGGGATGTTCTCGGCTCTGTGTTGCAGGGTTCTGATGACCCCCAGCTTGTGATCTAAAGGGTGGTGGGAGTCAAACATCAAATACTGATCTGTGTGTGTTGGTTTTCTGTAAACCTCTACTTCCAGTTTACCATTTTCCTTAACCCTTAACACCTGGCTGTAATATGCTAATTGGGATTTTCCAGGGTACATAATTGCCACAGATTCTTGTACAAGTCATTCTGAATTGAGAAAGCCAGTCGGATGACTAGCGAAACGTCTTCAAGAACTACATTTAAAGTCCAGTTGATCTAATTGAATACAACAGATATACCATGACCTGGATGAATGAGAACCTTCACAAGCTCATCTGGTTTAGTTACAGGCTGCAAACTCCAACAAAATCAACTGTGAAAATATGTTCTAAAAGCAAGAAAAAAAATCCAGAAAGAACCAGAGCGAAAGTGTTATAAACGTCCGCACAATGCGGCAGCATTTGAAGCCACATTTACGAATACAGATAGAATTGGAAACCCCAGGGCATCGGTAACGCAAATCATACTAGTCGAAAAGATGTAAAAGGCCTCAGCGCAATAGAATCCAAACTTTTTCCCCCAGCAAAATGAATAAGAGTAAAAGGAAACTGTTTATTTTT
Organism: Hymenochirus boettgeri; assembly: GCA_019447015.1. Classification (NCBI taxonomy): domain Eukaryota; kingdom Metazoa; phylum Chordata; class Amphibia; order Anura; family Pipidae; genus Hymenochirus; species Hymenochirus boettgeri. The sequence continues at coordinate 40,219,611 of CM033476.1, forward strand.
AGTAGCCGGAGGGATCACAGATGAGAAGGAGGAGACTTGTTATAGACATGTTGCTGATGTCACCTTGGGCCTTTGCATGGATTAATTATAAAACAACATTGTTAAAATTGAAAGAAAATGCAGATCCATCAAGGTCATTCAGAATTAGATTTCCAATGATCCAGACCTAAGCGGTCAACACTTCATTATGTTTTTGTCTGTTTCTAAATCTACAGAAATAACTTCATTGGGGAACACATTTCAGAGCTGTAATACTAGTGAAGATGAAGTAGTAATGTTTAAAAACGCCAGAAGAGAAAAGCTATCAATGGGTAACGCGAAATAAATGTATAAAAATATCGTATTTCATTCAAACTCATGAGACATTATTTAACGTGTATTTGGTTTTGCTCTGTGGGGAGTCCCTCACATCTATCCCAGGAATAGCTCAGGGGTAGATAGGGCCGAAAATGTAAAGTTTCGTTCCATTTTCGGATTTACGGATCTCAGGAAAATTGGGACTTCGGGACCCATTTTCGATCATTATTTAACGTTCAAGGCTATTTTTTTTTTTTTTTTTTTAAAAAGCCTTAAATGTTCAATAATCCTAGATAACACGATAGGAAACTACTTTCGAGTTTCCGATAGTATTTTTGAGGATTATCAAACGTTCGATAATTATAGGAAATAGGCTCCGAAGTCCCAAAATCTGAATGATCCATCCAATTTTAGACGGAACATTCGGATTTCGGAACCAAGGGGTTCCATGTCGGATCCGGGTCCGGGACATACCTGGATCCTATCTTTACATAGGGATGCCCAAACTGCCTGGTTTTGCAGGCCACACCAGTAACATTTGTATCGTGACTACGGCCTGCCCCCAACTCCATCCACTCCGCCGAATCAAGATTTCTTGTTGGGTGCAGTTAATTTTCTTCTCTGCTTTAAAATCTAAATGTGATTGGGTGGCACAATAGTTCAGTAGTTAGTATTGCTATCTTGTATTGCAGACTCTTTCTAAATGTATTTGACCTGGTAATCCTGTATTGAATAATATAAGGGATAATGTACCCCCTATTTTATTTTATGTATATTAGAATTCCATCACGGAACTCTGAGGTGACTTCTAATAGCCTTAAAGAGGAAGTTCAGTGTAAATACATATGCTTTTCAGAAAAAAGAGCAGTATTTTTTCATCCCAATGACCTTAATCTGCGCATTCAGCATTTTGTCTGTGTATAAATAAATGCAACCGAAATACTGACTTCCTGTTTGCAGGACCCCTAGTAGAGAACGTTATGGTCTTGTCCTTGACCCAGCACCTGGGTTGATTCAGTTGCTCAGTAGAGATCTGAACATCTTTGACCCATCCAACAGCCAATCAGTAGAAATTACTGTAAGGAACATTCCAAGGAAGTGGTGCATCCTGGGAAGAAGAAGGACCGTTAGAACCTGAAATGTCAGCTCACTAATGTCAACACCAGGGAACAGCAAAGGGTATGAAATCAACTGATTTTTCAAAATGGGAGAGAATATGTAGAATAACTAATAAGGCATTACACAAACTAACAATTTAACAAATATTGATCATTTCCACTGAACTGTCCCTTTAAAGTATATGTACATTGGTAAATTAATTTTTTTAAATTGCCCACTACCAGAAACTATAATTCTTCTCAACTATCAATTAACTGTTTTTGTTGACCTGCCCCCTATTTCTTTAGATATCCAGCCGGAAACATCTTACATTTCAGCTGTCAATCAAGTGCTTTACTTCCATTAATGTTTCTGTCATGTATAGTTTTGCTGTAGCGGGAATGGTGACAGTTGGTACGTGAATTGCATGGTGGGAAATTACCCCTCCCAATGAGGCATTATAGGGATTATTATTATTAATGTGGATTTATAGAGCACCAACATCTTCCGTAGTGCTTTTACAATTGCATGTATACATTCACATCAGGCCCTGCCCCAAAGAGCTTACAATCTAAGCACATTGTGGAGGAAAACCGAGTGCCCAGAGGAAACCCACGCAAGCACGGGGAGAACATACATACTCAGCAGATGTGTCCAAGAGTGGATTCGAGCTCAGGACCTCAGCACTAGAGATGGCCGAACTATATAAAGTTCGGTCCGTTTTCGAACTTTTGAACTTCAGAGAAAGTTCGAAAGTTCAAATTCAGACCCATTCAAGTCTATGGGGGAGTGATAGTTCAAAAAATTCGGGTGATTTACAGCTAAACTAACAGTGGTAACTTACTGTAAATAGCTGTGGCACCTGGGAAATGGTCTGGGGAACATGTCACTGTCAGCAAAACTTGTCAAAACATGTCCTGAAGCCAGGCAGGCAATTGACGATACATTTGTGGATTATCGAACGAACGAACGAACAATCCTTCCTATTAGCGAACGGTCCTTCCTAGGCTTAGTGAATGGTACATTTGAGGGTTGGATAGTGTACTGGTTAAAGCTACCACCTTTGACATGGGAGACCAGCGTTCGAATCCTGGCTAGGGGCAGCTATACAAATGTTTGGATTATTATAATAACCATATAATAACCTAGTAATATTATAGCCATATAATATAATAACCTAGTAATATAATAACCATATAATACCCTATATTCTAACCATATAATAACCTAGTAATATAATAACCATATAATACCCTAGTAATATAATAACATTATATTACTAGGTTATCATATGGTTATTTTATTACTAGGGTATTATATGGTTATTATATTACTAGGTTATTATATAACTAGGGTATTATAATAATCCAAACATTTGTATAGCTGTCCCTAGCCAGGATTCGAACCCTGGTCTCCCATGTCAAAGGCAGTGCCTTTAACCAGTACACTATCCAGTACATTCAATAATTATTTACAATCGAAAGTCCGAGGGATCCGGTCCGGGAGATAGTTCGAGAAGTCAGAGTCCGTTCGAACTCAAAAAGTTCGGCTTGAACTCGGGCTCGGCTTCGAGTTCAAGTCCATCCATACTCATTCATCACTTAAAGGCATCAGTGCTAACCAGTGGGATTTCTGAGCATGCTTACGCTCACACAAAGTCAGATAGTCTGGCAGGGGGCTGGGGACTGAGGGACCGAACTTGAGCAAATCAAGTACTGGATTGAAGTTATGCAACACAAACACATAGTAAGGACTAGTCACTGTACATGTTCACTTATAGATGATGAAAATCATCTGCCTGCAGATCCAACAAACTTACCTAGAACACTTCTCTCCCTTTCTACCAAACCAGTAGCAAAACTGCAGGGGCACGTATATAGTAAAGGTACATGCGATCAGCTGTTTAAAACACTGGTACCGGACTGGCTGCAGCTAATGGTGTGTCCCTTTATTAATATGTGCAAATTGCTGTTTAAAAACAGCAGATTGCTGCCATCTCGCGCCCTGTAGTTATGCAACCGCACCAAACAGAATACATTAGATTCTGCCTTTGTGTATATATTTGTGAAGATGATATAATCATTAAAAGATCCTAGGAGTTATCAGGTCAGATCAGCACAAGGCTGTAACGGTTTGTACCACTGTGTTTTGTCTTCCTTACCCACAATTTTTTGCCAGCGAGAAAACTGTGAATCGGGTCACAGTTTATTGTCCCAGGAGACAGCCTCAAACCTCTCTACAAGTGCATGGAAACAGATGCATCTTTGAAACTCTATTTCACTTCATGTACATAAGCACACAGGTCTTTATTTAAGATAACGCTCCAGGGGAAGCCGATCCTTATGATGCAAATTACTGCCATCTTTCTGGAAGCTCATGATGCTGCAGAATGGAGCCTATTGCGTAGATCTGCATTATTATTTGGGTTTTTTCTTGGGGTGGTTTTTTTCAGTTTTCACATCTTGTTTGATGCCTGGTGTGCGGAGATCCGGCTGACGGTCTTTTAACGCAGCTTTTTGATCAGTCAGCTCATCTTGTGTTTAAACCTTTCCACACATCCTTCTCCCTGTCACTCCAAACTTCTAGCCCAATGCTCCAGGGAAAATATTTTAATTCCAATTGCTAATGCAGTGTATGACTGCTGGAGGCTCTGCATCAAATGATCCAACACACACATTCTCGGAGAGCTATGTATGGGAGATTAGTGGGAGCAATATACCCATTTATGGTAGATAAGTTTAGCTATGTAGCCATGGATGGGAAATTAGGGAAACTATGTAGAAATGTATGAAAGATTAGGGAAGCTATGTAGCCATGTATGGGTGATTAGTGAAGCTATATAGCCATGTATGGGAGATTAGTTTAGCTATGTAGCCATGTATGGGAGATTAGTGAAGCTATGTAGCCATGTATGGGAGATTAGTGAAAGCTTATGGTAGGCCATGTTGGGAGATTAGTGAAGCTATGTAGCCATTGATGGGAGATTAGTGAAGCCTATGTTGCCATTTATAGGAAATATGGACAGTTATGTAGCCATGGATGAGAGATAAGTGAAGCTATGTAGCCATGGATGGGAGATTAGGGAAGCTATGTAGCCATTTATGGGAGATTAGGGAAGCTATGTAGCCATGGATGGGAGATTAGTTTTAGCTATGTAGCCATTTATGGGAGATTAGTGAAGCTATGTAGCCATGGAGGGAGATTAGTGTTAGCTATGTAGCCATGTATGGGAGATTAGTGAAGCTTATAGCCATGTATGGGAGATTAGTAAGCTATGTAGCATGATGGGAGATTAGTGAAGCTATGTAGCCATGTATGGGAGATTAGGGAAACTATGTAGCCATGTATGGGAGATTAGGGACTAGGTAGCCTGTATGGGAGATTAGGGAGCTATGTAGCCATGTATGGGAGATTAGGAAACTATGTAGCCATGTATGGGAGATTAGTGAAGCTTATACCATGTAGGGAGATTGTAAGCTATGTAGCCATGTATGGGAGATTAGTGAAGCTATGTAGCCATGTATGGGAGATTAGTGAAGCTATGTAGCCATGAATGGGAGATTAGTGAAGCTATGTAGCCATGAATGGGAGATTAGTGAAGCTATGTAGCCATGAATGGGAGATTAGTGAAGCTTATAGCCATGTAGGAAGATTAGTGAGCTATGTAGCCATGAATGGGAGATTAGTGAAGCTATTGTAGCCATGTATGGAGATTAGGAAACTATAGCCATGTATGGGAGATTAGGGAAACTATGTAGCCATGTATGGGAGATAGGGAGCTATGTAGCCATGGATGATGGAGATTAGTTTAGCTAGTAGCCATGGATGGGAGATTACTGACGCTATGTAGCCATGGATGGGAGATTAGTGAAGCTATGTAGCCATGAATTGGGAGATTAGTGAAGCTACATGTAGCCATGTATGGGAGATTAGGGAAGCTATGTAGCCAGTATGGGAAGTTGGGAATGTATGTAGCCATGTATGGGAGATTAGGGAAGCTATGTATCCATGTATGGGAGATTAGTGAAGCTATGTAGCCATGTATGGGAGATTAGTTTAGTCTATTTATTTGCCATGTATGGAAGATTAGGAAGCTATGTTGCCATATTGTGGGAGATTCGTGAAGCTATGTAGCCCTGTATGGGAGATTAGGGAGGCTATGTAGCCCTGTATGGGAGATAGGGAGGCTATGTAGCCATGTTGGGAAGATTTGGGAAAATATGTAGCCATGTATGGGAGATTAGGGAAGCTATGTAGCCATGTATGGAGATTAGGGAAGCTATGTAGCCATGGATGGAGATTATAAAGCTATGTAGCCATGGATGGAATAGTGAATCTATGTAGCCATTATGGAGATTAGGAAGAAGCTAGTAGCCATGTATGGAGATTAAGTTACTATGGGTAGCCATGGATGGGAGATTTAGTGAAGCTATTGTAGCCATGTATGGAGATTAAGGAAGCTAAGATGGTAGCCATGTAGGAGATTAGTGAAGCTATGTAGCCATGTATGGAGATTAGGGAAGCTATGTAGCCATGGATGGGAGATTAGTGAAGCTATGTGGAGAGAGTAGATGTATTAGTAGGGAAGCCATGTATGGAGATTAGGGAAGCTATGGTAGCCATGTATGGGAGATTAGGAAGCTATGTAGCATGGATGGAGATTTGGGATGCTTTGTAACTGTGTATGGGGAGTTATGTAAGAGTGCATTTGAGAATGGGAGTTGATAAGTATACTGGATTTGCTAAAGCTTTGCTATGCTACATAGGAATTAATGTATTGAAATTGATATTGTATTAGCTGTCTGCAGGCGTCTGTTGGCCTAGGAGAAAAACCTAAACATTTATACATGGCTGAGAGATTGTTATTGGATCACAACAGAGAGTGATAGTCAATGGAGCTACATCTATGCGGGCTAAAAGTTCTAAGTGGGGTCCCTCAGGGTTCTGTACTGGGGCATCTTTTTAATTGTTTATAAATGAGTTAGAAGGGGGCATTGAGAACAGAGGTCTCTGTGTTTGCTGATGACAGTAAAACTTTGCAGACCTTTGCAAACTGCAATTATGTGCAATTGCTGCAAGCAAACCTAGATAGATTATCAAAATGGGCAGCAGATTGGCAGATGAGATTCAATGTTGATAAATGTAGAGGTGATGCATTTGGGTTTAATAATCTTTGTGCCAACCTACAACATAAATAACTCTGTGTTAAGTACATTTCTAATGGAAAAGGTTTGGGGGATTCTAGTAGATAACAGACTTTGCTGTGGCAAAAAAGTCAGACAGACACGGCTAGAGTTAGCAAGATATTGTCTTGTAAAGAGGGGGAGTAGATTCAAGGGAGAACAATATTATTCTCCCTCTTTACAAAAGGCCTGGTAAGGCCTCATTGGAATATGGTGCAGGTTTGGAATCCCATAAACAAAGGACATCTTCGAAAAAATGAGGAAGGATTTCAGGGAAGGGGCAACTAGAAATATGGGGAAATGGAGGAACTGGAGGACCATGCCGACAGATTAGAACAAGTTAGGGCTGTTAACATTGAATATATGATCACTTTATACAAATAATATTTAATGGGCCATGTAATAAAGTTCTGTGTTGCTTATTATATCTAATGGACTTGTAGACATCCTAACCTGAAGTGAAAGAAAAAAACTCTTCAGGTTAGGAAATATTTCTTTACGACCGAGAACAGTGAAAACTGTGTCTTTACAGCAGAACAAAAGTTCAACTAGTCCAACTTATCCAGAATTAAAAAAAAACAGTAAAAAATAGGGGGGGGGGGGGCATTCTTCTTGACTCCAAATGGCAATTGGAACGTATCCTGGATTACAGAACTACAGTACATGTACTAATTACCAGTAATCTCAATATATTTAGTTTTAGAAAACGTATCCAGCCACTTTTAAAGGGCATGTCCACCCGTTTTTACACAGCTTTTCAGCTCTTTAAGCTATGTAGCCATGTATGGGAGATTAGTGAAGCTATGTAGCCATGGATGGGAGATTAGTGAAGCTATGTTGCCATTTATAGGAAATATGGACAGTTATGTAGCCATGGATGAGAGATAAGTGAAGCTATGTAGCCATGGATGGGAGATTAGGGAAGCTATGTAGCCATTTATGGGAGATTAGGGAAGCTATGTAGCCATGGATGGGAGATTAGTTTAGCTATGTAGCCATTTATGGGAGATTAGTGAAGCTATGTAGCCATGGATGGGAGATTAGTTTAGCTATGTAGCCATGTATGGGAGATTAGTGAAGCTATATAGCCATGTATGGAGATTAGTGACTATGGTAGCCATGAATGGGAGATTAGTGAAGCTATGTAGCCATGATGGGAGATTAGTGAAGCTATGTAGCCATGAATGGAGATTAGTGAAGCTATATAGCCATGTATGGAAGATTAGTGAAGCTTTTAGCCATGAATGGGAGATAGTGAAGCTATGTAGCCATGTATGGGAATAGGAACTTGTAGCCAGTTGGGAGATTAGGGAAACTATGTAGCCATGTATATGGGAGATTGGGAAGCTATGTAGCCATGGATGGGAGATTAGTTTAGCTAGGTAGCCATGGATGGGAGATTACTGAAGCTATGTAGCCATGGATGGGAGATTAGTGAAGCTATGTAGCTATGAATGGGAGATTAGTGAAGCTATGTAGCCATGTATGGGAGATTAGGGAAGCTATGTAGCCATGTATGGGAGATTTGGGAATGTATGTAGCCATGTATGGGAGATTAGGGAAGCTATGTATCCATGTATGGGATTAGTGAAGCTTGTAGCCATGTATGGGAGATTAGTTTAGCTATTTAGCCATGTATGGAAGATTGGGAAGCTATGTTTGCCATATTGGGAGATTCGTGAAGCTATGTAGCCCTGTATGGGAGATTAGGGAGCTATGTAGCCCTGTATGGGAGATTAGGGAGGCTATGTAGCCATGTAGGGAGATTTGGGAAAATATTAGCCATGTATGGGGATTAGGGAAGCTATGTAGGCCATGTATGGGAGATTAGGAAGCTATGTAGCCATGGATGGGAGATTAGTAAAGCTATGTAGCCATGGATGGGAGATGTGAAGCTATGTAGCCATGATGGGAGATTAGTGAAGCTTATGTGCCATGTATGGAGATTAGGAAGCATGTAGCCATGATGGGAGATTAGTTTTGCTATGTAACGGATGGAGATTAGTGAAGCTATGTAGCCATGTATGGAGTTAAGGAAGCTATGTAAGCCATGTATGGAGATTAGTGAAGCTATGTAGCCATGTATGGAGATTAGGGAAGCTATGTAGCCATGGATGGAGATTGTGAAGCTATGTAGCCTGTATGGAGATTAGGGAAGCTATGTGCCATGTATGGGAGATTAGGGAAGCTATGTAGCCATGGATTGGAGATTTGGGATGCTTTGTAACTGTGTATGGGGAGATTATGTAAGATGTGCATTTGAGAATGGGAGTTGGATATAGTATACTTGGATTTTGCTAAAGCTTTGCTATGCTACATAGGAATTAATGTATTGAATTGATGTCTTCTGTTGGGCCTAGAGAAAAAACCTAAACATTTATACATGGCTAGAGAATTGGTTATTGGATCACAAACAGAGAGTGATAGTCAATGGAGCTACATCTATGCGGTAGCGGGCTAAAGTTCTAAGTGGGGTATGCCTCAGGGTTCTGTATGGTGGGGCATTCTTTTTAATTGTTTTATAACATAGATTTAGAAGGGGTGCATTGAGAACGAGGTCTCTGTGTTTGCTGATGACAGAGAACTTGCAAACACTTTGCAATGTGCGCAAACTGCTGCAACATATGTGCAATTGCTGCAAGCAAACCTAGATAGATTATCAAAATGGCAGCAGATTGGCAGATGAGATTCAATGTTGATAAATGTAAGGTGATGCATTTGGGGTTTAATAATCTTTGTGCCAACTTACTACAACAGAATAAAATAACTCTGTGTTAAGGACATTTCTAATGGAAAAGTTTGGTTGGGTTGGGGGATTCTAGTAGATAACAGACTTTTGCTGTGGCAAAAAGGTCAGACAGCATCAGACAGACAAAAGCATACGGCTAGAGTATAGTAGCAAGATATGTCTTGTAGAAAGGAGGGGAGAGTAGATTCAAGGGAGAACAATCTTATATATTATTCTCTTCTCTCATACCTCTTAAAACAGGCACGGTAAGAGAATAAGAAGAGAAAGAGGAAACGACTGAGGCCTCTTTGGGAATAATGTGCACAACGGTTTGGAATCCAATAAAAGAAAAACAAATTGGACAGGGGACTCTACAATCCTTTATAGCCATGTATGGGAGATTAGTGAAGCTATGTAGCCATGTATGGGAGATTAGTGAAGCTATGTAGCCATGTATAGCTTCCCTAATCTCCATACTATGGCTCATAGCTTCACTAATCTCCACTCTACCATGTCTACATAGCTTCCTTAATCTCCATACATGGCTACATAGCTTCACTAATCTCCCATCCATGGCTACCATAGCTAACTAATCTCCCATACATGGCTACATGCTTTCCCTAATCTCCATACATGGCTAATTACATAGCTTCACTAACTCCCATCCATGGCTACATAGCTTTACTAATCTCCCATCCATGGTCTAATAGCTTCCCTAATCTCCCAACATGGCTACATACATAGCTTCCCTAATCTCCCATACATGGCTACATATTTTCCCAAATCTCCCATACATGGCTACATAGCCTCCCTAATCTCCCATACAGGGCTACATAGCCTCCCTAATCTCCCATACAGGGCTACATAGCTTCACGAATCTCCCATATATGGCAACATAGCTTCCCTAATCTTCCATACATGGCTAAATAGCTAAACTAATCTCCCATACATGGCTACATAGCTTCACTAATCTCCCATACATGAGATACATAGCTTCCCTAATCTCCCATACATGGCTTACATACATTCCAAATCTCCCATACTGGTCATAGCTTCCCTAATCCCCAGACTGGCTACATAGCTCACTAATCTCCCATTCATGGCTACATAGCTTCACTAATCTCCCTCCATGGCTACATAGCTCATTAACTCCCATCCATGGCTACCTAGCTAAACTAATCTCCCATCCATGGCTACATAGCTCCCCTAATCTCCCATACATGGCTACATAGTTTCCCTAATCTCCCATACATGGCTACATAGTTTCCCTAATCTCCCATACATGGCTACATAGCTTCACTAATCTCCCATTCATGGCTACATAGCTTCACTAATCTTCCATACATGGCTATATAGCTTCACTAATCTCCATTCATGGCTACATAGCTTCACTAATCTCCCATTCATGGCTACATAGCTTCACTAATCTCCCATTCATGGCTACATAGCTTCACTAATCTCCCATACATGGCTACATAGCTTCACTAATCTCCCATACATGGCTACATAGCTTCACTAATCTCCCATACATGGCTATATAGCTTCACTAATCTCCCATACATGGCTACATAGTTTCCCTAATCTCCCATACATGGCTACATAGCTCCCCTAATCTCCCATACATGGCTACATAGTTTCCCTAATCTCCCATACATGGCTACATAGTTTCCCTAATCTCCCAAACATGGCTACATAGCTTCACTAATCTCCCATTCATGGCTACATAGCTTCACTAATCTCCCATACATGGCTATATAGCTTCACTAATCTCCCATACATGGCTACATAGCTAAACTAATCTCCCATCCATGGCTACATAGCTTCACTAATCTCCCATAAATGGCTACATAGCTAAACTAATCTCCCATCCATGGCTACATAGCTTCCCTAATCTCCCATAAATGGCTACATAGCTCCCTAATCTCCCATCCTGGCTACATAGCTTCACTTATCTCTCATCCATGGCTACATAACTGTCCATATTTCCTATAAATGGCAACATATCTTCACTAATCTCCCATCCTGGCTACATAGTCTTCATCTAATCTCCCATAATGGCTACATAGCTTCACTAATCTCCCATACATGGCTCATAGCTTCACTAATCTCCATACTGGCTACAAGCTAAACTATCTCCCATACATGCTATATAGCTTCACTAATCACCCAATACATGGCTACATAGCTTCCCTAATCTTCATACTTCTACTAGTTTCCCTAATTTCCCATCCATGGCTACATAGCTAAACTTATCTACCATAAATGGGTATATTGCTCCCACTAATCTCCCATACATAGCTCTCCGAGAATGTGTGTTGTTGGATCATTTGATGCAGAGCCTCCAGCAGTCTACACTGCATTAGCAATTGGAATTAAAATATTTTTCCCTGGAGCATTGGGCTAGAAGTTTGGAGTGACAGGGAGAAGGATGTGTGGAAAGGTTAAAACACAAGATGAGCTGACTGATCAAAAAGCTGCGTTAAAAGACCGTCAGCCGGATCTCGCACACCAGGCATCAAACAAGATGTGAAAACTGAAAAAAACCACCCCAAGAAAAAACCCAAATATAATGCAGATCTACGCAATAGGCTCCATTCTGCAGCACAATGAGCTTCCAGAAAGATGGGCAGTAATTTGCATCATAAGGATCGGCTTCCCCTGGAGCGTTATCTTAATACAGACCTGTGTGCTTATGTACATGAAGTGAAATAGAGTTTCAAGATGCATCTGTTTCCATGCACTTGTAGAGAGGTTTGAGGCTGTCTCCTGGGACAATAAACTGTGACCCGATTCACAGTTTTCCTCGCTGGCAAAAAATTGTGGGTAAGGAAGACAAAACACAGTGGTACAAACCGTTACAGCCTTGTTCTGATCTGACCTGATAACTCCTAGGACTTTTAATGATTATATCTCTTCACAAATATATACACAAAGGCAGAATCTATGTATTCTGTTTGGTGCGGTGCATAACTACAGGGCGCGAGATGGCGCAATCTGCTGTTTTTAACAGCAATTTGCACATATTAATAAGGGACACACCATAGCTGCAGCCAGTCCGGTACCAGTGTTTTTAAACAGCTGATCGCATGTACCTTTACTATACGTGCCCCTGCAGTTTTGCTACTGGTTTGGTAGAAAGGGAGAGAAGTGTTCTAGGTAAGTTTGTTGGATCTGCAGGCAGATGATTTTCATCATCTATAAGTGAACATGTACAGTGACTAGTCCTTACTATGTGTTTGTGTTGCATAACTTCAATCCAGTACTTGATTGCTCATTCGGTCCCTCAGTCCCCAGCCCCCTCCAGACTATCTGACTTTGTGTGAGCGTAAGCATGCTCAAAACCCATGGTTAGCACTGATGCCTTTAAGTGATGAATGAGTATGGATGGACTTGAACTCGAACCGAGCCCCGAGTTCAAGCCAAGCGAACTTTTGAGTTCGAACGGACTCTGACTTCTCGAACTATCTCCCGGACCGATCCCTCGGACTTTCGATTGTAAATAATTATTGAATGTACTGGATAGTGTACTGGTTAAAGGCACTGCCTTGACATGGGAGACCAGGGTTGAATCCTGGCTAGGGACAGCTATACAATGTTTGGATTATTATAATACCCGTTTATAATAACCTAGTAATATAATAACCATATATACCCTAGATAAAATAACCATATGATAACCTAGTAATATAATGTTATTATTATTACTAGGGTATTATATGGTTATTATATTACTAGGTTATTATTGGTTAGAATATAGTGTATTATATGGTTATTATATTACTAGGTTATTATATTATATGGCTATAATATTACTAGGTATTATATGGTTATTATAATAATCCAAACATTTGTATAGCTGCCCCTAGCCAGGATTCGAACGCTGGTCTCCCATGTCAAAGGTGGTAGCTTTAACCTTACACTATCCAACCCTCAAATGTACCATTCACTAAGCCTAGGAAGGACCGTTCGCTAATAGGAAGGATTGTTCGTTCGTTCGTTCGATAATCCACAATGTATCGTCAATTGCCTGCCTGGCTTCAGGACATGTTTGACAAGTTTTGCTGACAGTGACATGTTCCCCAGACCATTTCCAGGTGCCACAGCTATTACAGTAAGTTACCACTGTAGTTTAGCTGTAAATCACCCGAATTTTTTGAACTATCACTCACCCCCATAGACTTGAATGGGTCTGAATTTGACTTTCGAACTTTCTCTGAAGTTCAAAAGTTCGAAAACGGACCGAACTTTATATAGTCCGGCCATCTCTAGTGCTGAGGTCCGAGCTCGAATCCACTCTTGGACACATCTGCTGGTATGTATGTTCTCCCCGTGCTTGCGTGGGTTCCTCTGGGCACTCGGTTTTCCTCCACAATGTGCTTAGATTAAGCTCTTTGGGGCAGGGCCTGATGTGAATGTATACATGCAATTGTAAAACACTAGAAGATGTTGTGCTCTAAAATCCACATTAATAATAATAATCCCTATAATGCCTCATTGGGAGGGGTAATTTCCCACCATGCAATTCACGTACCAACTGTCACCATTCCCGCTACAGCAAAACTATACGACAGAAACATTAATGGAAGTAAAGCACTTGATTGACAGCTGAAATGTAAGATGTTTCCGGCTGGATATCTAAGAAATAGGGGGCAGGTCAACAAAAACAGTTAATTGATAGTTAGAAGAATTATAGTTTCTGGTAGTGGGCAATTTAAAAAATTAATTTACCAATGTACATATTTAAAGGGACAGTTCAGTGGAAATGATCATATTTGTTAATTGTAGTTTGTGTAATGCCTTATTAGTTATTCTACATATTCTCTCCATTTTGAAAAATCAGTTGATTTCATACCCTTTGCTGTTCCCTGGTGTTGACATTAGTGAGCTGACATTTCAGGTTCTAACGGTCCTTCTTCTTCCCAGGATGCACCACTTCCTTGGAATGTTCCTTACAGTAATTTCTACTGTATGTGGCTGTTGGATGGGTCAAAGATGTTCAGATCTCTACTGAGCAACGAATCAACCCAGGTTGGGTCAAGGACAAGACCATAACGTTCTCTACTAGGGGTCCTGCAAACAGGAAGTCAGTATTTCGGTTGCATTTATTTATACACAGACAAAATGTGAATGCGCAGATTAAGGTCATTGGGATGAAAAAATACTGCTCTTTTTCTGAAAAGCATATGTATTTACACTGAACTCTCCCTTTAAGGCTATTAGAAGTCCACCTCAGAGTTCCGTGATGGAATTCTAATATACATAAAATAAAATAGGGGGTACATTATCCCTATATTATTCAATACAGGATACCAGGTCAAATACATTTAGAAAGAGTCTGCAATACAAGATAGCAATACTAACTACTGAACATTGTGCACCCAATCACATTTAGATTTTAAGCAGAGAAGAAATTAACTGCACCCAACAGAAATCTTGATTCGGCGGAGTGGATGGAGTTGGGGCAGGCCGTAGTCACGATACAAATGTTACTGGTGTGGCCTGCAAAACCAGGCAGTTTGGGCATCCCTATGTAAAGATAGGATCCGGATGTCCCGGACCCGGATCCACATGGAACCCCTTGGTTCCGAAATCCGAATGTTCCGTCTAAAATTGGATGGATCATTCAGATTTTGGGACGTGAGCCTATTTCCTATAATTATCGAACGTTTGATAATCCCAAAATACTATCGGAAACTCGAAAGTAGTTTCCTATCGTGTTATCTAGGATTATTGAACATTTAAGGCTTTTTAAAAAAAAAAAAAAAAAAAATAGCCTTGAACGTTAAATAATGATCGAAAATGGGTCCCAAGTCCAATTTTCCTGAGATCCGTAAATCCGAAATGGAACGAAACTTTACATTTTCGGCCCTATCTACCCCTGAGCTATTCCTGGGATAGATGTGAGGGACTCCCCACAGAGCAAAACCAAATACACGTTAAATAATGTCTCATGAGTTTGAATGAAATACGATATTTTTATACATTTATTTCGCGTTACCCATTGATAGCTTTTCTCTTCTGGCGTTTTTAACATTACTACTTCATCTTCACTAGTATTACAGCTCGAAATGTGTTCCCCAATGAAGTTATTTCTGTAGATTTAGAAACAGACAAAAACATAATGAAGTGTTGACCGCTTAGGTCTGGATCATTGGAAATCTAATTCTGAATGACCTTGATGGATCTGCATTTCTTTCAATTTAACAATGTTGTTTTTTATATAATTAATCATGCAAAGGCCCAAGGTGACATCAGCAACATGTCTATAACAAGTCTCCTCCTTCTCATCTGTGATCCCTCCGGCTACTAAAATAAACAGTTTCCTTTTACTCTTATTCATTTTGCTGGGGGAAAAGTTGGATTCTATTGCGCTGAGGCCTTTTACATCTTTCGACTAGTATGATTTGCGTTACCATGCCTGGGGTTTCCAATTCTATCTGTATTCGTAAATGTGGCTTCAAATGCTCCCGATTGTGCGGACGTTTATAACACTTTCGCTCTGGTTCTTTCTGGATTTTTTTTCTTGCTTTTAGAACATTTTTCACAGTTGATTTTGTTGGAGTTTGCAGCCTGTAACTAAACCAGATGAGCTGTGAAGGTTCTCATTCATCCAGGTCATGGTATATCTGTTGTATTCAATTAGATCAACTGGACTTTAAATGTAGTTCTTGAAGACGTTTCGCTATTCATCCGACTGGCTTTCTCATTCAGAATGACTGTACAAATCTGTGGCAATTATGTACCCTGGAAAATCCCAATTAGCATATTACAGCCAGGTGTTAAGGGTTAAGGAAAAGGTAAACTGGAAGTAGAGGTTTACAGAAAACCAACACACACAGATCAGTATTTGATGTTTGACTCCCACCACCCTTTAGATTCACAAGCTGGGGTCATCGAACCCTGCAACCGAAGCCGAGAACATCCCCACTAGCCAGAGGCAAAGACGAAAGAAATGAACATCTCAGAGGAGCCCTTAAAACTTGTGGATATCCAGACTGGGCCTTTGTCAAAAGAAGTAAGGAAAGAAAAGAACACAAATACCACAGTGAAGGGAAAAGCAAGACAGGAGGACGAAGAAATGGTCTCCCATATGTAGCAGGGTCTCCGAAAATAAGAAGAATTTTCAAAAAACACCGTATCCCTGTCTGCTTTAAACCGAACAACCCACTGAGGCAGCATTTGGTACATCCGAAAGACCCAATACCAAAACACAAGAAAAGCGCCATCATATACCAGTGCAGTGCAGATGAATCTCTGTATTTGTATGTGGGGGGAGACCAAACAGCAACTGCATCAACATATGGCCCAGCACAGAAGAGCCTTTCCTCGGGTCAGGACTCAGCCGTGTACCTGCATCTTAAGGATAAAGGACATACCTTTGAAGATTGTAATGTTAACATATTGGCGAAGGAACGACTGGTTTCAAGAGAGGTTAAGGAGGCCATTTATTGTGAAAATAAGAACCAAGCCTAAATATGAGTGGGGGGGTTCGACACCAACTGTCTGCCATGTACACATGCTGTTTAACACCTTACTCTGGGCGTT
Organism: Hymenochirus boettgeri; assembly: GCA_019447015.1. Classification (NCBI taxonomy): domain Eukaryota; kingdom Metazoa; phylum Chordata; class Amphibia; order Anura; family Pipidae; genus Hymenochirus; species Hymenochirus boettgeri. Next base: position 40,236,462 of record CM033476.1, read on the forward strand.
CCTTCAAACACCTTTAGCCACTATCTAATCACACCCTTAACACCTGGCTGTGTATATGCTAATTGGGATTTTCCAGGGTACATAATGCCACAGATTCTTGTACAATCAATCTGAATTGAGAAAGCCGTCGGATGACTAGCGAAAACGTCTTCAAGAACTAAATTTCAAGTCCAGTTGATCTAATTGAATAAACAGATAAACCAGATGAGCATCAACAGAATACCGGCAAATCCTTTAAAGGGAAAGTTCAGTGTGAAACATAAGCTTTAAGAACAAAAAGCAAATTTTCACATCTAATGACCTTAAAGGAATGTCTCCAATTCTCCAAACTAGTAAGGATTATATAAAAAACCTTCCATGTTACCTTCAAAAGAAAACCTAAGGGCTAGGCCACACTGAAACGCAAACGCAATAGTCATGCGATTTCATGTGCGATTTTCGTTGCGTTTGCGATTGCGATTTCCTTCAATAAGTATAGGAAAACGCATGCGATTGCGATTAAAAAATGCAGAACGCAAAACGCAATAAGCATCGAAAAACGCGCGTTTTTTTTTGCGTTGCCGCGTTTTCAATAATTTTGAAAAATCGCAAGCCAAACGCAAGCCAAACGCACGCGCAAACGCAAAAAAAACGCAGCAGTGTGGCCTAGCCCTTAATCACATCTCTAGATAAAATTTGTTTTATTGCTGGAAAGGTTCGCAATTAACTTCCTGGTGACCAGCCTCTACCTGCATTAATAGACTTCCCTTCTCAACTGTCAATTTTTCCCAGGTACATCCGGAGTTCTCCGCATTAAAGGGCAAGTAAAGGTAAGTACAGGTAAATTACCCCCCAAAACCCTAAACGTAATGTTTGAAATGTGAAATATATAAGTCTAACCTGAAATCTGCACAATGTCCTGTTTCCCTGTTTCTTCTTCCTGGTTCTTCCAGTTTAGCAACGGTCGGTTATGGATTTGACAGTTGACAATCACGTCAATGACTGAATGTTAATCCCCTGTCTGCCTCTTCTGAGCATGCCCAGCTCAGTACAGGTTCTAATTGCTCAGTTTCACGACGGATTCAGAAGCACAGCAGTTCATACAGTTATAAATATGATATATCAACATATTTTAAAGAGGCCATTCTTTCTGAAAAATGTTCTTATGAGGGTGGAGTGCCCTTTAAGTCTTAAACTAAGAATGCTTTCTCCTCCGGGGCGACGGGCGGGGCAGGGGTCAGGTGATTCACTCAACCTAAAAAGCAGGAAGTTTGAACACTTCACCCCAATATAATTTCTCACAGGCTCCACCAGAAATGTGATTGGCAGCTCATTGTAAAGGAAATACTGAAGGCTTTCATTTCCCCTCACTGGTTTTGAGACCACATTGCCCTTTAAACGCCATCCAGCATTTTCTGTGTATATATAATTGCTTTCAATTTCAAAATACTGATTCCATCTGCAGGACCCCTGATAGATTATGGTCTTGCCTATAAATCCTTGGGTTGATTCAGTTGCTCAAAGAGATCTAGCAGTTTGACCCATCCAACAGCCAATCAGTAGAAAATTACTGTAGAACATACCAAGAAGTGGTGTATTCTGGAAGAAGAAACGTTACAGAACCGCGAAATGACAGTTCACCACTTCCCACAGCAATGCATAGCAAAGGGTGACTTCGGTTGTTTATTTTTAAATAAAGAAAAATATTAGAATAACTAGTACGGTATGTGTAATATAAACAAAGTAAAATATTTTTCACTGAGTCTATGTGAACGAAGGACATTTCTAATTGATAAATTGCCCTCACAATAAAGACTGGGTCGTGTAAGTATGTTTCTGGGCATCTTTGGGGAAGGTAAATAAAATGGGTTCTGGGGTTTGGGGGGTACTTATCCTGTGTATGAAATGTCTTTTGTGGGTGGACAGGTGAGTGTATAATGTAAAACTAAACGAAGGAGTTTAATGCAGACAAAGAGAACATTTCATTTAACCCTTTTCATTGCCAGCATTTCCGTTTCCCACCTTTTGTTGCGTTAAGTGACGGAGAAAGTATTTTCAGGATTTAGACAAAGTTTACAATATAAACCTCCAGTAAATTTGGAATGTTATACATTGTTTTTTTTAGCACAAGGTACTTACTACATAATAGATTTTGTACCTTTTCTGGAATTTCAATGGATTTTTGGTAAATATGTAAAAATTTCATTGTTCGTTTTGTTTGATAAATGTTGTTGTTTTCTCCATTTTTATTTGTTAAAACTTTTACACACAAAAATCTAATTGTTTGTCTAAAAGCTCCAGTTTTCTCACCATACGCGACATAGGTGGTGCCCCACTCTTCCCTACCAGAGACCCCCGGGCCAAACTAAAACAGCACTTTCTAGATTGAAATTTATAATCAAAATTCATAATCGCTTGACAGTTAACTTAGAATAATGCCAAAATAAATGTGAAAGCCTTTGTGTGTGGTGTTACACAGGAAATGTGCCCACCAACAACTACTCCAAATGGGACGTGTGGCACAATTTCAAAAAACCCACCAAGCACAATTGGACTTCAGCTATTCTTTCATATTCAGCATTCTTCATAGTTACATGAAGATTTTCGTTCAATGTTTCCTCCTAGACTTACGCTATTAGATATTGCGAAAAAAAAATTCAATTCAAGGTTAGAAAGCCTACCTTACCCACTCGGCAATAAAAAAACCCACTAGATGTCAATCTCCCACCATGTCCTGAATCAATGGTATGCATATGCATAACTGTACACCAGCAAACTCCATATGGATATTTGCATGCCCTGCATTCCAAGAAAGATAAATACAAACAATGAGATTCAATAAAAGTTTTTACGTTTTAAAATGGTGCTAATTTCCCAAACCATCAGATCTTATTTACATTTAAAGCTAACATCCGATTGTTTGGGGCAAATTAGCACCATTTTTAAAACTATAAAACTTTTATGATAACCTGAAAGTACTTAATATTTTAAGCAGATTTCATTTTCAAATTCAAACACACCCCACCCCCATGACCAAACTATATATTTTTGGAAACTACCACCTCAAGCTACATATCAGTGCCATTCTTTCATATTTGCAGATTTCCAAGCGCTGTTCACATAGAACTCCATGCTTTTAGGAGATTTGGAGAAAAAAGGAAAGAAAAGGATGATTAAAGAATTATAATCTTGCCTAACCAACCCACTGGGCAAGTAAAATAAAAATGCCAAATATCCTCTAAAATGAAATTTATGCCACAGCAGAGTGCACAAAGACCATGGTCAGCACATAGCCCAAAAAGAGCCATGGAGCATAAAATAAAATTTGCTATTTTTGAATTTTGCTATCAGCACATTGCTTAGCAGAGATCATTATTTTTGGCTTATTTATAAGCCAACCCATTTTCAGTTTTTAAACCGCTGGTCGCACATATGTAAGAGTGCACACAATCCCTTTTTAAAAAAACTGCTGATCGGGGACTTGCATGCTCTTATTAGCCCGCCCCCACCACTGGGGGGCTTATTATGCCACTGTCACCAATTAACGTCCTTAAAGGTGAACTATGCAGCCGAAGTGCCCAGGATTTTACATTTTAGATCTACATCATTCTGGTCCCTGAGATGTTCACACCCTAAAACAAATACTGCTCACTTGTCATTTATTTGCCCTAACCCAACTGCTATTTTTAGCACTTTATTACATGCATTTCTAATCAGATATTAATAATAGGTATGCCTCCCATTCTTCCCCTTGATGGCAGAGTTTGACCCTCCTCCCCTAGTTAATACAAATCTAAAACAGTTTAGTCAGTATGTTAGTTAAAGGGATCAGGGACTGCTGATTACAGTGTACTGTCGAGGGGAATGAGAAGAATGTTTATATTAAAAAAAAATCTTTAAAGGGTATCTCCACTCATTTTTAAGTTCTTTTTTTTTTTAAGTTTGTTGAAGAACAGGAGGTAAAGAAGCTTTGTCTTACCTCCTGTTTTTCAATTAAACGAACAGGAGTAGAAGTTGCAACCGCCAAACGGTACAGCTGTGGCTCACTGACAGTCTCCGACTTGATCCACGCTCCCTTGCACTGTGTGCACATGCAGGCACAATGCCAGGCACGGTGGATGCGTTGGAGACTTTCAGTGAGAAGCAGCGCTGACCGATTGCCTCCTATATAAGATTGAGGGTTGTTAAATTCTGTATTTTTTCATACACATAATCGAGTTGAGAATACGAAATCTGAGAATTGAAAAATGCGAGTATATTCTGATCCTTAAAATCTTGTAGTCACAGCAGTCAGTGCTTACTGTGCCTACATGTTGACGTACTATAGAAAACACCCTTTCTTTGACCAGTAAGCACACAACCCAAATTTATTTTTGTAAATGAAATACCTATTATTGGAAATGATAATTCTTACTATCTGTGCCATTCTTTTTTGAAGACCTGTCTCCTATTTCTTTGATTTACAATCTGAAACATCTTGGGTTTCAGCTGTCAATCAAGTGCCTTATTATCAAAAATTCTTCTGGCGTGTGCAGTTTTGCTGTAATTGGAATGGTGGGTCATTGGTATGTGTGAATTGCGGTTGGAAATTCCTCTCTCAGTGCTGGTCAGTGATTAAGTCCTACTTACATATACTTGATTGTAGATAAAATTAGGACAATGCATTTTTGTTAGTCATAGTCGCCCTTAAGTTTATACCCATAGTCCATTTTTCTGTTTTACCTGGCACTTTGTCTTGCTGTAACAACTATGACTATTCCACTTAGTGGAATTTATGACTGTAAAAGGGCAACTAACAATGAAAAAATGCCTCATCTTAATCTTTAAATTACCACATGTATTAGGATGGCCCAAAACTGGAACGGAACCCAAGTTTGAGCGGATTTTATGAGTTTGTATGAACTCTGACTTTTAGAACTTCTGAACTATGAACTTCAGTTTTTCTAAACCCTTGACTTTAGCGCTCCATAATCCAGAATGCGACGTTCTGTAATATTGAGGGTTATCTGCGAATTTGAGGTTTATGAACACTACATCAAGGGTTTTGCCGAATTGTCGAGGTTAGCAATGCTACATTAGAGGGTTATCGTCAAAGTTGAGGGTTAACAAACACTACATTCGAGGGTTCTCAACGATTTGAGGGCTATTAATGAAATTGAGGTTATCGAAATGGCGAACCCTCAATTGTATCGTTATCTACCCTCAATTTGGCGATACATTTGAATGCGGAGTTCGGTAACCCTCAAATGCGATGAAAACCTTCGATTTCTGAACCTATTTTCCCCCATTGACTTAATGGTCATTATCGAACTACAGAACTTTTACTGAAGTTCATAGTTCTGAAACACACCGAAGTTCTCCATCTCTACATGTAAAGTAGAATAGTACAAAGTAGCCCTTACTCTGAGGTGTATGTTTTACTGCATGTAACTAATTGCTCAGTAAACACCTCTCCTCTCTCGCTCTTAAACCCAACCCTCCTTCCATCTGACCAGACTCTATGAGGGAAGCATGCTCATAATCACGAAGAGGCAGCATTGGAAGAGGGAATTTCCCACTATACAATTCACACATACCAATTGTCTTATTCCAGTTACAGCAAAACTGCACACAGCAATTTTTCAAACCTTTCTTATTCAGTATAGATGCCATTTAAACACTGAATAATGCATCATGGCTAATTACTAGTAAATTGCTTACATCTGCTACTTTTTACATGTAAATGTGACATATATGGCTTTTAGCATTCCTCAAATTGTGTGAATATTCTTTGTTTTTCTATTAATATAAACTAGGTAAGGGGATTCTTGTATGTAGTGAAATGCCCTATGGGCATTGCTATGATAAGAAATGAATGAATGTGATTTGCCCTATTCTGACCTTACCAGACCATTTAGCTGACACGAGACTAAACTCCAAATTCCCATAGGCTGAAAAGAGTTGTCAAAAATCCCCTTAATTCACATAATCCCAGTGCTCACGCACATTCTGCAGTCTAGAAAATATCCTATCATTTCTAGATGAAGCAGCAAAGCCGACACGGAGTGTCCAATAGAAAGTTCCCCAATTTCATTATTATACACACATTTAGATGATGACCTCATACAGCATTATCCTAATAAAACAACCTGTCTGGTCTTTTTTTTATTACCTATTGGAACAGAATGACATTGAGTAGTCCATTGTATCGGGGATTTTTAAGGAATACAACGAAATATAACCTCGCAGTCCAGTGTCCTCCGTACGCCACATTTAACACTTACAAATTACAACCAAGGTTCATGGTTTGTTTGTGTAATGGACAATTTCTTTGTTTGGTTGCGATGAGTATGTCCTAGCAGACCAATAGGTAACCATAGGGAATTAGGCTTGGGGTGCTCTGCCTACATTACCCATTACCAAGCATACAAGTATAAACTGACCTCAAATACCCTGTTTCAGAGATAAAATATTTTTATTATTAACGTTTATTATATGTTCGGTGCCCACTGAACCTGCATTAGGGCTTAGAGGAAACACACACACTTTTACATATTATATATGCATAGGAAGACCCCTCCCCACTTCATTTGCGGGGCTATACTCAATGTACAAGCATATAACATAAATGTAACCTCCAAATATAGCTTCAAATAAACTCCATGCAAACCCCAAATGTTACCTAATGTAACCACCATATATCAAATGCCGAAAATATGTTAAACCCACCCATCCCGATGGAATATTGGTTAGTGGGTTTGTGTGGCCTGCACCTTTTTTGTTACCAGCACAGATACAAATATCCCCAGGGAACACTCAATAGAATTCTAATCGTTAAAAATGGTTGCTGATTTTGCCCCCACCAATCAATATTTTTACCATTTGAACTAACATCTGATTGGTTTGGGCAAAATTATAACATTTTTAAAGATAAGACTTTTATTGATAAACCCTGATAGTGTTTGTTTTTTTGCTGTTCAATTACCATCCGCGCTTATAATCTGGCCTGGGTTTCCCCTGGAAGGAACAGGAGACAGAGGGTAAGTATTACATTGCCCTGAAATACACCTAGCATAACACATAGCATAACATTATGGCAACAACATATAATTTGCACAACATCCTGTAAGGTAAACCTTACGGTTCGGACATTCTCATAAAATACGTTTTCTGGGGAAGTTAAAGGCCATTGGAGAAACTGGAATGAGAGCTCCCTACAGACCCAGCAACACATAAAAAAGGATAAACAATTGATTTTTCAAACCATAAATGGAATATGTAGTACTGTCAATATTAATAATTAAAACAATGATTTTTTTAAAGGCAAGTTCTGAATAAGAAAAATGGGAGATCCTTTAAAATAATCCTATCAGGTTTTCCTCCTACACTACGTCCCCAGTGTTTTTATTTTCAAATGTCATACAGCCCATTTACAGGGCATTGTGGGAACAACTTATAGCTTTTCCAGGATCCTCCCAGCATTTTCCATCATTGTATGGTGCAGTGTTCTGTCGTGTGATCAGTTCAATGTACCATGGGGTAGGATCATTTTGTTGGACAGAAACAATGAGGCCAAATTATTCCCAGTCCCACAGGAATAATATATGTGAAAAAAGAAAAAAATCTTATTATTATTATTATTATTTTTCACAGTAGGTGGACAAGGTGTGTATGGGACAACGTTTCAAACATTATTTTTTTTATTACTGAAGGAGGAGGAGGAGTTGGTTGGTCTATGGGGTTTAGTTTTCCCTTTAAATTTATGAACAATGGTATTGAGGTCACACTAAGGTTTCTAATAAAGCATTTTTTTTTAACTTCTCAATTAATACGTCATGCCACTGGATGATTAAATAACAAATAAACATCGCAACTGTACTTTATAATAACCTTTCTGATGGGATATTCAAGGTAAGTACGTACTGTGTAGTCACAAATGCCATAGAACATAAATATCAAATGCTGTCATAATCTGAGTACTCAGTGCATCTAATGTCCATTAAATGGAGATAGATGCTAAATGATACACTAACCATAAACGGAGCGTTTATTAGGGATTGTAGATGAATTTGTCTCAGAGGAACTAAAGCCAAACTAATGTTAAAAGATGTGATTACACATCCAAGCGCTGCCTTCACTGCTCAAGGTTCAATATTGGAGATACAGGACATATTAGCTTACGTATGTAGTTAAGAACTGCAAATGCTTTCCTGTGTGATTAAACGCAGCCACCAACCGATATTGTTTTTTTACAATAAAAAACTGAAAATGTGCTCCTCTTTTTGCTTAAAGGGCATGTCCACCCTTAAAACAAAAAAAATATGGTTGCTTCAGATACTGCTACACCAACTTCTATTTTCCCCAGTTTATTACATGTTTTGTAACAGATAGTATGATAATTTTATTCCTTATCTGCCTCCTCCCTCTGCTAAAGAGCTTTTATATCTTGCAGAGAGGCAGCAGGTTGGAAATAGGTTTGTGATGTCAAGCGACACAGCTGGTGGTTAACTAGCCCCACCACCCCCTCGACTGAAGGGCCCCCAGATGGTAGCAGGCCGCCACAAGCCCATAACCTCATGATCAGCTGTTTTTAAACCGAAGTATGACGGAAATATAGGCGTGATCAAACAAAAGTTTGGGTCCGGTCTTTTGACCCAGTTGAACGCGTGTACAGTATGTTTCATTCATAGCGTGTTTCAGCTGTTTAAAACAGCTGATTGTGGAGGGGGCAGGCCTGCAGTTACGCCCCTAGACACAGCCTTGATTGACTGCATGGAGGGTGGAGCCAGTTACTCTATCAGAATGGGGACAATATTATCTGGTTATAAGGCAGGTAATAAAGTGCAAAATAATCATTTTGGTTGGGGGCAGTAAAGGACAATTGACCATTTTTTTGCCTTAAAAATTAATCCAATGTGTTTTTCAGCTGTGAGCTGAGCATTCCTTGGCTTTTTAGATATTTAAAGGAAAACTTATACTGTGCTTTGGTTGTTTCCTGGTCATTTGACTTGCTTCTTGCTCGACTGGATCCAAGATGGGGGTATGTGTCAAATAACCACTCAGGAGGATTCATGTGATTCATTTTATTTCCCAGTCCACGATATGTTTTAATTTAGTCCTCGAAATAAACCTAGTTTTTTTTTTTCATAACTGGTACTAACACACAAAGACAAAATTTATTTTGAAAATCAAAATTTATTGAAAAATAAAAAAAATTAAAAAATCAATCGAAAATTCTGAAATGAATGAATTCTGCAGAACTGCTGTGCGTTACTCACCAGTTTTTATACTTCACACCTTAAACAGAGTCCTCTTCTCCTTGCCATCCGTCCTCAAAATAAGTAAAGTAAGAAATATGGACTGAGTAAAGCTGCAGTACAAACTTAACAATGGCATTTAGATTGCACTCAGTCCATGCTACATATGGCCCAACCTTGAATGCAGAAGTTCATCCCCATTCGACTTCTAGACAGTAAGTGGCATGTTACTTTGGGTTGGCATGAGGGCATCTAATATTACCAGTTTGTGTGGGTTGCTAAAGTGGGCATCTAATATTTACAAGCCTGTGTGGCTGAGCATGAAGGGGATTTCTATTACAGGGCGTACCTGCCATGAAGCAAATCGAAAGGGGTGTAACCAGCTCTAAAAAAATAACCCTGCTACGTGGGCATGGCTGGCCCCTGAGTGCTGCACTTGCTTGCAGGCGCACGTGAGCATGAGGGGGTTATGCCCCGTCTTATCCTCATCCTGGCCTCCAGGCAGTGACTCATTTAACTCTTATTTAAGTCTGTGTTGGTAGTATGCATGAGGATTCTTATATTTACAAGTTTGTGTGGACTGGGAATAAGGGCTTCTTTATATTTACCAGCTTATGGCTGGGTAGAGATTAGCTTTTATTGCCAGTCTGAGGTCTGGGCATGAGGCATATTTTATAAACAAGTCTGTGTGGGCTTGGTATGAGGGCATCTTTAGTAACCAGTCTGTGGTGAGCTGGGCATTTGTATTACAGTTTGTGTGGACTGGACATCTTATATTTACAAGTCTAGGCATCTTATTTAACAGTCCGTGGTGTGGGAAATAAGATTGTCAGATTACTGCTTTTATTAGAGGTGAGTAAGGATTTAGATTCTGGCATAGCATGGAGTAGCATAGTTGATTTATTAAACTTTTGATACTGTGCCACATAGGCGACTAATGTATAAACGGAGTTCTGTTGGCCACGAAAAAAACATTTGTCATGGATAGAGAAATTGGTTGATCGAGTGCAGAGTAATGGTCAATGCTCATCTGTGGGCTAAAGTGGGGTACCTCAAGATTCTGTACGCCAACTTCTTTTTATCTGTTTATAAATGACTTAGAAGGGGCATTGAGATGAGGTCTCTTGTGTTTGCTGGTGACACTAAACTATGCAGAGCTTTGGAAACTTCAAATGATGTGCATTTAGGGCTCGTACACACGTGCGATCCGCGGGTCCCAACCTGCATCGCACGATGTGTACGAACGAATGTTCGCCGATAATCGGCCTGTGCGTAGGTGCTTTCGGCCGAAACACGTTCGTTCGGGAGATCCGCCAAGTCCGTCGTTCAACAATCCCTGAACGAACGTTCGGCAAATAAAGCCCTACACACGGCCGATTATCATCCGAACGGTCGTTCGTACACATCGTGCGAGGCCGACTTTTTTGTCATTGCACTTTGCACACCGCAGGAAGATTGGGTGTGGTTTTTAAGGCTAAGCCACCCATACAATTTCTTATGATATGCTTGCCGATCCTTACAGTGCGAGAACTGCAGCACAGTGCATGCCATGTGGATGCCACATTGCATGCGCTGCATTCACTTTTGGATGCATGCATGCTTTTCACGTGTGTTGCCAATCCTCCCAACATGTAATTTACAAAATACTCTAATCCCTGGGTGTGATATATAACAGACCTACTATCTCGCACAAAACCATTTCTACAGCTAAGTCTGATGGCATTGTGTCCCTCTTATAGGTACATTTCACTTTTTATAATTTTTAAAGACTGTAGAATCGGAGGACTCGAATCCCCCACATGAAGCTCCTTAGCTTGATTTCCTATACTTGTCAGTAGGTGTGCAGCACTTATAGGAGCTGGAAGTGTTTGTTTTGGGATCTAACGACTTTTTTTCACTCACTTTTGAGAAGAAAGAAAACAAGACAGGGGAAGAGATGAAATCTTGTGTGGGCTTGTTTTTGAAGTCGGTCAGAGTTGAAGATGGAATTTTTACTTGGCTGACATAAAATTAAACATCAATCAAGCATAGGACATCTATGAAAGAGTGTGATACATTGAGATGAGGACTCAGGCTATAACTACAAGGGATACAGTAAATGAAAAAGTCATAGATCGGTGATGCAGCACGGTGAATAAATAGAAAACAATTTCATCAAGCTTTCTTAAAGGGCAAGTCCCCATAAAACAACTTTTTATGTGTCATGTAGAGCCACCGCCCAACCCATTTTCACATTGAGTAGAATTTGCCAAAGATGCCTCTGAAGGACTTACCTGACCCAGTCCCTCGCTGCCTGGGCGCCGCTCCCCTGCCTCAATTTACAGCCGCTCTTCTTCCGGTCGCGGCTGTCAGATATATTAGCCACAAGGTCATGTCATCCTTAACCGACAACCGTGACCTGGAAAACGCCACAAAGCAGAGAAGGGACCGGTCAGTAAGTCCCTTCAGAGGCATCTTTGCTAATTATACATGATGTGAAAATGGGATTTGGAGGGGTGATCTTCATGACTATAAAAAGTTGTTTTTTAATGCTAGACATGCCTTTAATGACTGTAGTTTAGATTTGGGTGTTCTCAAAAAAAAAACAGGGACGTATTTTTGCCCAAGCTACTGACCAGACGGCCAGAGTCTGCTGTCAGTGCGGTTGGTTGTGGTTCCAGTTTGTGCTTGATCAGTAGATTAAGGCACAGTAGCTGATATTTATAGAAAGTGCTGATGGTAATTTCGTAGACTATTGCTCCATGTCTTGGATGATTAAATACTTACATAGGAATCCCCTTCGGAATTGTCACATTGATTTGTTCCAATTGCAATTGTTGCAATGGGATATTACCCATATCTGGACAAGAGTGATACAGAGCTCTATTACAATAAAAAGAACAGGTGGCAGTGCCTAGATGGATAGAAGTGAGATCGGCTAGTACCTGTACCTTTATTACTACTATAACACGCTATCATCCCGAATGCAGAGAGACCATAGAAGATCATTTCTATGGAAAGCACCACTCTGTAAGCATATTTATAACTATTCAGGGGGAGCAATGAAATTCACAGGGACCACATGGAAACTTGGATTGTTGTAAGGGCTGACCAATAGTTCAAACTCAATTTCATAATAAGAATTGCAAAACTGGATTTACAAAACATTTGAATAATTTATCTTTCCATTTGATGTTGTTTTTATTATTAGTTGCCAATTTTGTAATAGAAGGTGTGTAATATTTTGATCCATTTTTTAATAAAAATAAATCAATCATCCAGCCTGAGACAATCCATTAAATTTAGATATTTTTGGGTAGAGGGTCTTGAATTTAGGGGCCATCAGGGGCAGCACACAGGCCCCTTACTCTGCCAGGTCTGGACTAGATTCCTTACCACTGAGTAGCAGTAGGGGACAAAAAGTGGCATTCTCGCTGCACTGAGTAGTCTATGTTAAGCTGCTTTAGAGATAGTTCTGTGTTTTCAGATTATCATTATAAATGGTTCAAATGTTATTTGTAGTGTTCTCTCAAGAGTGAATGAGCTTCTAAAAAATGTATAATATCAAGCCTTCAACTTTGCAATGTCCTTGACTTCTGATCTGCTTCCTGCGTTTTCTTTCTATTCACTTATTTTCTATTGCTCATCATCCCACCTCCTCTGTGTCTCCTCTTCCTTGACTTCCCATTATCAGAGGTCGAACATTAACAACAACCTAATGTGACTATTGGTGAAAACGTCAAGAGTCAGGCTCACTTCACAGGTGTACTGACTGAATTCAATCTAATACTCGTTCCTACAGTTTCTACAAGACATACCAGATCTTTATCAGCCATAGACATCGATAATGAATTTATAAGTGGTAATGAAGCAATGCTGCCATAAGTCATAAGAAATAAATAAATCTGCTTCTTTTATCATCCATATGATCAGGACTGGACTTAGGGTACATGTGCCTATAATCAGGACATCTAGTTCTGCTGCCACCTACCAGTCCTGGCACTTCACATCTATGTAAAAGGTTTCTTTAGGAAGACACACAGTTAAATGGTAAGAATCATATACCCCAGACCTGTTAATGAAGTAGTTTTAAGCAATCACTTTTAGTAAAAGGGCAAGTTCACACCCCTCCAATGAAAAATTGCATAGTGATAAATTCACCCCCAAACTGAAATAGTTAGAAAAATAAGAGATGTAAGACTAACCTGAAATGCTGATCTTGTGTAAACTCTCATTCTGCTTCTTGGTTTCTTCAGTTAGCAGCTGCCAGCAGGTGGCAGATTTACACCTCAGGTGCCTGTAGGCACAAAAAGCTGACACCCTTAGCTCCACCCCTAAACACAGACACCACACCCCCAAAACACACATTTAATCTTTTTTGGGGGGTATGTAGTGGGTGGATAAGTGGTGGGATATTGAAAGCTGCCACTCTACCACCACAGGCACCCCTAGGCACGTGCCTACTGGCCTGGCTGTCTCATGAATTTACAGTTGACATAGTATAGTACTTGAGGTTGAATTAAAGACATATGTCCATCCAGTCCAACCTACTCAGCAATAACCTCATTACCTACCTAACTGTTGATCCAGGAAGGTGAAAACCCACCAATTTGAGGGGGGCACATTGCCTTTAATCTTAAATTACCATGGTATTTTCATTTTGGTTCTTAGAAAATGTAGGAGGCTATGCAATTAAAGGCACACAGCTCTGTCTTGTTATTATCTGCAGCAATCAATCATATGTATCTAACTGCAAGAAACTCAGTAAAACCTAAACCTGATTGGTTCCTACAATTTTAAAGCACATGCAAGATTGCACTTGTTTTAGCATCAGCCCCTAGGGGCTGCAATAATTTCCATTGCAACGATCTGCAATCGTTTGAGCGATGTAAATAACCACTTTGCGGCATCACGTAATGTGGTGGAAAGTGTGTGATCTTGGCATGGCTTTTAAAGCACATTTTGAAAAGGCTTTATTTTGGTGCAAATGACGTGCAAAATATCCACTATATTGTATTGTATCGTTTGTACTGCGCTCTTTCCAAACGTTTTTTGAAATGGCTCAGGCAATGTAAAATGATTACAAAACTTCCTCGCTAACCCAATATACATCAGTTAGCATTATTTTTCCCTTAGCACGGGATATGCATCTCCCTGTTACCAAAACCTATGCTAATCAATGTAATATGGGGTTAGCATGGGGTTTTGTACACATTTTGAAAATTATCGCTCACATTCCATGATGCAATAATAGTCGCAAAGTGGTTTACGACATCACAGGAACAAGTGCAGGTCAATTGTGATAGGGAAATTATTGCATCTCCCCCTATTTATTGCAATATACTGTTGTTAAAGGAGAAAAAAAGTGCCAAACCTGGGCTACCCCAAAAACCCAATTAAGGGCCCGCATTCCAACATCCCACCTGCCCTTCAGGCTTCAGGGCAGGGTGGAGAAGGGCGTGGCATGATGTCACGGGGCCCACCATCTCTAGGGGTGGAGGGAGGCTTGGTGGGATGAGTTAGGGGCGTTCCTGGGGCATTCCAGGGGGTGTTGTCACTGAAGGGGGCGTGACTTGGGAGGAGACTCAAGGTCTCCTCTCAAATGCGGGATCTGGGGTGGTCTCGGTGTGTGTGGGAACCACCCCAGAATGAGGGAGACTGCCGCGAGATGCGAGAGGGGTGATACCTGGCATTCACACACAAGTAATCGGTTGCTATGTAGTTACTACTCTCCCCCTATGATCTTATCATTTTATTTTGAATTCATCCTAGAATATTCACTTGAACATTTCTACCTGAACTTGGAGTGAATCAACAGCTAAACGTACAGATCTGCAATGTGAATTGTCCCTCTATGTAAATATTTTATGTGCACAGCTTGGTGGGGCTTTTGATGAATCGTTTCATTCGGGTTTGTTTCCAATATTGAGCAGTCTGTTTGCTGAAGGAAAAGTTGAGCAGGGAATGGAAGAGGCTGGACACAAATAAAAAGAAGATAAAATCGTAAAGGAATCAGCGGTTTCTGCAGGAGCGATACAGAAAACTGGCACAACGGCAACTACCGTGATGTCACGTCTCTGGCGTGCTGATCTCTATCTACCTTCTCAGCAGGACCAGTCTCATACCTTAACCTTCTAATGTGAGGTGTTCCTGCGCTTCCTCAGAAACAAAAGGCCGTGAAACACATCAGAACCCCTAGGTACCACACCAAGTATATCTATGGATATCTCTGCTTGTCCGCCTCCTCTTCTACACCCTCTTTATCTGCTGATGAAATTGCCTCTTATTTCACAGAAAAATCGTTAATTTAAAGAATGGTCTTTCTGCATCCTCTGCTCATCTCCACAAGCCTCCATTCCCATCTACATTTTCACCTGGCATTCCCTTCCACCCCTCCATTTCGGTTCTTACCAACTTTCCACCATTACCGACACACAGACTTTCAAGCCTTCTCCAAGGCCCGTCTCACCACCTTCTCCTTGACCCCATTCCCTCTTTTCTCATTCCCATCTCTCAGCTTCCTTTACACCAGCCCTAACGTCTCTTTTAACCTAGCCCTATCCATGGTACTTCCCCTCCTCATTCAAATATTCTAGTGTATCCCCTATTCTCAAGAAACCTTCTCTGGATCCATCTGCTCTTCCAGTTCTGGCCTGTCTTTCTCTTCTCCCGTTTGCATCTAAACTGCTTAAATGACATGTCCTATCGCTGAACTGGTAATCACCTTTTAAACACTCCCTCTTTGATCACCTACAGTCTGGCTTCCGCCCAACCACTCCATGGAAACGGCCTCTCACCAAAGTTGCTAACGATCTGCTTATGCTAAATCTAAAGGCCACTATTCCCTACTTACTCTGCTTGACTGTCTTCAGCTTTGATACAGTGGATCACCCTTACTGCCTTACATCTTATATCCAGGGTTCTTCACTCTCTTGGCTGTCCTCCTACCCGTCGTTAGGACGTTCAGTATTTCCCACTCTGACTCCAACTCCACCATCTCTTCCCCTCCTGTGGGGTACACCACAAGCTCAGCCCTCTTCTCTTCTCCATTTACACACTTTGGGCTAGTTCAGCTCATAGTTTCCTTTGGATTCCAATACCACCTATATGCTGATGATACCCAAATTAACATCTCCGCCCCTGACCTGGTGTTACGTCCCGGTGTCCCGGACTGCCTAAATGCCATCTCTGCTTTAGTCCAAACTGCTTCCTCAAACTCAACATGATAATGACCGAACTTGTCCCTTTTTCCACCTTCTCAATCGGACCCGGCTACCTACATGTACTATACAATTCATGAGACCAATCTCCCAAACAGCCTTTCCTAGCTTCGATGCCTGGGAGTAACTTTGACTCCAACTTTCCTGAAACACCACATTAATACCAGGTCATTTACAGCTCAAAAAACATCGTACCTCCTTTCACAGAAAGCTACCAACATCTAGTTCATGCCCTATCTATCCCGGTTACCAAGCACACCCCTTCAATCAATCCTTACTCTGCTTCCAAGCTCTTCCCCTCTTCCCGCTTCTCACACGCTGCCCTTTCTGTCCAATCTCTCCACTGGCCTTCCTATTACCCCAAGTGATCCAATTTAAGCTGCTAAACCTTATCATCAAGGCTCTCTCCAATACAGCCCCCCTCCTCTCTGCTAATTTATCTTCTCCTCTACATCCGCTCTAAATCACCACTCCACACCCATATACAGGACTTTTCTTGTGCTGCCCCTCTTCCCTGAAACTCTCTTCCTTGCTTTATACTCACTCGCCATTACAAAACGCAACCTCAAAACTCACTCTTCAGGCAAGGTTTAAATCTGGACCTGTACCTTCGTTCCCCTCTTGCTGGACCCATGCAGACCGTTCTAGTTATAGGTCCACTTGACAACTTAGTCTTACAGCTAACTGATCTGCTTACCTATAGTTTCACCCAATCTCCTCTAGACTGTAAGCTCTCGGTGCAGGGCCCCCATCCTATTGTCTACAAGTAAATGGGTGGAACTTACACACTTGATGCTCTGACCAGCACTTATGTTTTTTTGCTCTTAACTTTGTTATTACTTGCACTACCCTTTATTGTAACATGTATGTTTTCTTATGTATATAATGCAAACTGTCTGGCTGTCGCTATATACCGTAAATTAAGTAATAATAATAATAAGAATAATAATGAGCTTAACAATGAGTTGTTTTTTACCATATCATGTGAATTCCCTGAGTTTCGGAGCATAGGAAGGGTTTACAAAATAAAGGACAGGAACTATTATGAGATTCAATAGTTGATAACGATCTACAATGCGATAGGGAAAAGTAAACTAAACAACCATTGTCTCACAGTCAAGTCAACATTCAATTGCTCCATGCAGTGCCACCATCGGCCATATTTGTAAAATATCTCTGGAGTCCTCCCCATTATTATATATGACTGACTTCAATTATTGACACAACTAGCAAGACTTGGTCAAAACTTTCAAATAAGTTACAGCTTTGGCGCAGCAGCATAACTAAGAATCCACTGGGCCCCGACAAATTGTGATGTGACCGTCAACCCAGTTATTTAGCTAAGTGGTTTTCTGTGGGCGGGGTGGGGTGGGTGGGTATCCTGTCCTAGGGAAAGTAAGAAGAATTGCTGCCCCCATGTGGTTAGTTCCCCTTGGCTTTGTCAGTACTTGGTTATCTGTGGTCAGAATGTTTGAAAAAGCTGACAAGCACCAATTGAGGTCCAATGATGTTCCCAACGTTAGACGAAGACCGACGGAACACTCATTGGTGTGTGCATACAGCCTTCTGATTTGCTTATAAATACATGCTTCTAGTAACCTATTCAGAGATATAAACCTCCTGAAGTCAAAACACAAATACCTTTTTTATTTTTAAATCGCCGTACTTTTAATCCATAAACCCCGAGAATGGGAAAAAACTCGTATTAGGAAACCCAAGAATGAAATAGTCAGCAAAGTAACTATGAGCAGATTGAAAGGCAAATGTAAAGAATAAATTGGCTTTGTTTAAAATCATGCTGATGTGTTCTGTTTGCAACTTAGCTTCAATTTAAAGAAGAAGAAAACCGGTTCGGTTCACCTCTTTAGAGGTCTAGGTTAATGGTTCGTTGTATCCCTTTCTCTCATTACTTTGCTTCTACAATGAAGATCTACAGGAGGGATTATAAATATAAAACCTTTTTGTTTTTCATTCCTGGAATTTTACAATCACAAATCTCTGTGTTCTGTTCCAGGAATCTGCCAATCAGAAGCGAGCAATTATTGTCCCCTCACCCTTGTTTTACACCGAATACCGGAGCAACTACGGACAATGTGCAAAAAGAGGACATCCATGGCCTTGTGATTGAAAGGGGTGACATGAAAGATCACAGGCTTTTTCTGGATATCCATTAATGTCAATCTAGCAGTATCGTTATTTCAAACATTCAGTCATTTCAAAGTGCCCTATTACCATAAACATTTATGCTGTGGGCAGTTTTTTAATTGCCTCATGGGTAATTTCTCTCCTTAGTGCTGCCTTGTATATCACTGAGCATTTGTTTTCACTCACCGATTAGTCAGGTCTATAAAGGGGCGTTCGGTTAGAGAAGGAGGGGAAAAACAAACATACTAGATTGTATGAGTTAGATGTACCAGCAACCACACACAAATCTCAAAGTGCTTGCTGACTTCATTTCAATCATAGATTAAGATGAGTCATTAATTTTAGTAACATACCTTTTAGTTACAAAATTAGGCTTTTTGTCCTTACAAGTTGCATTTTAAGAGGTTCAAAGCAACCAATCAATTCCTGCGTACCATTTCATAAAAACACACTTCCATTCATTTTTGAACTTTCCCCGATCTATGTAACCACTCATTTGGTCAGAAGAATGAAAATGCCAAGATGAATAACAGAATATAATGTTTTTATTTGTGCAGGCTAGCAGTTACATTTTATAGATGCCCCATGGGCCTGATTATTGATGCAATTAAAGTGTAATTGAAAGACCCTGTACCATGACACGTCACAGTGTACGTGAAGAAAGTTTATTTAATCAGTCCGATTGCTTCAGTCTGTGCACCAGCCCAAATCAGCAGTGGCGGAGAATTAGTAAGCTATGTAGCCATGTATGGGAGATTAGGTGAAGCTATGTAGCCATGTATGGGAGATTAGGGAAACTATGTAGCCATGTATGTGGGATTAGGGAACTATGTAGCACTGTATGGGAGATTAGGGGAGCTATGTAGCCATGTATGGGAGATTAGCGATAATGTAGCCATGTATGGGAGATTAGTGAAGCTATATAGCCATGTAGGGAGATTGTAAGCTATGTAGCCATGTATGGGAGATTAGTGAAGCTATGTAGCCATGTATGGGAGATTAGTGAAGCTATGTAGCCATGAATGGGAGATTAGTGAAGCTATGTAGCCATGATATGGGAGATTGTGAAGCTATGTAGCCATGAATGGGAGATTAGTGAAGCTTATAGCCATAGGGAAGATTAGTGAGCTATGTAGCCATGAATGGGAGATTAGTGAAGCTATTGTAGCCATGTATTGGAGATTAGAAACTATTAGCCATGTATGGGAGCTTAGGAAAACTATGTAGCCATGTTGGGAGATAGGGAGCTATGTTAGGCCATGGATGATGGGAGATTAGTTTAGCTAGTAGCCATGGATGGGAGATTACTGAGCTATGTAGCCATGATGGGAGATTAGTGAAGCTATGTAGCCATGAATTGGGAGATTAGTGAAGCTATGTGAGCCATGTATGGGAGATTAGGGAAGCTATGTAGCCAGTATGGGAAGTTGGGAATGTATGTAGCCATGTATGGGAGATTAGGGAAGCTATGTATCCATGTATGGGAGATTAGTGAAGCTATGTAGCCATGTATGGGAGATTAGTTTAGTCTATTTATATTTTAGCCATGTAATGGAAGATTAGGGAAGCTATGTTGCCATATATGGGGAGATTCGTGAAGCTATGTAGCCCTGTATGGGAGATTAGGGAGGCTATGTAGCCCTGTATGGGAGATAGGGAGGCTATGTAGCCATGTATGGGAAGATTTGGGAAAATATGTAGCCATGATGGGAGATTAGGGAAGCTATGTAGCCATGTATGGAGATTAGGGAAGCTATGTAGCCATGGATGGGAGATTTATTAAAGCTATGTAGCCATGGATGGAATAGTGAATCTTGTAGCCATTATGGAGATTAGGGAAGAAGCTAGTAGCCATGTATGGGAGATTAAGTTACTATGGTAGCCATGGATGGGAGATTTATGAAGCTTATTGTAGCCATGTATGGAGATTAAGGAAGCTAAGATGGTAGCCAGTAGGAGATTAGTGAAGCTATGTAGCCATGTATGGAGATTAGGGAAGCTATGTAGCCATGGATGGGAGATTAGTGAAGCTATGGGGTGGTTAGTAGATTTATATTGTGTTGTATTATTTACCATGTATGGAGATTAGGGAAGCTATGTAGCCATGTATGGGAGATTAGGGAAGCTATGTAGCATGGATTGGAGATTTGGGATGCTTTGTAACTGTGTATGGGGAGTTATTAAGAGTGCATTTGAGAATGGGAGTTGAAAGTTACTGGATTTGCTAAAGCTTTGCTATGCTACTAGGAATTAATGTATTGAAATTGATATGTATTGGCTGATGCTGCAGGCGGGCCTCCGTTGGCCAGGAGAAAAACCTAAACATTTATATACATGGCTGAGAGATGTTATGGATCACAAACAGAGAGTGATAGTCAATGGAGCTACTCTATGCGGGCTAAAAGTCTAAGTGGGGTCCTCAGGGTTCTGTACTGGGGCATCTTTTTAATTGTTTATAAATGATTTAGAAGGGGGCATTGAGAACGAGGTCTCTGTGTTTGCTGATGACAGTAAACTTTGCAGACCTTTGCAAATGCATATGTGCAATTGCTGCAAGCAAACCTAGATAGATTATCAAAATGGGCAGCAGATTGGCAGATGAGATTCAATGTTGATAAATGTAGGGTGATGCATTTGGGTTTAATAATCTTTGTGCCACCTACAACATAAATAACTCTGTGTTAAGTACATTTCTAATGAAAAGGTTTGGGGGATTCTAGTAGATAACAGACTTTTGCTGTGGCAAAAAAGTCAGACAGACACGGCTAGAGTTAGCAAGATATTGTCTGTGTAAAGAGGGGGAGTAGATTCAGGGAGAACAATATTATTCTCCCTCTTACAACAGGCTGGTAAGGCCTCATTGGAATAGGTGCAGGTTTGGAATCCCCCATAAACAAAAGGACATCTTCGAAAAAATGAAGGAAGGATTTTCAGGGAAGGGGCAACTAGAAATATGGGGAAATGGAGGAACTGGAGGACCATGCCGACAGATTAGAACAAGTTAGGGCTGTTAACATTGAATATATGATCACTTTATACAATAATATTTAATGGGCCATGTAATAAAGTTCTGTGTTGCTTATTATATCTAACTGGACTTGTAGACATCCTAACCTGAAGATGAAAGAAAAAAACTCTCAGGTTAGGAAATATTTCTTTACGCGAGAACAGTGAAAACTGTGTCTTTACAGCAGAACAAAAGTTCAACTAGTCCAACTTATCCAGAATTAAAAAAAAAAAACAGTAAAAAATAGGGGGGGGGGGGGCATTCTTTCTTGACTCCAAATGGCAATTGGAACGTATCCCTGGATTACACGAACTAACAGTACATGTACTAATACCAGTAATCTCAATATATTTAGTTTTAGAAACGTATCCAGCCACTTTTAAAGGGCATGTCCACCCGTTTTTACACAGCTTTTCAGCTCTTTCTATGTAGCCATGTATGGGAGATTAGGGAAACTATGTAGCCATGTATGGGAGATTAGGGGAGCTATGTAGCCATGTATGGGAGATTAGGGAAACTATGTAGCCATGTATGGGAGATTAGTGAAGCTATATAGCCATGTATGGGA